>CM017443.1:1236406-1263279 GCA_007726485.1 Eragrostis curvula
CCATTCTCCTAGCATGCATCCGGTACTGTTCAAACTTGCTCAGCGGGGCCACAACGACCGGTCCTCAATCAACACAAACGGGGCTATGGCGAGCAAGGCGAGCCTTGTCACCTCCACCTACACATGAACTTCCCCGTTCGGTCTCAAATTCATTAACATCACCATGTGAGATCATAAAGTAAACCCGGTCCCAAAACACCGAGCGGTCTCCATACCACTCAATGTTCTACCGATGAAACATTCCTATTAAGCATAGCGGAAATCTATTGCGTGGCTGTCTAAACACTAAACCCGCCCATAGGAGTATGTAAGATAATTGCATCTACGGTTCCATACAACTCCTAAACTTAAATGCACAATTCACGACACGAAATACATGTGAGAAAATGTAAAACTTTGAAAACATAGGAGTGCACCGGGGCTTGCCTTGGGGCTGGTGGTTAGTACACTCGAGCACGTTCAGGTCAGCGCCGGTCTCCTCGGTCACGATCTCCAAGTCCTCGAGTCCGGCGTCGGGTCCTAAATGAATGCAACAAGATATACAAAATCAAAGATAGTTCACGGAACTTCCTTGACAAATATGACATGGTGATGCTATGATGCAATTGCAACATGCTGGCAGGTCCAATCATTTGGTTTTAGCATTTTGTTCCCAAGTGATTTGTACAATTACTTTGGATTTAGGAATTTCCGTACGCGTAAAAGAGATCTTCTTCTAAAATCTTTAAAAAAGGGTTCTGGAAGATCAAAAATTACATTAGTATTTTTATTTAGCAACTTCATCCTGGGTACAGTGACATATCCAAATTTTGGTGCAAAAAGATGCAGGAATAAAATTATATAAAAGATTTTGTTAGCAACTGGAAACTGAAATTACTCCTAAAAGAAGATGAATTTCAAGATGCCACTTGGTGAGATGTTCAGTTAAACTACTAGGAGTGTGCATGCCAAAATTTAGGATTTTTGCACTTTCAAAACTTTTTATATAATTCATTTCCTGATTTCTCTTCTTTGAATTTTATAAAAATAGCTGAAAAGAATTCAGATGTTCATGTTGCACCACTGGATAGCTCTCACTTCAAGGATTCCAGAACACTTGAGTTTGCATTTTTACGATTTTTCTACGAATTTCTATCGAATTTACAAGTTTGGCCAAAATCTGGAATAATTCAAATAAAAGAAAAAGGCGACGTGGCACTGTAGCAGTGCCAGGGCATGGCGGGGCGCGCGCGACGCGGTGGCGGCGGCGGCGATGTTCCGGCTAAACGGCGGCGAGTTCCACGAAAAGGTCAGCGGAACTGAGTAGAGGACATCGAGGCGACTCTAGCGCGACTGACGAACACGTGCGCTCGACCGGGGAGGAGGATCGGCGGCGATGGCGGCGGCGGTGAGCGGCGGCGCGCGGTGTTCCGACGAGGTGAAACAGCGAGGCGGCGAGCTAGGGCGCGCATGAGCTTCACGAGGTGATGGGGAAGCTCACCGTAGCACGCGCGCACGTGGAGGAAGTCCGGATGGCGGAGTTCGTCGGAGGGGCGGCGCGGTCCGGTGAACGGCGGCGGGGAAGAAAGTGAGTTCCGGCGATTTCACTGCACGAAGCTCGACGAGGTCAGCGGGGTGTGGTGCGTGGAGGAGTGAGGAAGACTCGGGCGCAAGGAATCGAGGAGATGCTCACCGAGATGATCGAATTTCGCGACGAGCTCGACGATGGTCACCCGGCGGCCATGATCGGAATTCGCGTCGTTTCTCGTTGCAGCGTGAGGGAGCTCGGAGTTGGTGTTGGGTTTGAGGTTGAGATGCTCCTAGCGCACCTTTTTGCTGTTGGGCTTGGTCGCGAAGCACGGCGGAGCGGTGGCGGGGCGGTGAGCTCGACGGCGACGACGATGGCGGCTCGGTGTGAGGGAGAAAAATGAAGGGCGACGACGACGTCTTGACCGCGAGGGAGAAGGGATAAGGCCAGGGAAGAGGTGGACTCGGTCCTCGACGCCGTACCGCGCTGACGGCGGCCACAGTTCGCCGGAATGGGCAGAGAGAGGAGGAGGCGTCGCCGGCGGCGACACTTGGCGCTACAGTAACTTTTGACAATTTTTCGAATTTCATTGATTTTCCTCGGTTTGAACTGATTCAATTTAAATTCGATCTTCCCGAGCTCCAAAAATCACGAAAAACTCAGGTTTCGAAGATTTCAGTGAGAGGAACAACTTTGTCAATTGGAACTTTTGCTGAATCGGCTTGGAATCCAAACTAAAATTCATTCAAAGTTAAAGTTTGAAAAAGGTTCATGCATTTAATTGACCCTTTAGATTTTTGCAGAAAAATCTCCAAAAATCTCCAAAATTCTCTTTCAGCCCCTGGATGCTGAGGAATTTTTCATTTGGGCCCACTTGTATATAAATTTTTAAAGTTGTAGCTCAAATGCTTGCTTGGATGAAATTTATCCAATTTGAAGTGATTTTGAATTCTTTTTCATTTCCCTTTGATTCTTCTTGATCATTTTCACTAATTAGGATTGGTAGCTTGATTAGGGACTTAATTAAAGTGAGATGTTACAGCCGTGATTAAACGGCAGTTCAATGAGGCTGTGGAGATGATTGAAGACCTCGAGGGTCAGATTGCAGACCTGAAGGAGGAGAACGCGAGGCTGGACCAGTTCGAAGGCGAGAAGGAGTACCTCGAGGGCAAGGTTGAAAGGATGGACATGGAGATCAAGCTGATGAGGGTGTTGTGCGTGGTTCTGCTTGGTGTGGCCCTGTTCTTCCGTTTCGGTTAGGTGCAATTGCTGATGGTGCTCTGGTAGTGTGTGTGTTGTAATGGCTTTGTGTCGTAATGAACCGTGGTAGTGTCTAAATGTCCAGTTGTGTTGCAATGCACTACGTGAAGTAATGAACTATGTCTTATGTGTAAAATGTGATGCTTATGTTGATGTGTAACTGGTCAGGTGACAAACATACATAGATGCCCAACTGGTCAGGTGACAAACACGACTGAATTGAAAACATACATAGATCGATAGAAAGTCATACATTGTTTGAAACTGACATAAACGTAGGTTCATACATCAAGTTGCACACATACAGAAGGACATAAACGTAGGTTAATACATCAAGTTCGACACATCCAGAAGGACTGAAATGTAGGTTCAAACAGACACATAGTTCGATTGAAATGACGACAAAAGCATGTTCAAAGCTAAGCAGAATCCCAAGGGGGCAGCAGCAACATTCCTCCTGGTCGGGGCTTCTTCGCAACTTGATTGTCTTTTGGTGTTATTTTCTTGATCGGAGGAGCGCTGGTAGTCACCTGGGTGGAAGCTTTCCCAGAATTTCTGATTGTCACCGTCGAGGTAGCTTGGGAGCCAGGAATACTTGCGGTGACTTGGAGGGTAGCAGAACCTCGTCGACGAGTTGATGCTGATGCAGAACTCTTGGCGACCATCTGTAATGCACATATGATATAGTCAGTAGTAACAGACATGATATCATAATTACTCACTATGTCTAATATGAAACAAGGAAGGATGTATAGTACCTGTGCAGCTTTTGTACTCTCTGATGACAGTTGACTTGGGCCGACCTTCCTCTTCCTTTTGCTAGTACCTGCCTCACTCATTTGGCTGCTAGAGAACTGGACGATATCATTTGCAGTGGAGTTCGACTGAATGGCCAGTGGCACGGAGTTAGCAGCTGGTGAAGAAGCTGGGCTAGGAGGAGCAGAACCATTAAGCCTGTCACAGGTGGATCTGTTGTGACCAATCTGTCCACACTTTCTGCACCTTATAACAGTTCCAACTTTGGACTGCTTGACACCCTTGCTAGCTTCTGTGGGTTCCCTTCTTCTTTCCTTTTTTGGCCTACCCGGCATTCTCACATACCCAGGTGCTTTCAGTGGGGGCCTATCACATTCAGGCCAGCTGGACATGCCCTCCACAGGCATCAAGCAATGTTCATATGTGCTTTTGAAATTAGCAACTGAGTAAGCAGGAGATATGTAATCCACCAAAGAGTTTGTCTTGGCAGGTTAGAAGGCTTCCTTTTGAACTCCCCATCACTGCCCATCTCTTCACATGACTCTTCATCATCAGACTCGCAGTAATCAGTATCCCCCTCAACATCAAGTCCAACAAAACCTGCAGGCATTGGACTTGATGTCCCCAGCACAACATCATCCAGATTTGCAGCTTCTCCTCTTCTGAGTTTCCTCTTGAATGTCTTGAATTTCTTCAGAATCTCTGCTGCCTCCTCATCATCCTCTGATGAACAATCATCCCCAGGTATATAATCACTGTCTGAGCTTGATTCCTTCCTAACATCCTCATTTTCAACTGGTGCTGCTCCTTCACTTGTTGGTGCTGCGGCTGCTGCTGCTCCTTCACCTGTTTCTGTTCCTGCTGCTGCTGCTCCTGCTTGGCTTGCTTGGGTAGGGATAGGTTGGCTTGCTTGAGTCATCACACCTTGGCTAGCTTCAGTGACAACTGCACTATCACATGCAGACACTTGTTTCCCTTTCTTGGTAGGGCTAGAGTAAAACTCCCTGAGCCTAGCAACCTGCCGTTCAGCCTCTTCTCTGGACTCCTTCCTCACAGAAACATCTTCCTCAGACTCAGAAACAGATTTGTGTTCCATCTCGTCCTCAAAGTCGCTGTGCTCGTTATCTGCATCATCTTCTCCCTGCCCATGTCTGCATTCAACATAGATATCTGCCACTCCTCCATCACAAATGGCGTCAGACATCTTGAGGCATGAATTGTCATCCCAAAGAACTGTCAATCCATCGCTTAGCTCCATCCCAGGAAACAGCCAGTGTAGCATCGTGCCCTCAGGAACCTCCATGTGATCTCTAAGATGGCCAACAATCTCAGGGTAGCTAACCTTATCTCTATCAATGTAGGACATCACCTCAGATCCACCAATCCAGTGCACAACCCGACCAACGTTGAGAAACTCCCCCTTCACATGAAACCTAACTGCCAACATGCTCAACGGATCCATGCTTGAGAACTGCGAACAAATATTTAACAAATCTATCAGTAAGGTACTTAAACAAAGACTGCAGCTAATCCGCATGCTTAAATTAATCGGGCCAACAAATCTGTCCTACAATAAACTAATCGAACTCATAAACTAATCATTCCGGACCGCGCTACCTTGAATAAACTAATCGAACTCATAATCTACACCTAAATTAATACCCAGCATCGAATCCAAGATCCACCATCCTCGAGTCAAGATTCGGTTTAAGGATGGACTAACCTCGCACAAGTCCTTCAGATCTACGTGTGCATCGAACGCGCCGCTGGGAATGTACCTTCCGCGGCGTGTTTCGTCGCCACCGCCTCTGCCGCCGCCGTCGAACTAGGGTTCGGATGAGGAGAGCAGGGGATGAGAGAATGAGACAGAGTCGGGGAGAGAGAGAGAGCGCGCTCTTTTTACCCCCGCACCGCTTCGCTGACTCAGCCTGGGCGCGTGCCCCTTGCCACGTCGGACTGCTGATTCGGACAAAACCACCCTCAAAACCATCCAGGAAGTCGAATTGCTTCCACCCCTATAGTTAGAGGACGACGGTTACCCGATTTTGTAAATAAGGGTGTAGATTGCGCTACCCTATGAGTTGAGGGAGGCGAAAAGGACTTTTCTCTTTCTTCTTTGCGAAACCACGAAAAGCCCCCAAACTGCCAAACCCCGGCCTGGCGTCTCTCCCGCATCCGGACGCGCGATGGCACCCAGATCGGACCACGCCGCCGGCAGCGCCGCCGCGGCGGCGGCAGCGGCAGCTGCGCAAGCCCACGGATCCGAGTTCGACTCCATCGACCCGCTCTTCCACGTCCTCCGCGTGCTCCCCTTCTCCTTCCTCCGGCCGCCGCGCACCCGCCTGAAGCTGCCGTCCAACCTGGCGCTGCCCTCCCCGATGACCGTCTTCTCCCTCATCCTCCTCACCTACTTCGCCGTCGTCTCCGGCCTCGTCTACGACGTCATCGTCGAGCCCCCCGGCATCGGCAGCGCGCAGGACCCGGCCACCGGCGCCGTCCGCCCCGTCGTCTTCCTCCCCGGCCGCGTCAACGGCCAGTACATCATCGAGGGCCTCTCCTCCGGCTTCATGTTCGTCCTCGGCGGCGTCGGCATCATCCTCCTGGATCTCGCCGCCGACCGCAACAGGCCCCGGAGCGTCCGCGTCTCCTTCGGCGGCGCCGGCGCCGTCGCCGTCGTCATCGCCTACGCCATGGCCATGCTGTTCATCCGCATCAAGATCCCCGGCTACCTATGGTGATTGGTGAGCATGATAAACTTTACAGGTTAATTTAGGCCAGATCCGTTGCCAGATCTGTCGGCATCCAGGTAGATCCACTTGATGTGTTTGATGGAACTAGCGTATCACCATTTTAATTATGTCAATGTTATCATAGGATGTTGTATGATGTGGACTCCAAATTGTTGGCTGAGAATTATCATTTTGATGAAATGGCTATATACAGTACTTATCTTGATAGTTTTATTGTGTGATTACATGAAATTCTACTGCTGTAGTTGATTGAATTAATTTAGTTTCTTACCAAGTAGTGTACCACTTACCTCCATTGGAGTTTCTTGGACGTAGACATGCGATTGGAATATTATGGTCTTGCGGGTTCAGGATATGAGGGGAGTTATTGTAGCATAGCAGACCCTAGAGATTGTTTCTTTTATAATAACGTTACCATGTTAATGATATTTGAATGATGTGGTGAACCGCAACGTCCTATTTCTAAATCCCTTTGATTTGCATAATTGGTTGTACATCAATAAAATTATTGGAAAGTCATTTACTAATGTTTCAATGTTGAATGTTCAGGCATGCTAGACTTGTACTTTTTTTCACTAGTAAATAATGGATGTCCAAAGATAACATTGTTCTTGTTGGTACTTTTCTTAGGTTCTTAAGTGTGTTGTGTTTAACAAGTGGTGCCCTGGTCCTTGACTGGGCCAGATTATTTCACCACAGCAAATTTCACGAGACCAGATATGTCCTTTGTTCTGGTTCAATCACGCTTCAAGTCCACTTAATCAAACAAAACCTTCTAATGAATCCTCTGTATAATGATTTCTCGGACCACCCTTAATGTTTCATAGATAATTGGTGCATTTGTTATATCAGGAAGTGTTATAAGCTAAATATTATTGGTTAGTGCTAGTAAGTCAAAAGGACGGTTGATCTTATGAAAATATTGAGAGATTGATGATAATCTATCTAGGAATGCCAATTAAATGTGCTGATTTAGCTCTTGTAGAAATTCATAGGACCTTTAGAGTGCGTATGAATTTAGATCAGTCCTTTGGGTATAACCGGGTACCTTTCGAGTGCCTATGAATTTAGATTAGTCCATTGGCATAATTCCACATGTAGAAGTTAATGACTAAATATATAGCTATTGTTTCTGTGAAGTTATCGAATGTTAATATATCAGCAGCAGCAGAATGGCACTTTAGGAAAGTATAGCAAGTGTCGGTAACATTCAAAGAGTTAACCTCCGCATTAGCATAAGCACTTATGATATACTTGTAACGTATCTTGGATTTCTCATTTACGTTAGTAGATTAAGATGGTTTCGTTGGAGTGAATGGATCTAGGCTTCCCACCTTTGTGAAAGTATTTAGAGAAGAGATAAACTATACAAGCTGATGTGAAAAAAAACAAACAGAGAGATTGTGCAGTATGTTGAAGAAACTGTCTCATTAAAGATACCATTAGCACTGAATAAATAATCTTTAAGTTCTGTATAGTCTATCTCTATCCTTTTTGTATCATTTTCTTTGTTTTCTGGCTAATTTCATACTGTTGCCATATTCAAATTACTGTTGCCATTATATATGTCCTTTGGCTTGAAAATTTATACCATTCCAACATTTTTAAATTATATACATGATTATGCTGGTTGTGTCTGTCTGGTCATAAGAGTTTTGTTTTGGCCTGTGAATGTACTCCCTCCTGTTTCTATTTTGACGTTGGGTAGCGTTAAAGAGCAAGTTTAACCAATATCCACCTGGGAATATGATTGAGTAATCAGTTTATTTCACATAATGTGGATGTTCTTCTTGCCTGGCATATCAAATGCCTTTTGTTAAATTTTATTTTAACGGTGAGCTTGCTCTTTTAATTTTTTTTTATCTATTGTTAAATCCAGAGTTTCTATTTTGGATATGTTCCCTATCACATGGCATTATACTGGTGTGTGCAACGTGCCTATAAGGGGAGATAATAGCTTCATTACAGAATAGAGATAGCCCAAGAGAGCAGAGTCCAACAACATTAAAATTTTGAGGTACCTCTGCTGGTTAGAGTGGCCGTGACCAGGAACCATTTGTGCTCTGATGTAGAGAAGCAGCAGCACGGCTGAGGTGCTTACATTGTGATAATTGCTTGGAGCCAAATTCATTAAAAGAACATATGAAAACCGGTTATGTAGTAATAATTTCTAGGAGCCAAATTCATCAAAAGGACATGAAAATAGGTTCAGCGGTAGGGCCGAGGCGTGTGTCACCATCGATGTCCCCTGGCCATCATGGTATCCAGTCTCATAGTGAACAAAAGATTTTCTTGACCGTATCACTCGCCAGTGGCTCGCAGTTTCTATCGCAGATGCCTTGGCGTTTGCAAGATTTCCAAACTCCGACACCTGCATGCTTAGTATGAATTCAGATCAGAAAGTATTCTCTGAATATTGCAGCGCCACAGCAATGATTTTCAACTGCAATTCCATGGAGATGGTCATTCATTGAAGTTGCTGTCACCTGAATGTCTGCAAATTTTCTCACCCATACCCCTAAAGCTACAAGAAGTATATATCTCAAGTCTCTGTCCACTAAAATATGTTTCCTTCTTCATCGGATCGCTGCAACAATGCCGTTCTAAGAAGGGTGCAGCAAATATTCAGAGATTGTAACAGCAGAGTGCACTACATTATCAAATGTAAAAGATACCTTTTACAGTTTTACTGACTATCCCTTTCTGACTTTCACTTTGTCAAGGTGGCTTTGCACATGACAGTAATCTTTCTCACGCCTAGTTACGTTGTCCCTATAGTAAACTCGCATTAAACAGGTAGCTTTTGATGTGACCAAACCTGCTTTCGGTTATTCTAAGGACCAGCCAGCGTCAAATTTCCCACGATTTTTTCTTTATGCATGAAGTTCTGATACTGGCTCCTGGCTTTTATGACCTAGTATACGTGTGAACTTAGCTGCTCCATACTCAGCTAAGGTTTCAAGCTATAAAACAGAGGGAAGCTTCAATTTAGCTGCCCGAACCCCAGCAAGTGACAAAGCCCAGGGTTTGAGCAAAAAATACATACTAGAAAAAAAAGAGAGAACAAACATCAACAAAACAAAGATGGTTGGAGTTACAGCGAGCGCATTGATAGGGGTGTTGCATCCACTACTTAGCAAGCTCTATACTCTACTTGGAGGGGAGTACGGCAGACTTAAAGGTGTACGTCGTGAGATTTCATTTCTACACGACGAGCTGAGATCCATGAACACTGCATTGGAGGTGGCATCACACTTGGAGGAGCCCAGCACACAAATGAAGGAGTGGATGCACCAGGTGCGGGAGCTGTCATATGATGTGGAAGACTGCATCGACTACTTCATGCACTACCTTGGTGAAAATGAGAACTGTGATGGGATCATCCGCAAGACTTCTCGCAGGCTCAAGACTCTGCGGGTGCTCCACCGCATTGCCAGCCAAATTGTTGAGCTGAAAGAACGCGCAATGCAAGTCAGTGATCGGCAAAGGAGGTATGAAATTGAAGCAGTGGTTGCTGATTCTTCCTCATCAACCATTGATCCCAGGCTTCCAGCACTCTTTGAGGAGGCCAACAGACTTGTTGGCATCGATGTTCCGAGGAATGAACTTGTAGAATGGCTCATAGGGGACACTGATCTGGTTAAGCAACTTTATAGGGTTGCAAGCATTGTTGGATTTGGAGGCCTAGGCAAGACCACACTTGCTATTCAGGTCTACCAAAGTATCAAGAGCCAATATGACTGTACAGCTTTTGTTTCTGTGTCTCGAAATCCCAATATAAGTAAGATCCTGACTGACTTACTTTGGCAAGTTCTTGACACAAGTAACCCAAGGTCAAAATATCAGAAGCAACGGATCAAGGGCATAAGGGAAGATTTGGAATTCAAAATACTACAGGAGTACCATCACCTCGTCAGAATCATTAGAGAATATCTCCAAGATAAGAGGTAAGGAAATGCTTGACACATCACACATGTATTTACCGTTATCAGGATTATAGCAACTTCCTCTGATAGGATTTAATAGTTGATGTAAGGTCCTATCCAATTCTGCCCAAAAGATACACTTCCATATATTTAGGGTATTTTTCAGTGAAGAATTTTTTTTTTACGTTATATATATTTTTTTTAAAGGCTTCATTCAGATAACATAGTCTAATTGAAATAAGTATTGTTATCTGTGCAAATGATAATAGATGGTAATGGAAAAAGATGAAACTTTAGACAATTGAAAGGACAGATAACCACTAATAGTTGGTTACTAGGATCTGTTAAAATTATCCTTCAAAAAATAGGATCTGTTAAAATTGGTCAAGTTGATTTATGCTGCTAAGTGCTAACTAGTTTTCGAAACAAAAAACAAACGGTGGACTTGACTGAACCTGTGAGGAGCCAGATTAAAAAGCATATAAATGCTGATGGGCTTGTAGGGTGTGAGAGTCGAGTGACCCAGAGCGCGAGATGCATAACAAACCTGCTATGTCAAGCACTATCAGGTTGGGCTAAGCCAATAAATTGTGCACTTCAAGTAAAACAGGATGCGATTGAGATATAATAAAGCCTAATGTACCTAGTCCCTATAATTGAACTAAAATCCTGTCCCAGCCTCTAATATGCGCTTATGTCACATTGTGTCTTAAGCTTTCTCTACTCTCTTTTTTTCTTATATGGAAATGCTCTCTTTGGCATTTTTCATTCTATAAATGAATAAAGGAACTTACAAGTTATGTGTTATCATTTTTTTTGGTTTAAATTCCTCACTAGGTACTTTATCATAATTGATGATATATGGAGCAAGCAAGCATGGGAGTTCATCCAATGTGCCTTTCCAAAAAATAGCAATTCAAGTAGAACACTGACAACCACACGCATTCAAGATGTCGCTAATATCTGCTGCTCTTCACATGACGACTATGTTTATCCAATGAAGCCCCTTGGCACAGATGATTCGAAAACATTATTGTTAGAAAGGACATTCCACCATGAAAATGATTGACCTCACCAGTTGAAAATTTGCCTATTGTACCTAAGTGTATTCCCTGAAGATTTCGAGATAGATCGCGAGAGATTGATATGGAGGTGGATAGCCAAAGGATTCATCAACAAACAACAAGGACAGAGCCTGGAGGAGACCGGTGAAAGGTGTTTCAATGAGCTCATGAATAGAAATATGATCCAACCAGTGGACATTGATTACAGTGGTGCACCAAGGGCCTGTCGGGTTCATGATATCATGCTTGATCTCATAATAAACATCTCAACAGAGGAAAATTTTGTCACTCTAGTAAGTGATACAAACTTCTCAACTTCACCAAGAACAATTCGACGCATCTCTCTCCAAGGAAAATGTGAGGACATTACATGGCCTGATACAAGCTCTCTTACTCATGTTCGGTCACTAAGTGTCTATGATACTTTCAACCATATGCCCCCACTCCAGGACCTTCAATTTTTACGAGCATTAGATCTGCAGGACTGGCATGACATGGAAGATGACTGCGCCTATATGGAGAATGTCGGGGTCCTACATCAGTTAAGGTACTTGAGCCTCGGAAGAAGTAACATCAACGAAATCCCAAAGCAAATTGGGAAGCTGAAAAATCTGCAGACGCTGGACCTGAGGACATGCACCAAACTGAAAGAGTTGCCGGCGACCGTCACTGAACTGAGACAGCTGGTGCGCCTGTTCGTGTGGAGTGGCGTGAAGTTCCCACAAGGCATTTCTAAAATGAAATCGCTCGAGGAACTCTCGAAGTTCGACGGCAGCAGCAACTCGGCTGATGTTGTGCTGGAGCTCGGCGAGCTGACCAGGTTGAGGAGGCTCCGTGTCGGGTGGCACCCCAATGGGCCCGTCACGGACGAGGAACAAGCATTCCCTGGCCTCTGCTCTCGTCGGAATTTTTTTATTATTTAAACTTTTTTTAAGTAATATTTTAATAAGAGACCGTCCGAAACTAGTTTTGCAAATCTAAATATTTTAGTCGCGCCATTTCGATTGGCGTGACTAAGATTAGAGTCACTCCAAATTGAATGGCGAGACCAGTTTCCACGTCACCATGAGATGCCATGTCACATTTTGATCGCGTCAAACAATTTGGCGTGACTAAAGTTCCAGTCGCGCCTCGCCGGTCGGCGCGACCGGAACTTCAACTGTTACCTGCGTGTTGTGAGATGATGGGCATGTGCATGCTGTCTGCAGCGTTGATATTTGCGCTAGAAAAGCTTGACCCATCGGCTTCTCTCTCTCCCATTGCTCCGGTAAAATGTTTCATGCAGCACGGCTTCTCTCTCTCCCTCTCTCCCGTTGCTCTTTCCACTCATTTCTCTCTTTACTCTGGTAGACAGGACCTGACGTCCTGACAGGTCCAACGGAGGACAGAGCACAACTAAAAAATTTGCAACTCTCAGTCAATTTTTTAGTATTCTGCATGCTCAAGCCTATATCATAAAATAGTTTAATAATTATATAATGTGCACAAATTAATTCGCGATAAATCTATAGACACATTCTGGGCCGGCGCTTAGTACATCACCCTTGCAGATATGTGGGCTATGTGCTCACTCGGGGCCATTGGTCGACGGCGTGACGTTCTGAGCAATACATCGAAGGAACGGGTTCCTTCAGAGTGTTGACTCACTAGCCAGAAATGTTCATAATTTCCATCAAGAATCAGTCTTTTTTAAGTGCATAAATTTTAGGCACAATGAAAGTTGTCCTTTAGAACAAAAATTTTGTGCATGCCTTCATGAGCCTCGCTGGTTACATGTGTTTAATATTTGAATATAATATTTATGAACGTTTTACCTTAAAAAAAAAGGACATGAGAGCAACTAAAAAAGATAGTATTATCTTTAATGGCAAAATCTCGTGGACAGCAAATGTCCATGTGACACTGAACTTGACTACTAGTAGTATCTGGTTTGCGTCAAGTGCAGGTGGGCTTTTTGGCTGCTGCACCCCACGAAAGGAAAAAGATTTTTCTAATCTGCCTACAAGTGCAACAGTCGCAACTTTTCAAGCCGTCATTTCAGCAATCAAGTCACGCTCGGTCTCGCGCAAATTCAAGACTCACCTCTCGCTGCGCTGAAGAAGCTTCGGTCGCGCCGACCGGCGAGGCGACTGGAACTTTAGTCACGCCAAATTGTTTGGCGCGATCAAAATGTGACATGGCATCCCATGCTGATGCGGAAGCTGGTTGCGCCAGTTAGTTTGGAGTGATTCTAATCTCAGTCACGCCAATCAGAATGGCGCGACCAAAACGTCTAGATTTGCAAATCTAATTTTGGACAGTTTCTTATTAAAATATTATTTAAAAAAGGTTTAAATAATAAAAAAAATTCGCTCTCGTCAAGCTCGGAGAACACAACCTACGGTCTCTACGCGGGGACTACTACCAGAACGTGTTCTACTCTGTAGACTTCTTGGTGAATTCATGGCAGCCTGTGCCTCACCTTCTCCAGAGCTTCGAGACCTTCGGGCCCACCAGGACACCACTGTGGATGTCCACCCTCTCCGGCCTGACCTGCCTGTCCATCAACATCGGACAAGTAGAAGCCGGCCGAGTGGCCAGTGGCACTTGGTTGCATTGCACCTGCCCGGGTTCGAAGCGCGGCACCCGCGGGACGGTTACAGTGAACAGTGCCTGTAGTGGTACTGTTCATTGCACTGTTTGCATAATAAATTTGCAGGTACCTCTCCGTGCGTGGTGACACAAAGAGAATGCGACGCTTCTCGTCGCGCGTTAGAGTCCGGTGGTCTCTGACGATCTCTCGAAGGACGCACTCTTCGACGACAATGTGTGTAGTTGTAGGACTGGGCGTATGCGTGAGTGTGTGTTGGTGTGCTGTAAGTGAGTGTGTACGCATACGAACAGATACTACAGCTGTACTCAGTACGAGAGGTTTAAAAAAAAAAAAACATCGGACAAGTAGAAGCACGAGACGTGCAGGTCCTCAAGAACTTTCCTTCCCTGCTCTTCCTCTACCTGTACACGAAGGGTGGTAGTACACGTGCCGTCAGGCGTGCGGTTGCGGTGCTTCCGAATCACCCGGCCTTGAAAATGCGCCGGTATTTTCAGGACAAGATGATGACGGATGAGGACGCTGGAAGCTAACTGACATGCTGAAAGGGGATGCTGCAGATGCTGCAGATGCTTTTTTATGGAACGGGGAGGAGGATACTGTCAGTGGAGCTCAATGTCTAGGGGTTTGGGATCAAGTCATGCTACCAACCTCACATGGAGGGCTTGACAGACTTGGAAAGAAAATTGGTGCTCAGACAGTCTGAGTCAGACTGCAGATGCTTTCCGGCCTATTTGCCTTCAAAACTGCAGCCTGAAACTTCCCTCCAAAATACTCACCTCAAGGCTACAGAAACAAATCAACAAGATCATAGACACAGACCAGACTGGTTTCATACAAGGTTGTCGATCTCAGAGACATTTGTCTATGCACTCGAGTTGGTACAATGTTGTCACAAGCGTCGCGTCCCCACTTTTGTACTAAAGCTAGATTTTGCCAAGGCCTTTGATTCAGTAAATTGGGAAAGCCTGTTCACAATTCTTGCAGTCCGAGGATTCAGCCAGCAGTGGATTGATTGGGTTCATCACATGCTAAAGTCTTCAAAGTCAGCTGTACTTCTGAATGGATGTCCTGGACCTTGACTACAGTGCAAGAAGGGCCTCCGGCAGGGCGACCCCATGTCCCCATATCTGTTCCTCGTCATGGCTGATGTCCTACAAACATTGATCCAGCATGATGGTGGCGTTCGGCACCCTATAGTTGAGGATCGACCTTGTCCCGTGCTTCAGTATGCCGATGACACGCTGCTGCTGCTGAGAGCTGAAGTTTCTGATGTGGCCAGACTAAAAGAACTCCTGGACTCCTCAGCCGCCACCGGGTTAAAGATTAACTATCATAAGAGCACAGTAGTTCCCATGAACGTTGATGATGCAATTCTGCCACAGTGCATTGATTTGCTTGGCTACAAACAGGAAGGCTTCCCTCAAACATATCTGGGCCTTCCTTTGTCCAATGAAAAACTAAGATTGTCGGCCTTCTCACCGCTTGTCAGTGTCTCCGATAGATACCTTGCAGGATGAAAGGCTGCATTGCTCAACTACAAGGCCCGTGCAACTCTGATCAACTCAGTCCTAGATAGCGTCCCAACCTTCATCATGATGGCCATGCTGCTACCCCCAGGAATCAACAAAAACTTGGATGCTAAGCGCCGAGCTTTTTTATGGAACGGTGAGGATACTGTCAGTGGAGCTCAATGTCTAGTGGCTTGGGATCAAGTCATGCTACCAACCTCACATGGAGGGCTTGGCATAAAAGACCTGAACATCCAGAACCGATGCTTGCTGCTGAAGCTCCTTCAACGCTTGCACTCCAGTGATGAATCCTCTTGGGCACGGTGGGTGCACGCAAATTCTGATATTGTTTCATTAACTGGTGATTTATCTGGGGATCATTGGGACGCCATGAAGCAGTTGCTACCAGCCTACAGAGAACTGACTACCGTCACACTTGGCGATGGCAAGCGCACATCGTTCTGGCATGATCTATGGCATCCCCAAGGCAGGCTATCAGAAACTCATGCAGCACTTCTCAGTCACGCGACCGAGGAGCACATCTCTGTCCGGCAAGTCAAGGATCGTGGACTAGGCCATTTTCTGGTGCCACGGCTCACAAGGATTGCACAGGCAGAATTCCAAGAAGTACAGGACCTGCTGACTGATATTCAGTTAACCGGACAACCTGACAAACGGAACAGCTCTCTCCTTGACTCTGAAAATCGCTTCCACACTGCACCGCTGTACCGTCTGCTGCTCACTGGTACTGAACCTGAATGTGCTTTCGCTGACTTTGTCTGGAAGAACAAGACACCACCAAAGGTTCAGTTCTTTGCTTGGCTAATGGTGCAGGGCAGAATACAGTGTAAATCAAACCTATACATGAAGAACATTGTCGATGCTGACACCTATGAGCTCTGCAACCGGGCAATAGAAACCCAAGATCACCTCCTCTTCCACTGTTCTGTGGCACAACAATTCTGGCAGCGAGCGGGCTTCATGATCGATGGCATAACCTCGGCTCTATCTCTGTGGGAACTACAACGTCCAAGTGGAGTGCCACCTTTGCACTCCAACAGCTTCCTGCACCTTTGTTGCTGGCAGGTGTGGAAACACCGCAACGAGGTCGTGTTCCAATCCCAAGAACCGTCACTTCGCTGACTGCTTAATGCATGCAAGGAAGAAGCTTTTCTTTGGCGCTGTCGTCTACCACCGGCGGACTCTCATGTCTCAGATACTTGGTGTGGACTGTTTTGTGTAAATATGTAGCTTTTCTGCTACTCAATCCCAAACAATCAAACATGTAACGAACCGGTTTGGCTGCCATTAATTTAATGGAAAATCAGGTGGGGACTCGTCCCCCCCCCCCCCCCCCCCCCTGACAGTAAGAAAAAAAAAAGGGGATGCTGCAAGGTGCAATCTTCAGAGTTCAGACTTGAGAAATGCGGGCAATCCTTGATAGAATGTGCAATCTCCATGTATTTTATTCATGTCATGTTTTCAATCAAACATGGAGATGGAATCTACTTAAAAAATATTAACAATCCTACTCTGACCGCTTGAATATGACTATGTGAAGCAGAAAGAACTGAAAAAGAAAACTGGGCTAGACTGGGGGGAAGAGGAGAAACAAGCACCGCCGCTACATGCAGAATGACGTGATGGCTCTAATCCGATTGTGGCAGCTCTTATACTGTTCATCTCAGAAATAAAAAGGGGGGAAACAGCGGGAGAACGCATTGTGAAATGAAAGCACTAGCATTACATTGACAGAGAGTGCAAATTCCAAAGTCAACAACTAAAAAAAAAAAACACCCTTCACCAAAACCCATAGGCGCTGAAGTGCTTCACCCTGAACTTCCACTCTTCCTTGGCAGCGTCAAAAGACACAAACTCTGCTCCCTGCTCCTCCGCCTTCTTTACCAGCATCTCCTTGTACTTGTCCACCCTCGAACCCTCGCGGTACTGCTCACCGGTCTTCTTGTTCATGCATTTGATGTTTAGAAGAGTCACCTCTGCAGCTTTATTCAGCCCCTTCCCTACTGGTGGCTTCTTGCTATCGTCCTTGTACACAATCACCTCACGGTTATTGAACTCCAGAATCGACTCCAGATCCAGGCCCCTCACATCTGTCTCCCCCAGGAACTTGATGCTGCCATAACCGTGATGCCCAACAATGAAGTCCCTCACATGGCTGCAGTAGCCAGGCTCGGCACGTTCCTTAGCAGCAAGCTCCTCCAGGCTAGGCTCTGTGAAGTAATCTGCATCTGGGAGCTTAGGCATCAGGCTCCCAACGGAAGCACCATTTCCATGCCGAGTTACATCCTCACGCTCATAACTGCCATTTTCCACTGGAGAAGACCCGCTCGGTGACATGGAAGCCTTACTACGCTCATTTTCTACGGAAGCTCCTGCACAAATCACAACCCGAGGGTTCACACACCATGGAAGTTGAGTCAAAAGAAACAGCTACATAAAAAGTTTGCTTCGACATCATAGATTATGGCATCATTCAACGGGGAAAGAAGAAATCCCAGTACTTATGTTGACAACAGAATTTTTGACAACAGAATTTCTTAATGAATGTGCCAAATTCTGGTGTCAACAACTTACCTTTATACTTTTCCAAATCAGCTGAATCCTTGATAACCGATCGCCTGTCAATTCCACTCCGTGAAGGCCACTGATCAATCGGACGGATTATCAAATTTCTGGGGTTCTCTCTAGGAACGAAAAATGCATCCGCTTTTGGTGTTGCAGGAGATTCTTCATCATCAGCAAAGAATGGAACCTACAAGAAGGGAAAAGAAGATGAGTCAAATTCAATGTTTTCTTAAAAGCTTTCACAAGGTCCAAGAAGATTAGGTCCAAGAAGATTCATAAAACAGAACCTTGCACACAAAATTCATGTATGCTTACGGCTCATTACCTTGCCATCAGATATCGGATTATATTTTCTTGGGTGCAGTTTTATCCTTCTCTGTGACAAATGCCTAGGAACCACCATGGATAATGTTCTGCTTGGAAGAGGCTTCTCAGCAACCTGCAGATCAGAAATATTTTGCAATTAATCAAACAACCTTTCCTTACGGAATCGCAGTTGTCTCGCTACCTCCATTGTCCACCCATTCTATAAAATAAATTTGAAATACCAACAAGGAAAAAAAAAAACGAACCGGCAAACTTGATATTCCATACTGAACCGAAGGAGAAGACCCCACATTCCCAATGGACATCTGAGGCATTGCAGGAAGTGTCCCATATGGATGCGAAACAGGTGCAGGCTGCATGACCATATTGGACTGGCTAGGAGTTCTGTGTCAAATATGCAACATGGACATTTCACATTAGAAGGGACAATATATACATATATTAAAAAAATACAGTCATACGTGTTTCCTAGAGTGATTTTTAAATTACGAGGATAAATATTATTTAAATCAAAGTCATGTACTTAATGCAGGGATAATGTTTTCCTTCTCCTTGACATAGCTACTCCGCGTTTTAATACATAAAAGGAAAGCATTGAATAAGGGGAAAAAAAAGTAATCATGCATGATTGAGAAGAAGCAAGATCATACAGCTGTCCAATCGGTGCCTGACTTGTAGTGTTGGAAAAACCAGTGAATCCACCTATAGCTGCAGCAACGCATGTGTGTGAAAGTTAAGTCCAGATTAGTTTTCAAAGACAAATATAAGCAGCAGAATGATTTGGAGACATGAAAAAAAAATACTGACCCGGTTGAGTTGTAGGTTGGAAGGAGAACATGTTTGATGTCTGAGCTGGGGTAGATTGCTGGAATGTTGAGTTAATTATTAGGAGCAAAAACCAACTCGTCAAAAATAAACTTTGCAAAGAAAAACGATAAAAAAAGACAGGTACTACAATTAAAACTGTAACATGGTAGGAATTATTTTTGCTATAAAAATTATATAAATGAAACGGTAAGGGGCTTACTGTTGAAAACGGAGAAGACCCACTGGCAAAAAGACTGGGTGTGCTGAATATTCCAGAAGAGGAGAAAGCCGGTGCACTTAACGATTGTTGCGCAAATGCTGGGGAAGTTTGAAATAATCCAGCTGATTGAGTGCTGGGTGGGGTGAATTGACTGCCAGTGTTGAATGGGCTTGGATTTGATGATGACGCAAAAGTAGGATTTGTATTCGAAAACAAAGATGGTGAACTTGCTGGAAATAAAGAACCACCTGTTTGCCCAAACTGTGTGGTATTAGTGGACGATGTGAATGGGTTTGAACTTGCAGCTGATGAACTATTAAATAAAGTGCTGAATGTGCTAGTGGAACCAAAGCCAGTTGAGGTCTTAGCAGCAAATGGATTGTTTGTTGGTGTCGATGAAAATGGATTTGGATTAACTTGGCCAGTTTGAGCAGCGAAAAGATTTGGTTGTGGATTCGGTTGTGGTGCCGCTGCTGGAGTTCCAAAAGAGTTTGGTCCACCTGCAAATACAAATATTATGAATCAGTTCAAAGGAGAAAATACATCCAATGATATGATAGTACATGATTAGTAGGGGCATCAAATAGTATTTATTGGTGTCTGGTATCTCAGAAAAACACTCAATCTATACAATAAGCTTAAGACACAAATGTTCCTCTTGTTACCCCCCAGAACATTCATAAGTGAGCATGTCAAAATATACGCAAAACTAAACAAACAATTTGAATGAAGGGTCACAAATCAAGCATAGTACTCGACACCCAAATGGTTTTCCTCACCTTTGTCTCCACGCTGGTAATCTTCCCACCTCAATTCGTCATGACTCTTATCTTTGTATTCAGGCATGGCAGATATGGAATCAAGTTTAGCAGCAGGAGCACCACTTGTAGCACTGTCAGCGTCTAGTGTTTGAGCATAAGGTTTTATTCTGCTTCCTCCAGCTTGGTTACCGAATGGTGCTTGCCCAAAAGGTGTTGTTGCTGGCTGTGAGCCTGAAACTCAAAGAGAACAAAGAAAAAGTGAGCATGTAAGTTTTCAAGAAAAATAAATAAATAAGAACATATGGATAACGTTGTATTGCTGAAGTAAGAACGAACAAATAATCTGTGATGACGACTACTCTATGCAGCTGAGGATAATGTACTATCCAAAGGGAAAACCTACCAAATGTTGAAGTCTGTGCACCGAAAGGTGAGGTGTTTGCTCCAAAGAGAGAGGTACCGAATGAAGTTGATGTTTGTCCAACAGACGGAGAAGAGCCAAAACCAAATGTAGGTGTGCTCGAAACTCCAAAACCTGGTCCACTACTAACACCAAATGTTGTGGTTCCTGAAGTTCCAAAGCCAGTACCAGGAGTGGATGAACCAAAGGCTGTAGAACCAAATGTCGGGGCGCTGGTGGTACCAAATAGAGATGTTGATGTTGAACCAAATGTCGGGGTGGTTGAGGCGCCAAAGCCTGGTGTAGTTGTGGTGCCAAAGCCTTGTGCAGTTGTGGCACCGAAGGCTGGCGTAGTTGTTGTGCCGAAGCCTGGAGTACTTGTCGCACCGAAGGCATTGCTGCCAAATGCTGGCTGAGTCTGCTGGAACGTGCTACCAAAAGGACTTGATTGGCTAGGAGATGATCCAAATGCCCCAAAACTTGTCTTTTGTCCAAATACAGATCCTAACATATGCAAAGTAGAGTGTCATGCCATACGTATATACAACATTGGTATTGGAATAAAGAGCAGTCAGCTGAACTAAGATAATCCATGAAGTGGCTTCCGCATATATTTTTTCAGGCACTCTTGACAATCCATGATAATCATTACTAATCAACATCAAAGCTCAGAGGCAGCACTTGCAACACAGCAAGAAAGGAACAAACATACAAGGAGAAAAGAAACTCAAAACCGTACCTGAGCCGAAGGTGGAGGATGTGGCACCAAAGGCAGGGGTGGGAGATGCGCCGAAAGCTGGGGTGGAGCTCCCAAACGGAGAGGGGGACGGGGTGCCAAACGTTGGGGTGGATTGCTGCTGCCCAAATGCACCAGTAGATGTATTGCCAAAAAGCGAGCTTCCAGTCTGTGCCCCGAAAGGGGTTGTTTGGCTGCCAAATGGTTTTTGTCCGAAGGGATTGTTGGTAGAAGCCTGGCCGAATCCCTGCTGCTGGGCGCCAAATGAAGTCTGGCCGAACGGGCTCGTGGATGATTGCCCGAATGCTGCAATGCACGAAATTATAAAGAGTTATGAGCAGTGAAGTAAGGGTTGCAGCGAGTGAAACTGAATTATAAGAAAGAAAAATCACAATCTATATACTGTAATAAGGTGTTGTGTTGTGTTGTGCGAGCAATCTTTTTTTAAAAAAAAAAAACAACAACAGAATTTGGAAACCTAACACAAAGACAGCATTGCAGCATTGTTTTGTCCAACCGGAATCAGTAAACAGAAACAAACTCGAAATAGAGAGAACGAATCAAACCTAGCTAATTATTTGATCGAAATCGCGAAACCAGACTACAACGGATTCTAGCGTGCGCACGCATCCATAAACTAGATACACAACCAAAACGAACGAGGACACAGGCGCAACAACAATTAATTCGTAGATAAGAGAATAGAGGATGTGCAAGATCGCAGCAAGTCCATGGAATCGACAGGTAGAGAAAGAATCAGAGCGGGGAGAAGAGGGGGCGGGGGTGCTTACGGCTGGTGGAGCCGAACATGGCTGCTGCTGTTCCTATCTATTCGCGATAGGAAGCAGCCGGCGACGAACGACAAGGGAAGGGAAGACCAGCGCCTCCTCGATCACCGGCGGCGGCGGCCCTCCTCACTCTTGCGGTTGCGGAGGCAGAGGCGGGACGGAACAGAACAGCGTCGAGGCGACGCGATGTGGTTTCGATGCGCGTTTCTCCCTCAATGAAGGGTGGGCCTTCCGTATTTATACAGCAAACGCTCGTTATAGTAGCTTAGATTTAACGCACCGCCTCGTTTTGGAGACGAAGGGGCCAGGGCCAGCTCCCGTGCGAAAAAAGCACTCCAGTCGGACGGCCCACCGGTGGCGAGCACATGGGCCGAAATCAGATCATCTGGGTTCACCAACGTAGGTAGCCCATTAGCTCACAACCCTATCGTTGGCCCATTAGACAGCCACAAAATGATTACTGATCCAACCAGTAATCTCACGGTCTCCTCATAAAAAAAAACCCAGTAATCTGATAATCTCACGGATCCAAGGAACAGCATACACCGCGCGCGCGGTTTGGATCCGAATCAACAACGCTTTTGGCCCAGCGCGTCGTCCTCCATCTCTCGCCTCCTGAGCTCACGCAGCCACCGTCGAGCACGTCAAAGCTATTTTGGCTGCCGAGGGTGCCCTCAGGCGTGCGGTTGCGGTTCTTCCGAATCACTCGGCCCTGAAAATGCGCAGGTATTTTCAGGACAAGATGCTGAAGGATGAGGACGCTGAAAGCTAACTGACATGTCGGAAGGGGATGCTGCAAGAGGTGCAAGCTATGGTTCAGAGTTCAGACTTGAGAAATGCGCAATACTTTGATAGAATGTGTCTTGTTTACGGTTCACCAATCCTTGATAGAATCTGTGCAATTGTGCTGTGTCAGAAATGAGATTTATCTTTGCGTCGAAAAAAAAAAGAACTGAGATTTATCCCTCCCCAGTTTTTTCTCTTTTTATTACTCTGGCTGAAAAGTCCATCTCGTCATCTGTTCCGAATGCACCTCCCTATCTGAACAAGCTGTTCCTACCAACCAAATACGATCACTTCTATAAGCTATAACACTGACCTTCACTACCACAATTTGCCGCAACGAGTATCAGGCCGCAACAACGAGTATCCGACGGTCTTCGGGCCGTCGGGAGGTGAGGAAGTTCGCGGATCTACTGGCTGGTGGTGTAGGTTGTAGCTCTAGGTCTAGGTTTTGGTTCCCGGTTCGCATCGGCGAGGCAGGGACCGGCCTCAGACTCCACGCGATGGAGGCAAGGTAACAAATAGCGGATCGCGGGTTGGTAGCGGATTGTTGTTTTGGTAGCGGATTGCGGATAGCGGTCGCTATTGCGGACGCAAAGTTCCAATGGCGAAATTCATATTACCCTCACAATTTTGGGTTTATAAACCATCTTTCAAAGACATTATGTCCAATTCAAAGCTGTGAGACTCTGAAGGAGAGCACCCACACCGTTAGTGGATCCTAATGCCAGCAAGCAGCACCTCAAACTGTCATGACGGTGGCCATGGATCGATGGTTCGTACAGGCTTGTATGGATCGATGGAGCGAACTGATATTACGGCGTGACACAACGCTATTGCGGCTTGATACAACGAAATTGCGGGGCACTAAACGCAATTGCGGCCGCAAAGTTACAACCTGCTACTTTCGAGATGCTACCTTGATGTGGTAGCGTTAGAGGTCCGCTACCGCAATTGCGGCCGCAATAGCGGCCGCTACAAACGCTATTGTTTCCTTGGACGGAGGTTGTCGTCGGCCGGGAGCAGAGGTTGGTGCCACATGGACCACGGGGCGCAGCCTCGGCCGATTGGGCACTCAGCTATGGCGATTCTCTCGATGGCGGCTTAATTCAAAGCCTTGGTGCGATGTTTTCAAAGACTCATACAATTCATGGGTGCTACTCTCTCTATTTCACAATACTTGTAATTCTACTTTTGTGTACAGAAAAATAAGAAGAAATGATAAAAACTACATTATCGAGAATCACAAATATTTTGGCAAAATTTACAAAGCTAAAATCACAAATATAAGGGAATAGCAACTAGCAAGCCGCGCGGGCACCAGCCCAGTAGCGGCCTAAGTGAAAGTAGCGTAGTTCAAATCCATCTTCGTCTTCTTCTACCTTCTATTGATGAAATAAATCGTTCCATATGCAGAGAAAAATTTCTACATGTAAGTATATAACAGTCAGCAAAGGCATGATTAAATAGTTGAATCCTTTCGGTCCGTCTCGCATCGCTCAACCAGAATGAGTTGGGCTTGGTTGCGTCCGGCCAGGCTGCGAAATACGCAAGTCTATTACCTTTACAGCGAACCAAACTCAAAACTACATTTTACATTCTGTGAGACTTGACGTCATAACGCATGCAACAAACCAAACTGTCGTATCTACATTCGAGAAACCTGCCGAGGTGGGCCTAAGAGAAGAAAGAGGAGAAGGGGGAGGGGGGACACATGGCCCCTACCACGCACCCTCAAGTTCCACTATCGGGTGCAGAGGAAGATAGCAGGGGTGGTGCTTGTCATCTCTATGGTAAGTGGTGTGAATAACTATCAAAAGCACCACATTATTCTAGAGAAAATGAAAATAAAATATATAAGATACTAGATGAGTGTATGTGCGCGTTGCTGTGAGTGTTCTTTAATGAGCGAAAAGAAAGTAGACTAAGGCCCCCTTTGGAATGCGGGATTTTTTCCTATTTCTGCGTTTTTCCTGTGAACAATCAACTGATTCCTGTGAATTCCGTTACAATTCTGTGAAAATCCTGCGTTCCAAAGGGGGCCTAAATAGTTACAAGAGTCTTAGTAGCACCACTCAGTTCCTGTGTTTGACTTCCGTGTGAGCGAACTTTCTATGATTTAACGGCGCTATGCTTTCATCAGTAGGCGACGTGGCCGTCGACAGCGAGGCGCCAGTGGTGGCTTCGTCAATCTCAAATATTTATCGCCTTAGTCTTCGAAGATGCTCATAAAGGTAAAGTTTGTGTATGTATATTCACAGGATGAGTGCGCGTGTGTTTTGAGTGTGTGAGTTGTACTGTGTAATTGGAAAAAGTGTTTTCTAATAAATATGTTTATAATTTTAAGCAAGTTTCCCAATTTTGTACACCGATAAATTTTGCAAAAGAAGAAACCATTTTGAATAGGTATAATCTATATTATATTGGTATTTTGTCAAATTAAGTCGACTTAGCTTAAAAAATCCAAATAGCCCTCAACTGATTTCTACGTTACACTTTCGATGGGAGTACAGAAAAAAAAAAAAAAGAGGGTGCGGATAGTAATGAAGCTTTAAGAGCAGAGCAAAATATATCTATGAGGATATAACTATATGGTTGATGTAACAATTTTTGTATTATATGGTTCTAAAAGTTGATGAAACATTTTCTTCGTTTTTCATTTTGCACGCCGGAATACTGTTGGACACAAACGTCTTATTCTACACGGCGGTCTCCATCACCTTGTTGACCTCACTGTGTGGCACAACCTCGAGCCTACGACCCTGGTTCATGCCTCCATTGTGGTGTACTGGTGCGGGAGGTGCCTATGATCTCGTAGTAGTACTCCATTCGTTTCAGAATATAAGTATTTTTAAGTTTGATTAAAGTTAATTTTTTAACTTTAACTATTAATATATATATTAAAATAAAATATTTTAAATATAAAGAGTACATATTATGAAAATTATTTCATGATGAATCTAACAACATTATTTATACTTAATTAAATATTTATTTTTTAGTTATTAATAGTCAAAATTAAAAAAAAATTAATTTTAATCAATCTAGAAATACTTATATTCTGGAACGGAGGTCCTGTTCGCCTCGCTGCGATGCATCATTTTACTGTAGCGACTGCTAAAAAAATAACTGCGAACACATAGTTGCTGCTGCGAAGAATAACTGGAACACTGTAACTGCTGCAAAACAGATGCTGTAAAACAACGAGACGAACATACTGGTATTTATGCGCCCACCCGCCCCCCCCCCCCCCCCCCTTTCCTGTTTTGCCCCCCGAAACGTACGTCCCTGTCGGAACACTGCTCGCTGCTCGATTCGACTGGCCGAACCCAAAAAGGGCACCACCGTCCTCTGCTGCGCTATCGCCGTGAGGTCAAACCACGCACGCCTCGAACAGTGCTTCTTCCTATCCCCGTACTGTTCCTGCGGTGGCGGCACACAAACAGAACAGTGCCTGCGACGTGACGCGGCCGGATCCAACACCCTATCGACTGCTGCCTAGTGGACGGGAGGACGGCCCGTGCCGTGCCGTGCGCACGCACGCACCGAATGTCGCGGCTGGACGGATGCCCGCGACACCGGCAGAATTCCACTCCACTCCACGCGCGTGCTCTCTCCCAAGTGTCAAGTGTGGCGGATGGCCCTCGCTCTCAGCCGCCGCGGTGTCGCGCCAGCCATCGCTCCCGGGAGCCCGGGACAGGCGACACACACGGCTCGCTAGCTCCACGCGTGCGCGGGAGCACGGCATCACGACGCGTGCCTCGTTTCCCCGGCGTGCCGGGGAGACGGAATCAGTTCCAAGGCTGGCACGGACAGGACGCGGCACATTCACCCGTGCCGTGCGGAATCAGTTCCAAGGCTGGCACGGACAGGACGCGGCACATTCACAGGACGCGGCACATTCACCGTCGTGCGGATCCGATGGACCGTGCATATACGTGTGCGGGATGGAACGAAGCAGCAGCACGAATAGATGCTCCACGGACTGGGCACGACGTACGCATACGATCCGTTGGAGCCTGTTGGTTTCCTGTCGTGCGCGCGCGCGCGTGCGTGCGCTCACCCTAGCTAGCTAGCGGCGTCGAACTGTCGATCCGACGA
>CM017443.1:1263379-1663899 GCA_007726485.1 Eragrostis curvula
TAGTATCAGTATGCATCATGATTTTCTGCATTTGTGTCATTAAAATTCATGAAGCTTGTCAGTAAATGTCATGACTGCAGCACCAGTAAGTATCTTGGCCATACAGGAAATGTCAGGAAGGAACAAAAAAAAACTACCTGTGAATATTGTTATCGGTCTTTGCCGCCCATGCAGGTTCTAAACTGTTTCAAACACCCATTCAAACGCCTCTGTTTTCTGGTCTCTTATTAAGGCTTGTGCAAAAACTACATTTTGCAGGCTGGTGGTTGAAGCCGACAAACATTGCAAGTGGCATGCTGTACATATTCGTGCGGTATGTGGTGTCAAATGTCACAACATCTCCAAAGTCTGCCAAAAGACAAAAATCCTGTTACAGAGACGTACAATGTTGTACATGTCACTAGCTTTTTGACATGGTATGGTGAGTTTTTTGTTTTTTTTTACCTTGGTAGTCACCTTGTTGGCTTGCATGACTCCAAAAGACGTTTCGCACTACATTATTGCTGTCCACTTGAAAGCTATGAAAGAATTGAGGATTGTTCTTCTTGCACTCCTCAAAGAACTTTTTCAACTTTGGAATGTCATCAGTCACCTCCTCACGGGCAAGCGCAGCCCTCCTGTAATAACAACAGCAGGAAAATACGTATGCTCTTTTAGGAATTATCTTTTTCATGTATGATAGTTCACAGCACAAGCATAGCATTCAGTAAATTCAGGAGCAGTACCTATTCTGGATGTCTCGCTCTGTCATGTTGAGATTGTCGTTGCCTCCAACTGACTTGTTCAGTACATTCATGACATGAACGTGCTTCACGTTGCTGTTTAGTAACATGTCTACCATTTCCCCAAATGCTGGATCCTTCTCCTTGTGCGATCTCATCCGCTTCACCATATTTGGAGAATGTGTTAGTACGTGGTTGTGGTTGAGCGATATTTTCTGGAAAAACACAGAACCGTCCTTCGATTGCCGTGCGCAGACCATTGCTTTGCATCCGTTCCTCTTACTAGTCTTGCCGCGCTTCCTGTCTCCACCCGGTGTATTAGTGTGCTTCCCCGAAAAAGAACACTCAATGTCTTGAGCAGTCTTGTTATATCTCATCCTGCTCTTCCTAATAGGAAACCCAGCAAGCATTGCATATTCACGATAGAAATTGAATGCGTCGTCCATGGACGCAAAGGACATGTCAAGATGGGGTATGAATCTTGCATGTATCCTCGTGTCCTGCACACAATTTGTTGTTTAAACAGAATAAGGTTGCTAATCACTATGAAAATTACTTTTGCCAATGTTTTATTTATAATTGAGATATAAATAACGTCCCGCGGCGCCGACGAGGAAGGCCGGGACGGACCTGGAGGCGCGCCGCGGCGGGGGTCGCCGCCGCTCCCGCGGCGCCGACGAAGAAGGCCGGGATGGATCGGGAGTCGCGCCGCCAGGTAGGTTGTGTCGGGCCTCGGGGGGAGCGCATGGGGGTTTATCGGGTTTACGGGTGCGGGAAGGTGGCGCGGGGGGATTGGGTTGGTTGGCTCGGTCGGGATGGCGCCTGGTTGGCTCGTGGTGTAGAATAGCTATTCTACACCTAGGGTGTAGAATAGCGCTGCCGTATATATATATATATATATATATATATATATATATATATATATATATATATATATATATATATATATATATATATATATATATATATATACTGTTCAGAGCCCAGCGTTCTGAATATTATTCAGCGCGCTGATCAGCTTGTTCCAGCCTAACCAACTCAGCCCGCAGTCGTTTATCTCACCCCGCGGTGGTATATGGCATCACACAAACTGATGGTATATCAATTCACTGCGAGTAGTATAGCAAAATGATCAGTATAAAAATGACCGTGTCCTCTGTTTCTCTCTCCTCATCCTCATTTTCAACCTTTCATTCTCTCTCCTCACCCCCCTCTCTCTCAGCCTACCTCCGGAGTAAGGCTGTAAACAAAGCTCGGGCTCGACGAGCTAATCGAACTCGGCTCGTCAAAAGCTCGCTTCGAGCTCGGCTCGTGTCGATTTCAAGCCGAGCTCAAGCTTAAGCTGAAGCTCGCGAGCTCCAACAAGCCGAGCTCGAGCTGCTCGATGAAGCTCGTTAACTTCTCCGTAAATCATACGTCCCGAGTTTCACTCGATTCCCTCTGTCAAAAACTCAAATTCGTGTAGCGGGAGACCACCTGTCCTGAGTTCCTGACCCACGTGCTACTGCACAGATGTGAGCTGTCAACCACCAGAGCTAAAAGCTCAGGCTCCCACGCGTGAAACAGAGGGGAAAAAAAATAAACAAACAAGTCCCAAATCCATTCGACTTCCCAATCTTCATCCTCTCTCCTTTCTTCCCCGTACGCACCTCCGTCACCTGGGCTTACGAGCAGAATAGAGCTCGCCATTGCTGCTGCCTGCTGCTTGGTGTTGAGCTGGGATCTGGGATCAGGGTCCGCGCAGAAGCTGCTCGGCTAAAATCGACTGCTGCTGCCTGGCTGCTTGTGAAGAAGCTTGGAAGTCAAAGCCGCATGGCGCTGGTAATTCAGGGCCCCATGCCGCAGCCGAGCACAGCCTCCGCCACCTGTGCTCGCCAAGCGCCATGAAGCATCGCTGCGTCAGTACCCGCCTTCCTGACGAACACAGCTCGTTGATGTGTTGCGAGTTGCTTCCTGCGAAAAGTAAACAAGCCTACACGAATCGAGCTCGAGCCCTCGCGAGCTTCCGTCGAGCCGAATTCGAGCCCACAAACAGGCTCGGCGGGATCCCAGGCTCGGCTCGGGGTCCAATCAAGCTCGAGCTTGAGGCGCTGAGGCTCGCTCGAGCTCGGCTCGTTTACAGCCTTACTCCGGAGTCGCTGTCCAGATCCAGATCCCGGCGGCCCGACGACGCCGGCGACCGAGCTCGTCCGACGTCGAGCCCATGCTCTGCGTTTCTGTGCCGGGGTTAGGTTCCGCGTCGCGTCGAGCTCCATGGTGGCCTGGCCTCCCTCTTGACTGGATCTGGCCTCCCTCTCTCTTGCTAGCCGAGGCAGCAGCAAGGATGTGGCCGCGGCTGCTTGCAACCGGCGGAGCGGCGGCGCGGCACAGCCTCACGTGTGGGAGGCGGCCACGGGACGCAGCTGCAACATCCGCTCCAGGTGCCTCTCTCTCCCTCTCTCTTTTCCAGAATGATGCGTGAATCAAGTAAGTGTGGGTACTAATCTGGCGGGATGCGGCTGCAGCTCGTGCTTCCCATCGAGCTCCACAAGGTGGCGGAGCAGCTCCTCACCCACGAATCCTGTGCACATCCGAACGTCTTCAACGCCGGCTACATGGGTGACCACTCCGTCGTCAGATCCAACGAGGAGCCACATCAGGGGACGGGTGAGCACGGGCGTTAACCAGTGCACAATCTGATCTCAAGGACCGCATCAACCTCGCCATGCTTCAGGTTAGGAGCAAAATTCCCTTTTTTTTTCCTCTTTCCTGCTTGTCGCGCGACATGGATTTGGTTCTTGCTTTGAAGATCTGAGCCTTCTCCCAGCGGATTTGAATTTTCGTGTTGGGTTCTTTTTTATTTTACCAAAAATCATTCCTTTTTCCCTTCCCTACCGGGTTCTGATTCCTGAGAGGGTTTCGATTTCTTTTGTCACTGCAGCTCACGGATCCTACGCGAGGCGACAACGGGGACACGGATGCTCGTGCGAGGCGAGGCGGCGGAACATGCGGCAACTGCACGAGGCTGCAGGGTTGAAGCTTGCCGGACCATGCGGCGACCGTGCGAGGCTGCACGACGGCTCGGCTCCTGGTGCGAGGCGCGGCGGCCGCGGCTGCTTCGAGCATTTTTTTATTTATTTTCTTTTGATTTTTGGTTGATTCCAATGTTTGATGGGGCAAGCAAATACTTCGGTGTTCCAGATCTCGCTGCTTGATTTCTGCCCCCATTTTATTTTTAGATTTGACTGTCCAGCATGTGGATTTGATGCTCGGAGATGTATGAGTATTCTTTTTCGGAATAAGTCTACATAACCCCCCAACCTATTGCTGTCCGGCCACTTAACCCCCTGACCTTAGAAACCGGATGTTTAACCCCCTCACCTTACCAAAACCGTTTACTTTACCCCCTGAAGTGGTTTTCTCAGGCTGTTTTGCCACGCTGGACTATGAGCTGGAGCGGCCATCACTGGAGGAAAGAATGGCGGGAAGTCAAGGCTTGCTCCGGCCAAATGCATCTCACAAGAATCTGTCAAGAACGAACCTACATAGTGAAATCTGACTGAAAGCATCTCACAAGAATCCATGCCTGTCATATATGTGAACAAAACATGCCTTAATCCCACACTAATATTAGAAAAAAATCTAGCTTTTACAACAACTATCATGTCCTGCCCCTTAACCTCCTAACCCTAGAATCGGTACCATATCATGTGCTCTGGTTCAAATCGGCATGAAAATAACTACTTTTCCAACTAATTCGCACAACAATTGATGGTCTGATCCATGAAAATACAAAACCCCGTCAAAGACCCTACCAACCGAGCCCTTTTTCCTGCCTCAAATCCAACACCAGCAAGGGGGAGTGAGGGGCGCACTAGGGGAATGGAGTTACGGGACTCACCTGCAGCTCGCAGACCACAAAATCGCCCAGATTTTGTAGCGACTGCGACTAGTAGTTCGCCGCCCACATCGCCGTTGCTGTCGAGAGAGAGAGAGAGAGGGAGAGGCGCAGGGGAGAAAGGGAAAGAACAGGGGAGGCGGCACAGTACGGGGACGGTTCCCTTTCTTTAATTTGGCCTGGGTGTTCGCTCATTCACTTACATGTTGGTCCAACGCGTCAGACCGCCCTGTCAGCTCCAGCTCAACATCCAGCGTGGCAAAACTGCCTGGAAAACCACTTCAGGGGGTAAATTGAACGGTTTTGATAAGGTGAGGGGGTTAAACATCCGGTTTCTAAGGTCAGTGGGTTAAGTGGCCGGACAACAATAGGTTGGGGGGTTATGTAGACTTATTCCTTCTTTTTCTGCTATCGCAAGATGGGATGCCTGCAGCCTGCTAAGTATGCTTCAAAGGGGATTTTTTTGGTTTATTTTACATTTTTGTTGGTCGGTGGATGAAAGCTAGCAGAAGCCTTGCGTGTCCATGAGATTATCCACTCTCATCTTCTTAAAAGAAAAAGAAAATTCTCTTATAAATCTATGGTGTTATGAATGTGATCTTTTTCCCTTTTTGATGCTCGGTAGGGAAAGCTAAGAAGGAGGTATATATGTCTTTGGTTGGGAGAGTATATTGGGAGCGAAATGATTGGATGCAACAATATAGCTTGAAATGAATTTTCTTTCTTTCTCTTAGAATTATTTGTTTCTTTCTTCTGCAGATTTGATGATTGAGATTGTATATGACACTGGTATATCTATAGGTTAGAGATCATATCTTAGTGATAGTATGCTAGTATATTAGAACATTTAAGATAGTATATGCATGTATACAACTCTGTAATTTGAAGTATACAACACATTTTTGTGCAGTGGAATGCATGTATACTACAATTGTGTAGTGAAATGTCTATATACAACAATGTAGTTTGGAGTATACAACTGGTTTGTTTTTGTAGTTTGGAGTGAAATGCCTATATCCTCATCGTTGGATCTGATTTTCCGGTTATTTATTTCCTTTTTCCCCCTTGTATGTAGACCTTACGAGCTGCGTCGTCAAGCTGCCGCAAGTTCTCGTCTCCTTGCTGTTTCTTTCTTGCCCTGTACGAGTTGCTAGAAGCGGCATTGCTGCATGCGACGGAATGCCCTTTTTTTTTTGTTATTTATTTTTTTATGGTCTGTAGAGGAAAGCTGATGCTTGAGCTTATCCAGGTGCACGAAGCTGTAGCTAGCAGCAGCGTTGCTGTGTCCATGAGCTTATCCATTCCATCTTAAAAAAAAGAGTCTCTTGCAGGTCTTGTGTTTGTATAGGTGATTTTTTTTATCCTTTTCTGATGCTCGGTAGAGAATGCTAGCATGAGGCTAGCACGGATGGTCAAAGGGGAAAAGCCAATGCATCAAAGCCGAGGTACTACGGCAAGCGGATGAGGCTCTTTTTTTTTTACTGTGAAGAGTATATATTATGCTCTCGAATTGTACATGTATTTTGTAGTATACCAAAATTACTCAAATGGTATATCATTATGTTTTGGAGTGCATATACGGTTGGAAAAACCGAGCTATATCACTATGTATTCAAATTGCCCAAAGAGTATGTCACTATGTTTATCATTGTATATGGTTCATAACGGTATATCTATATACTCTGGAATGTATTCATGAACATATGACTACATTCATAGATGTATTTTGTCTTTGGCCTAAGAGTATATCATTGGAATCGTAAGAGTTTATCGTGCTTGTCCGAGGAGTATATCAAAGCATTCACGAGTCTATGGTATATTGGGCTTGGCTGAAGAGTATATCCCTCCTATCGTAATTTCCTCGGGAGTAAACAATCATGAAGATAGATATCCGTATATTAAAATCTGACCAAAACAATGTTTTTATTAACAACCCTATAAAGATTCAAATTTGAATGAAGAGTATATCAATGCATTCACAAGTGTATATGGGTACCAGTGTCGAACGGTCTAAAAATGTCGACATCATGACACATCTGACACACCTGACACCGAAAGTGACATCTCACATGGGTGGCCTTCTATCTTCACGATAGGCTACCTTGAAAGTGCGTATATATGACCCGATGACCTAAGATATACTACTCTGACATCTCACAATGATGTAGGTTGGAGTATACGGCTAGTTTTTCTTGTCTTTTTTATGCTTGGAAGAAAAAGGTTGATGTCAAGCAGTGAAATGCCCCCTGCACCTTGCACCTCGTCAGGGTAATATCCGATCGGCAGATGAGTAGTATGTATGAAATGATACCCCCTCTCTACCCTACACAAATTGCCCCCCTGCACCTTGCATCTGGCCAGGGTAGTATACGACTGGCAGACGAGTAGTATTTATGAAATCACACCCCCTACCCCACACCAATGCCCCCTCCCCCTGCACCTTGCACCTGGTCAGGGTAGTATCTGGTCGGCAGACGAGTAGTATTTATGAAATCACACCCCTTACCCCACACAAATGTCCCCTTGCACCTTGCACCTGGTCAGGGTATCTGGTCGTCAGACTAGTAGTATTTATGAAATCACACCCCCTACCTCACACAAATGCCCCCCTGCACCTTGTACCTGGTTAGGGTAGTATACGACCGACAGACGGGTAGTATGTATGAAATGATACCCCCCTCCCCTACCGCACCTTGCACCTGGCCAGGGTAGTATACGGTTGGGATACGAGTAGTATTTATGAAACCACACCCTCCCTACCCCACACCAATGCCCCTCCCCCCCCCCGCACTTTGCACCTGGTCAGGGTAGTATCCGGCCGGCAGACGAGTAATATTTATGAAATCACACCCCCTACCCCACACAAATGTCCTCTTGCATTTTGCACTTGATCAGGGTAGTATCCGGTTGACACACGAGTAGTATTTATGAAATCACACCCCATACCCCACACCAATGCCCCCCACCCCACCCCCGCACACACACACACACACACATGCCCCCAGCATATTATTCCTAGTTAGGGTAGTATCCGGTCATATGACAAGTTGTATATCTATTACCACAAGTCGTATATTTATACTATATTAAAAAAATATCTACAGTTCAAAGTTGATAAAAAAATATATCTACGATTCAAATTTGTCTGATGGTATATCAATGTATTCACAAGAGTATATTGGACTGTAGTGGAAAATGTCGACATCCTCACCTGACACTAAAAGTGACACATCTGACAACGAAAGTGACATCTCACATGGGTGGCATTCTGATCCCCACGATATACTATCTCTAAAGTGCAGATATACTATCCGATGACCAAATATATACTACTCTGACGCAAGGCTGGCAGAGCTGGTCAGTGGGCTGGCCAGCGCGCTGAATAAGGCAGCAGCGCGCTGCGCGCCGATTAGCGCTGATATATCAAGTATATGGACATACTCCTTTTTCAATACAAGAAACGTGATATATAACAAGGTGCAAAAAAATATGAGTTCCACTAAAAATTTTTCATGGTTATCACTTTGAAAAATCTTATTTTGGGTATATGTACATACTAAAAATGATAAATGGGTATGTACACATACCCAAGGTGGTTTTTTAGAAGTGGGAGTAACTACACCCGGGAGTAAAATGGATTTTCCCTATATATATATATATATATATATATATATATATATATATATATATATATATATATATATATATAGGTACCCTATATAACGCCCTGGGTGTGAAATATTATTTCACACCCCAGCCAGCTTTTATATGGTTGGACCCAGCCAGGACACAAATAGACACCCGCACGCATGCATGCATTCCATGCTTAACGCTTTTAATTTTCCTTGATTAAATAGCTCTTTAATGGTATGCAATAATTGACAGCCATAAAGCACGATACGTGAGATTTTTTTCTTCCTTCTATTTATACCACCGGCTTCACTATTTCCATTCAAATTTTTTTTTCTCCTTTCCTCCCTCTCATGCATGACGCACCTTCCCCCGGCGGCGTGAACTGGACGGCGGCCAGCCACGCAACACCAACGTGCTCTCCGATGCGCTGAGCAGCAGGCGCCTTAGATGATGATGCCGCTTTACGAATTGTTTTCCTATATGAATCGTCGTTTGCTGCTTAATTATCTAATACTAATTTTGTTTGTTGATCAGTTCTCTGGTTGCTTGTGAAACAGATATCCTTATTGAAGCATGACGTGGAAAGGGCGGGATCAGCAAAATCCGAGTGGATGAATCATGGGGCAGAGGACAACACAGCTTTATGTGATCCGGATGCAAGAACGTAGGTGCGTATCAGCTAGGAACAGAATTCTGCCATCATCTTTCTCCTCCTAGCATCCGTACGTGCTAATTATTCCCAATGTTTTTTTTTATGGTTTTGTGCATTTTTTCATAGCAGTGTGCAGGAGAACGAGGTACCTTTTAATGGCGGACTGATAGATGAAGAAACAGCACCAACAGAAAGCTGCCTAATTGATGAACCACACCTCGACAACTAGGTACCAGACTCTGCCCAGCTGAGAATTTTTCCCATCGCCATTGTTCTCATTTTGCCAACGTATTTTTCTGATGGTTCGTTCGTTTTGTACGCAGGAGTGTGGAGGAGGACAAGGAGCAATGCGATGATGTTGTCACATTGCTGTCAATTGCATGCGTTGTCGCCAGTACTAGAAGCCTCCATGGATGCAAACATGATGAATCCTTGTTTGAGTTCGTCCCTCAGGGCCGCCTAATCCAGAAATCTGTTGTGTACAATTTTTATGATTGGCGTTCAAGTATTTAGTTGAAATTTGAGCTCCTAAGTGTAAAAATATGGTCAGCTGATCGACTCGCAAAATACTTGTTGCTTGTGGTCGCAATCAATCATGTACTGAATTGTAAATTATGATTATTGAAATGTACTCATTTTTATGATTGAAACCATTTTATAGTTGCGATTCAACAAAATGATATTCACTATTCCATAGAAATCATTTTACTATTGACACATGTAGAAGTATAAAAAGCTCGCCAGCATAGCAAAATTTACTATCAAGGGATGTGATCGTAAAACTTATATTATTATTTACTGTTATAAGTTAAAAAATTTATGGTTGATGACAGAGCTGAACGCAAAATCTCAGGTTTACAAAATAGCAAATCTCTATCTAATTTAGCATGCATGGTCCAATGAAGACACGCACGTGCACCATGCCTGTACTGTAAGCATTCACCTGGGTGTGAAAACCCTACACACTCAGCACTTTTTTTCCTTTTTGCGAATGGGTCCAAAGTTTAATATTTGTTTAGATCAATATTTTCTATAAAATCACAAAATAGAACGGTTTTTCAACCAAAGTACTGGGTTTTTGCATTTTCGAAGGATCTCACATGATCGCAGCCAGTGGTCGGATATGATGAGTATAAAGTGTTATCGGTTGCGACTGTAAAATTTGTATTGGTGTAGCCATCATCATACCTGGTATCTCACATGACTGTAAAATACATGGTTTATATGGTTCATGAAAAATTGCACATACAAAATACATGGTTTATACTTGGTATCTCCCATTTTTCGTGGCCTTAGATCATAAGAAACTTAAATTATAAAAAACTTAAAAGGAAGTCCACAAAGTCGCAAATTATGAGCCCAACAAATGGAACGAAAGAATGAAATATCTTGTACGGGTTTCATGCATTAATGCAAGTAAAAGTGCAAAATATTTATGTTATAATTGTAAAACTTGTATACTGCAAAGAGCAAAAACTACAAATGTTCATCATGGATATTGTTTTATGCACAGAAACAATCATGACTATTATTTGTGGTCTTCATTTTGATCATGGTTGATCTTGTATGTGACGTGTATAACCTTCATATTCGGGGTGACCTCAAAACATGGTTCATCAATTTTTTTATGCATGAACACAAATTTATAATTTATAATGGTTGGAATTATGATATTTTTAAAAGATCAAGTGTGCAGACTTGAATTTTCGTTAACCAATCTAGCTTAACTTTTTTGTGACTACAACTTTTGTTCTTTGGATGTGTTGTTTTTACACTCTGACATTCATTCATTATCAAATAATTTACGATTATATTTTTGCACCACGGAGCATGCCCTCAAACATCTGAAGCTTTTTTTTTTTACCATCTTTTAACCGTAAAAACCTGTCCAAGTGATCACAAATCTGAGTGCATTTTATACTAATGCACTTGCATATTGACCGGGACTATAAAATTTATGATTGTGAGTTTATTCGTTACTTCCTAAATCTTGTGACCATAAAATTAACAACATTATGTTCTTACTGGAAAATGCTTTCCTGATCAACATATGACTGACAAAAAAAAACTAAAATCCCATATGACTGAGAACACTAATATATTTACAACTGTGTGTTAATTATTTACGATTGAAGGTTGTGACCATAGAACCGATAAAGTTTTACGATTGCATTGAAAGGCTTTTATGCTCTAAATGTGACCGAGATAACACCAAAATCCAAGGCAACTCAGAACGAACAAAATGTTATGCGTTGGTGCATGGAATCAACTGCCACTGATACAAGTGTTCCTATTGTTCATTTTACTTGGATGTGACAGTGAAATAAATATATGGTTTACTAGGCTTTTTTTTTTTGTGCTCTACGGTGCCACTATTTGAATGTTCCACAGAACCTTATCGCAAATATTCAAGATTGTTTGCAATAAGAAATGTGGGATAGTATTTTTACACTTGCATACGTGTTTTACTATCATGAAGCCTGAGCTTTTGTGGTCATGGAAAAATTTATACTTTTGCATGTGCGATTCATATGTTTATACCAGAATTTATGATATCGCTTTGTCATATGTTTTCCTTATCACAAAATCCTACTGATTTGCAATTATGGTGCCCAGAATTTATGATCTCAATTCTTCTAACAAAAAAAAAACACCTATGGTCGTCATGAATTTTGCGAGTTTAGCCGCGCTGCCTCACGCCTATTCCAAACAATAATCCTTTCCTTATAATCACCATTTATTTGGGGCGCCAGGCTGTTGTGGTTTAATTAAGATGTCATTGACTGATTGACTGCTATACGCCAAAAGGAAAAGAATCTTTCTATTCTGCACACACATACGCGCATGCATTCAGGTTGAATTAAGGGAAGCTAATTAATACGGTATTATGGCTGTGTTGATGACCGCATGTTGCATGACTCAGGGTGTGAATTAGCGCTGTCCTATATATATATACACCACACCACAAGCACCCACCATGCAACATGCGGTCATCAACACAGCCATAATACCGTATTAATTTACGACATTCGTGGCTTATATTATAGCTGGCTATAGAATAGCTTATTCGTGGCTTATATTATAGCCCACCATACCTTATTTTATAGCTGGCTATAGAATAGCTTATTCTGTGGCCACTTCTGAGTTGTAATTTACGACATTCGTATATTGTGATTTATGACATTTTGTTACGTGATTTACTACAGTTTTACCTTGAGTCTTCTTTCACAATGTGTGTGAAACCCAGATAAGGAGAACTTGGAGACTCATAAGCCGCTAGATGATGACGTCGATGACGTCTTTGTTGATGACGAGGGACGGGTTTTTAGGCGGCATGGTATGTACACTACCTTCATGTTAAAATTGAATTGGCTCTCGTATTGCTGTTCTAACTTCAATCTTTTCGTTGTTTCTTTTGCTAGACGTCCAATACAAATGCGTCTAACAAATGCGCCTCATCAAGCACGTCAGCTTGGCCGTGACCGCCTAAAAGATATGAATGTGCTTTGAGATTGCATGAAAATGAAGACTATCAAATAAATATGGTCGCTATCGTTACCGACAACGAATAAGAACTATGCGCCACGTCATGTCTTTTATATTTCAAAGACAATGTCGTTATTTGTCATATTTTTGAGCTTGTCGTGTTAATGTTGTTATGGTACTTAAATGCAATGATGTGAAAGAACTGTGTTTTTTTATAATACGTACACGGTGCATCATATTATTTTTATTTATAATATATCCTGCCAAGTGATGTCATTTTGTCGGACACGTGCGTGGCGCACGTGCATTTTTACTAGTTATTAGTTTAGAATCAAGGTCCATCTCTCTAGTGGTAACTGGTAACTCAAGGCGATCACCTCCTTTAAAAAAAAAATAAAAACTCCCTACAGGTCACGCATTGAACAGCCTACCAAATAAAACAGAGAATTACGCATTAAACAGCCTACCAAATAAAATAGAGAATTATGTTTTTTTTTTTCGAGAAGAGGGTCTCCCCCCGGTTTTTATTAGAAAAACCGTTCGAAATACCAGTAGCATGGTTCACGACTCTCAAACTCCGGTGAGAAGGCCTGCTTGCCTCCCACCCACCCGCCCTTATGGCTACATGTTTCGACCAAAGACTGCAGCTGGAACATCCAGGCAGTGTTTTTGGCCTTACAGAGAAACAGCAATGTAAGCTAACTTCACATTTCAAAGAAAACTAAATCAGCTTCAGAAGACCCCAACTACTGATCTCTCCAGCTTCCAACCTCAACCATCAATTGCCATCCTCATAGGTGCCCAACTTCTCGCCACATTGTTCAGATCTTGAATCACCTCCTTCAATCTTCTAGATCCTTGTAGCAGCAGTTTCTTGTCCTCTTTTCCCTGCAAAACAGAGAATTATGTAAGTAGTATCCCGTGAGTGGAGTACATTACAACTCCAGCAGTGAGTGAGCCATAGGGAAGCATGTCCTGCCGACTCGGTGCTTGTTTCGGCGGGTGACAGAGAACCACAACCGTCAATTCTGCATGTTCGCGCCGGCCGTTCGCTGCCGCTTGTTCCTGACCAAGACGGTAATGGCACGCCGGACGGCGTCGGCGTTAGTGACGGTCCCTCCGACGACGTGGCCGTCGAATGCAACGACGACCGGTTCTCTCGCGGTTGCCTTGTCGAGCACCATCGAAATGAAAAGCTTCAGGTGATCACTGATCAGGGCTGCACGGAGGAAAACGAATTCGTACGACGTGCATAGGTTGACCCAACAAATGCCCCACGTAATAGAGCATCTGAAAGTTGCAAGCAACATTCACTGGCATTAGCACTGGTGACTATTAATACTGTCGATTTATTGCTACTCTTCCTGTTGTGAAGGTGTGTCATCCATATGTTAATGCTAGAGCATGTTTACACCAGGCCGGCTGGGGCAGGGCGAACGGTGCAACCGTCTCGTGCTCCAGTATTAATTGAAATATATGCTAATCAAATACTCTTTCCGTCCAAAAATATAGTGTACATCTAGTTTTATCTTAAGTTAAATTTTTTGAACTTTAACCAATAATATTTAAAAATATATATATTTTCAAAGTAAGATAGTTATATATTTTGAAAGTTCATTTCACGATGAATCTAGTAAAAGCATTTTCATGTTGTCAATCTTTACAATTTTCTAGATATTATTGGTCAAAGTTTAAAAAATTTGACTTAAAACAAAACTAGATGTACACTATATTTCTAGACAGAGAGAGTACTAATTGAACATATTGGTAATGATCTGAAGCTCGCATTAGAGCGTGCCCAACGGTGCCATTTAGGTTCCATGTCATTCTTTTGCTGAGGTGGAAGAGAGAGAAGAGAGGATAAAGTTTTCTCTAGCTCTTTTGTGCAAAGATAGTCTCGCTCTATTCCCAAGCTCCTGGCATTAAACATGGCACTGCTTTCTCATGGTATGTATGCTCCGGCTGGGTAGAGGCTGGGCTCATTTTTTTTAACAATGTGTCAAGAGTCTCAAGGAGAGAAATCTTTAGTGGCTGTCTCTTACGTGATGTGGCAGAAAAAATGCTGGCTCTAGTGCCAAACCTTTGGGCACGCTCTTACTCCCTCTGTTTCAAAATACTCTATTCTGTTTTAAAAAACTTGTCGTTTAGGACATTGACACGGTCTTCAAAACACAACTTTGACTAATACTTTTTGCTATAAATTATTTATAAAATATAGCAAAAGTGTACTTTTATGAAATTATATTTCAATACGAATCTACTCATATCATTTTTACATTTCTAAACTTAATGCATAAAAAATATTTGAAGTCAAAGTTTAAAAAGTTTGACTTAGGATAACCTCAAAACGACAAGTTTTTTTGACACAGGAGGGAGTAGATATCATTCTACCTCTAGTCACAAGAATCAATGAGAGATGGAAAATATGGGTGCATTGGGATAGAGATGTATTGGGACGACAAAAAAAAATGCATTGAGAAATAAGAATGATATGTAATTTGAAAAGAAAACTAGAAAAGTCTAGAATGTCATATAATTTAAAACAGAAGGAATACGTTCTAATGCGAGGCTAACCGTTCCTACCGTAGGTGTAGTAATTTAACAATTGGCTTTTACTAGGCCTAGGCTAGTTATTAATAATTGTCACACCTAACTAGATTACCGTGATAGTACTGCATGTGCTTGGACAAGTAATGCTTATTATAATGTCTCACAAAAAGAAAATGATACATTATTATATGATGGTTGCTTTTATATTTTTCACAGAATCTTATGTCACCTTGAACAAAAATATCTTCTCTTACCATTAAAATTTGGAAAAAAAAAAGATAGCAATCCACACACTAATATCTCAAAGAAGATCTTGCCTATTAATACTACACACAACAAAGGTACCTCTCGACAAAAGGATATCATTCATATTATTTTTACTAAAATTTATCGCTTTTGGCATAGCAAGCCTCCCACCCGTGCAAGAGAACTATTAGTTCAACGGTAGAGTATGCCCCTAATAATTAGGTTGTTGTGCATGGGCCGTCCTCGATTCCAAAAGAAATTGATGTAGTAGTGGCTTGATGGAAGACCAAAGCAACTAGTTTGTTATACAAATTACAAACGACACAAGCTACATGCGCACATACTTCACCTTTGTAAACGACATATCGGGTTCATAAATCTTGAGAAATTTGAATGCACGGTTCAATAGGATGAACAGAAGAGTCCTGTCGAGTTCGTAGTGTGTTGTTAGATTAGACTGATTTTAGCTACTATTGTTTTATCAGAATCTCTGAATGATAAGAGATACATGGATCTGTGTTGTATTTGTTCGGAGAGAAATTTTAGAGCTAAACATGTTTTGAAGCGTCCCAACACTCAAGTTTCTGACCGTCAGATTTTTCTTCCTCTGTGGCGCGATCCGTCCGATCTGACGCATTTTTGACATGTGACCCCATTAGTAGTGTGATATTTTTTATCCAACCAATTCATTTTCTATTCGCATTTTGAGCTCGCCAATTCGGCAATTCCCCTTTGCTTAGGGTTTGTCGTCTTCCTCTGATCCGCCGCCAATTTCTGATGACCTTGCTAGCGCAGGTGGTTCGTTTTGTTTGGTAAATCCCTTCCTCGTTTGTCTAGTTTTCCTATCGCATTGGGCAATTTAGTTGTGTGTTTGATTCTGCTTGGAATTGTTCTATTTTTCTTATCACGAAATACAGGTTGTAATTGGTGATATATCTATCGATTTGTGTTGTTGGGTCAATTTCTGGAGTTATTACAGTTATGGATTCGTCAGGGTAGGTCAGGTCGTGATTGGAGCAGGGATTTGTGCTTACTACTGAATCAAGTGGGTATTTTGGTTCAACTATTGGTTCTTGTTGTCCGTTCCGACAATTTTGGAGCAGTTTCAGTTACAGATCCGTGTGTAGGTAGTTATTGGAGTGGGGAATTTCTCCTGGTACTGATTTTAGTGGGTAGTTTGGGAGGTTGTTTATCCATTTCAATTACATAATTCTCCTGATTCATCTATGTCATGCATACGATTTTACACCTGTTTATTCTGTATACATGATCAATTTAGGATTTAGTGATGTTGTTTGTGCGGGGATTTTGCTTACTTCTGATTTGAATAGGGATTGTGTTTTGTAGTGCTTGGATTGAGGAATTTGTGGCTGGTCAATGATTTTGCATATATATTTAACTTGGTTTATCAAATTATCTACGATTCACCCATGATTTTGTAGCCTATGACGCAACTGTTTAGTTTGTACAATCGTTAATAGGAGTTCTGATATATGGAACCAATATAGTTGCTGTGGTACGCGATTTCATATAGTGGACAGTGTATGACTCAAAATTGTTCAACGATATTGTATGTCATCTGATCTATTATGTTATTTGATACATTGGATGCATATCCCTCTCCAAAGTTATGCCTTCCAATTTTTTTTTTCTGATATAAGTATCAATACTATGGCTATTCTCACTGATAAAGAACACAACTCAAACATGGAATAAGGGATGCCTAAGGGACAGTTTGGTTGGTGCCCTCACCAGAGCACCGTCGGCTAGGCACCGATCTGAGCCTAAGGCGTTCAGAATCAGACGCATGAGCACCGTGCTTTTTTTCAGGATGCAGACCAAACAAGCCCTAAGTGAAAATTTGCCCTAGCACCTAGCATGCAACGAAGCACTTCATTTGGAAACGAAAGTATATGCTACTATGCTAGTGTAGTGACTGGTGAGCACCACCTCTCTCCTTGGCTGCTTCTGTGACGAAACTCGCCTGTGGGTTGCTCAGTGTTGTTCAGCCGCACCGCGCCCCAGTGCGCGTTGCTGCCGGTTTCCACTGGAGGAAACAGAAAAAACTTATGCACAGGCGTACATGCCGAACGAAGGTGGGGTGGCAAGTGCACGGGCACATAGCCGCAGCACCGTTGCCGTGTCTCGGCCTCGCCACCGGTGCCGCGAAGTTGGGGAGCACGAGAGGTGGACGGACGCGTGACGCGTCTATGCATGGCCGCCTTGGCACGCGCTTAGGGCGATGTGGCAAGTGCACCGCGGCACAACACCCTCGAAGGTTGTACAATCTGCGCGTGAGGAAACGAGGAACAGAGGCGGGCCTGACGGAGGAAGACAGTGCAGCAGAGCCTGAGGACAACAAAAATTTGTTCCACGTACTTGCCGAAAGAAGGCCACCGGCATCGTCGGGTCGCGCCCCTGTTGCACGGTGGACCAATCTGCAGCACCCTTGCCGTGTATCGCCACCGGGATGGGCATGCACACCGGTTGCCGCGGGTGGATCGTGGACGAACGCATCCATGGCCGCTTTGGCGTGGACTTACGGCGACGAAGCCAGTGCGCCGCGGCACAACACAACACACTCGAAAGTTTCACGATCCGCACATGAGGAAACAAGGGAGACGGGGCGAGGCAGAGCGGCGGGGCTCGGGGGCTGCTCAGAGGCGAAGCTAAGGCTTGCCATCGGTGTCAACTGACAACAATGGATTTCTACAAATCTAGTGTAAAATACTGATGAAGAACTACTTACGACGTTGATGACACCAAGAAGAAATGAAGCTGACACCGGTGAGCCACGAGGCTGGCTTCGCCCCCGGGGCTGCTGGCGGGCGAAGACGAGAGAAGCATCGAGGCAGATTAATATTTTTTCTTTCTTTCTGACCATGCATTACAGTGGAGAGAGCCCGAGGACGACGAATGGGCATGGTCACTGGTCAGCGCACGAAGTAAACGGTGAGTCCGACAAAGAGAAAAACGGAAAAGGACACGAAATAAACGGCCGGGCCAGTAGAAAGCTGAAAGTTGATGAAACAGTAAATAGCATGGGCCGAACGAACAAAATGCAGCCCAACTAAGAACGCACTGTCGCCGCGCGCGACAGTGAACAAATTTAGCGTGTGCTTAGCCACACCGACAATGTTAATCCTGGTAGCGCAAAACAAGATAATTGATTACCCTTGGTCATCTAGAAAACAAGCACGAGGCTACAAGCATTCCAGCGAGTATTACTGCATTAACCGGCTTGGCAAACTTGGACGATGCGTTTGCAGAAGAGCCTGAGGACGAAGAGGCAGCAGCAGGGCCTGGCGCGTCGGACCGATTCTCATCCGACAAAACACACGGACCTTTGAGCAAAACCTGAGCAATCGTTCGGCTCCGATGAGGTTCGCGAAAATGGCCAGGAAGGGCCCGGCGATGGAGGTGACGAGGAAGGCGCAGCCGGTCGCGTGAGAGGCGGGCGAGGGTGCGTGGGCCGACAACTGATGGGACGAAGACGCCGGAGTTGGAGCCACAACTGAAACGCAGTTTCAATTTCAGAATGTGAGCTAGCTCTTTCAGAACGGCCGGACAGCTCTGGGCTAAGAACTCCAACTCTTGGCTTCCAAGCACCACCGTCGTTGTTGAAGAGCGAAGGAGGAATTGAAAGCACACCTCCTTAAGCCTATCACAACAATGCAGCTCTGCTAGCGCCAGAAGAGTTGCCACAGACGCTGTGCTCACACGGCTGCACAGTCTGTCTTCGCACATCAGCTTCAGCCTTTGCAGTCCGTACCTGTCAGCCGCAACAAGCAAATGTTGAGTCATCGCAGGCTCGTCAACATCCTCCTTCAAATGATCTGGCCATGCGTCCGTGTACATGAAGCTAAGCAGAACGTCGAACACACGCGCTTCCATGTCATGGACTCGTATCACGTTTGCGGTGGCCGGCACCTTCATCGGGCCGAAGAGTTGCGCCATGAACACCGGCGACCGTGCGGCGAGCACCAGCCGGTGGGCCGGAAACCTCTCGCTGCCGACTTCAATCTCAACATCGGCGTCCTCCTTGCTCCTCAGAAGGTGGCCGAGATGCTGATGCAGATCAGGTGGCGGCACCGTCACATACGGCGCTTCCCTGATGACATGCACGTGCACTCTGACGGCGAAGCAGTCGTCCTTTAGGAACTCGGACTTCTCCAGCTCTTCCCTTTTGATGAACTCCTCATATCCAAAGCCACGATCCAGATCCCGAGATATCGAGAAGCTGTTCACACTGGTCGTCCATGTCTCCTTCGCTGGTGTCCCGTCTCGGTTGAGGAGAGTGAAGGACGCCTCCGCCATGACGGGCTTGTTCACGGTATCATCGAGAACGAGATAGAAGGAGATGAACTCCGTGTTCTCCGGGTGGTGCAGGCTCCCCATGGGCCGGTAACTGATATGCCATGAACGACCTCCGGCACGGAACGAGCTTGAACTGAAGACCGGCCGATCGCCATGGGAGTTCAAGGTCTTGGAGTACCCGTCGATCTTCATCACATGGTAGCATCTCAATTTGGCGATGGTAGTGGCCGAGCGCGACGGCACCATCGCCATGCTAGTGTTGGAGCTAGCGCAAAGGGATGGTGGCTAATCTCCAACTATTCAGGAAGTCGGTCTGCCTTCTTGGGCGGCTGGCTCGTTTGGTTTTGGCTTTTGGGGACTGCAAAGACAGAGTACGTCTCGGACTACAATAAAACTACGTATCGGAATCGGAAAAAAAAATCTGCAAAGGGTTTGAGAACAGAGGCCCATACTTTTATTTTTGCGAGGGAGAGGCCCATACAGAACAGAGGCCCAAACTATAGCCCAAACCAAATCGGGGCCCGGTAGTGAAATCGACCCAAATCAACCATCGACCTGACCGTGACGTGGAGGCGCGGAGAAGCGTATTCGCGCCGGCGCCGGCACGGCTTGCCTGCCCCGGCAGCCCGCCGGCCCGGCCGGGCAGCCATTCGCCGGAGAGCACGGCTGCCGCACAATGCAGCTCAACGCGAGTGTCTCTGGTCATCGCCAAGTTCGGCAGCGCCTCGCGCCGTCGCCCATGTGTTGCCTGGCGCAATGCTCCGCCAGTGGCGGAGCCAGGATCTGAGAGTTGGGTATTCCCATCTCACACACACACCAAAAAAAAAAAACGCTCAAGTGCAATAGCAGTGTCGAGCCAAGGATTGTAAGCTAGAGTGGGTCGGCAAAACGAAAATCACTACTCCATTCGCTTTGTCCACTGGAAAAAACGATCCAAGTGAAACCAAATAACCATGGTTGTGACAAAACATCCAGACATGAAGATTGCTACTCCAAAAAATCCTACTATCATCGGGAATTGAAGAAGACAAGAAGTGCAAGCAGAGCAAATGGCGTAGAGGGAGAAATCAGTAATGAGCTGGAGCTGGCCGTCGCTGTCGACTTCCCCTTTCGCTTGCCTCCTCGCCTCACACGTCCAGGACCTTGCGCCCTCACGAGTAACGGTGATCGAACGGCCGCCACAGACCGGAGGCTGGTGGCCGGAGCTAACGACCTGTCGGCCACCGCCATCTAGGAGGATTAGGGAATAGGATGGAGACCTGAGAAATCTGCCTGACTCAGGCACCGCTCTCAGGCGTCCGATTTCGGACGCCTGCGGCTGAGCGCACTGCCTGGCCGGCGTGCTGCCTGTCAGGGCAGCAAGCAAACAGGCCTCGAGAGCGTGAGAGGAGAGGCGGGTGACGGTTGACAGTTTTGCAATTTCGCAGGATAAGGGTTCGGGAGCAAGAGGGATGTGTTGAAGATGAGCCGGACACCTCGATTACAGCTCAAATACATGAAGTTTTTGCCCTAATATATAGATGTATATGTGTGCACTATGTATACTTCATTTTGTGCAAAAAAAAAGTTAGGTATTCCTAGGAATACCCATGCATCCGCCACTGTGCTCCGCTCCGCTCCCCATCCACTGCTCACGGGCTCTCCTCCCCTCCTCGGACGACGGCGTACGGAGGCCACTATAAAACCAACCGAACCCCCTCGCCCTGGCGTCGATCGCCCGCCCCCCAAACCCTCTAGCCTTCGTCCTCCTCCCCCGCCGTTCTTCCTCCCCAACCAACCGTTGCCAGCTAGCAACCACCAGGCGCCAGCCATGAACCCCTCCCGCCACCCGCCGTTCTTCCCGGGGTTGGGGAAGGGCGCCGCGGCCTCCTCTCGGCCGAGGGCGACGGTGCTGCGGATGCCGCCGCGGCAGCCCGCCGCGCCGCTCCACATGGCGCGCGTCGCGCCACCGGAGCCGGTGGTGAGCGCGCTCTCACTGGGCGCTCGCCGCGGCGGGCCGCCGGGGGGCGACGACCACGGCGCGCCGCTCGGCGTGCCCCCACCAGGGCCCTTGAGCGCGATCGCCCTCGGCGCGCCGCTCGTCCTCGGCGACGAGGAGAAGGACGTCGGCGCGCTCGTCCTCGGCGACGAGGAGAAGGACCTCGGCGAGGAGGCGGCTGACCTCGGCGCGCTCTTCGTCCTCGGCGAGGAGGAGAATGACCTCGGCGGGCTCGTCGTCCTCGGCGAGGAGGCGGATGACCTCGGCGAGGAGGAGGGTGACCTTGGCGGGCTCGTCGTCCTCGGCGAGGAGGCGGAGGACCACGGCGAGGAGGAGGACCTCGGCGAGGAGGAGGACCTCGGCGAGGCGGAGGACCACGGCGAGGAGGAGGAACTCGGCGAGGAGGAGGGTGACCTCGGCGGGCTCGTCATCCTCGGCGAGGAGGTGGAGGACCTCGGCGACCTCGGCGAGGAGGCGGAGGACCTCGGCGACCTCGGCGCGCCTGGCGAGGAGGAGGACTCGTCGCTGCCGAAGCCCGCCCCCGCCGCGGCAGGACACGCTCCCGCTTCGTCGTCGTCGCCTAAGGAGATCGGCGCGCCGGCCACCTCGTCGCCGCGGAAGAACGCCGCCTCCGCTGGTTCAGGAGACGCTACACCCACATCGTCGTCGTGGAAGGAGCGGATGGGTTCGAGTCTCCCGAGCGGCATGTAGAGCACGGGCAAGAGCCATCAAGTCTTCCTGAGCTCACGGTTTGGCGAGTAAATTCGTGCGAATCTCTGTGTGGTGAGTCGTGTGGTGGTTAACTGGGGAACGATGAACTGCATTTTTCCTTTTTTTCAGAAATCAGAAGGTTAGAATGTTCAGAAGAACAGAATTGCATTTCCCTTTTTGGTTCAGAACGCAGAAGGATAGAATGTTCAGATGAACAGAAACTTAATTTTTTTTGGGGGGGAAAAGCAAAGCACTCGAGTGAAATGCACCCAGCACTCCATTTCTCTGCCGTCAGATGTCTTTGGTTGTGTCTTTCTGTACGTCGATCTATTTTCGCCTGACACGTAAGCCTGGCCTCTGTTCCAGTCCCGTCAGTTCCTTTCCCCATCTTGCCCTGCCTGTCCTCTTCGCTAGGGATCGCGGTCCGCTTCTGCCTCCCAATTTCGTGGAGATTTTGCAGGTTCGTGTGTGAGTCTCTCGTTCCAGTACTCGTATGGTGATTCGTGGTTCGATTTGTTGTTTCGTGTTCAGTTCCGTTGTTGGAACCGTTCTTCTGGTGGATCTGTGAGAGTTATGTGTTCGATTCTTCCGATTCATGTGTGATTTGAACATTTTAGCTCATGTCGTTCGTCTGAATGTTGCAGGATTTGGTGGTGTTCGTTTCATGTTGCTGATGTGTGGAAGTATTTGGTTGGATTCGGTCACTTAGGTCCTTTGTTCCGCACGTTTTCCCCCATTCTGATGCTTTAGTAGGATGCAGTAGTTGGATTAAGCTCAAACCTGCTTGATTTGATGTTTTCACTGATGAATCCAATTGATTTTGCTTTGGATTTTGTTGGTTTCTTCGTTTGGTTGACTCGATCACCCCCCCCCCCCCCCCCCCCCCCCCCCCCCCATCATTCTGGTGGTGCGGTAGGATTCCTGAGCCCAACCCCACCTAATTCGATGTTATTGCTGATGCGTTCTCTGCAATATGGTTGGATTTAGTTGGTTAGGTTGTGCGTTTCTCTTGATTCCCCCCGAATTCTGGTGCGGTAGTAGTAATATGCTCAACCCTGCTTGTTTTGATGTTATTGTTGTAGCCTTAGCTCCATTTTGGATGGATTTCGTTCGTTAGGTCATGCGATTTGATTCATTCCCTCCCAAATTCTGGTACCGTAGTAGGAGTTCAACTTTTGGTGAGATTTCGTTTGTCAGGTTGTAGTGTTTGACTTCATTTCCCTCAATTTCTTCATCCATAAGGTGTGGTAGCAGGAATAGGCTGTATTCCCCCCAGTGGCGGACCCAGGAATCGTTGGCTGGGCATTCAAACTTTGAGGGCTAAAAAAAAACTCACACCACACACACACAAAAAAGAAAAAGAAAAAACATTTTGACTGTCAGCTGGAACTCAATTGGAGGATGATTGCTTCGAATTCGACTTTCAATTAAAGGAGTTTTCAGTGTTGAAGTGGAAGAAATTTCTGCGACTTGGTAGCCCTTTCGTACAATAATTTCAAACTGATGTCATGGTTTTCTTCATTTTTATATCTATCGACAGTCTATTCAGTCTACTGTTCAACAAAAAGAAAACGAAATCAATTGGTAATTCGTTGAGCACTTGAATCAGTGACATGTAAACTAGAGGAACTTGTTTGATGTTAATTCATGCTTCCTAACTGATGTCTATAGTCATGAAACTTGCGGATGAAGCAATCGTCTTGCAGTTTTGCCGATGAGGTACGTATTGGTGTCGTGTTGTGTCGAATTGATCAGCGACGTGTGCAAACAATCTAGGGGTTTGAGGAACACAAGAACGTGATCGATGGGGGAAGACTCTCTGAGGGCCCAGGGCAAAATGATGTGCATCGACCCTAATGACTTGCGCGGTTAGCCAGGCAAAATGATATGCATCGACATCCATGAGAGAAAATGGGCCAACGGAATGCTGTTTTGGAATGAAAAACGAAGAGATTTTGACCCAATATCTTGTATACTTGTACAAATATCATATTCTCATACATATACTAGATTTTTTTTTCTCAGAATTTTGGGCATTCAGCTGAATGCCATTGAATTCAAGAAGGTCCGCCCCTGATTCCCCCATAAATTGTGCTCGCTAACACCTGTAACTGCGAGTTTTGTCATGATGATGTTGTCTTAATTATCTGGTTATTTGTGATGCTCACTTTCATGTTGTTTATTGATGTTGCTTTATCATCTGTATTCCATAATAAAATTTTGAAACTTTGAATAACTTGTTTTTTGATATAGCATCAGGCCCACTAATCCTTTTGTAATTTTGTAGTCAATTTTCCGCTACCCTTTGCCTGCCCCGGGCACATGTTTGACAGGAGATATTCTCAAAATGCGTCTCATATTTAGATTTATAGTGTTTGAAACCCAGTCCTGTGCTTGTTTTTGGGAATTTGTCAACCGATAGTTATTGTTCCCAAGGTTGTTCAATATACTAGTCTTTTCATTCTACAGTTCAGCTCGTGTCTGTTTTCCAGTATTTGTGTGCAGTTCTGAATTCTGAAGAAAAGGCGATAAGCTCTGGTCTCAGGCAAGGCCGCAATTCGGCAGGCTCCATCAGCAAGAATATTCAGGGGCTTGCTGTGTTCTATGCTCTTCTCCTGTCCAATTGGTCTGTGCATCTGGACACTCAGATATTAGCAATCCCATTTGTTTATTCGCATGGTAGAGTGACCTAATCGTTGGTTGACTGATTGCACTTGTGAAGTGAATTGTTGGCTGCTTGATCAAGCGCATGGCAGTATGTCCAGGCTAGAACAATCAACTATTACAAATCCACCAAACCACAATCAAGTATTTTATGTTTTGTTAGTTGCAACTAGATGAATTTACATATTGCTATGGGTGCAATATTAGTTTAATATGACAGTATTATGAAAAAATGTTTATTTTTTGTCTGATATGAATGATTCCATATATAAGTATAAATAGAAATATATGAAAAATGTTTAATTTTTGTCTGATATATGGATGCAAGTGCTTACTGAATAATCAGTTAATATGCTTCAAATGGTACGAAAAAAATGCCTCGTGTTATAGATACGTAGAGCATTGATGTTATTGAGCTATCTCACCTCAACTATGCAACATGATAAAGTATCCTTTATTCTGTTTGAGAGATCTATGGCGAATTGCATTTATATTTGTTGATAGCTGGGCACTTTTACTTGGGTAATGGAGTTGGATTTTTATTTTTGTCATCAGTACTGTAGTACATCATTGATTAAAGTCCTATTTGTTTTCTGTTGTTCATGTGCATGTAAAAAGGGGATAAGCTCTGGTGCTGGGCTTCACAGATTTTGGATCCTCTGTTCTCCTACCATTGCTTTGTAGATTTGTTTTCAGGTCTGAAGGAATGGCAATAGGCTCCAGCTAACGAAGGCCCTGACTTGTTTGTTCCTTGTTTAGTGTAATCTGTAGGAAAATTTTCAATTAGGGAAACAATGATTACCAGTTCTAACTATTGATCCATATTACACATACAATTTGTTAAGGTTACAATTCTGATCTGCTAATATTACACCTCATTATTCATGTAATTTTAGTTTTTGCGCACTGAAACTTTTATGCTAAAAATCAATGTACCTGTAAATCTGATTTGTGGTACCCATTTATCATATAGCTTTAGGTTATTGTAGACTTCTTCAAAGTCTGGGCTCTATAGAAATTCGTGAAACTGGTTTTAATTTGTCAATCTCTTTGGGGGTTTTCCTTTGGAATTGTCTGATGATATGGTGAGGTTGAACTTCAAGAAACATGATTTGTGGAGCTCATTGGGTTGGGTTTTCATAAATTCTTGGGAGCCTGCATATTGTTCTTCTATCTCTCTATTCTTATGCATCCTCTGGCTCTGCAGGTTAGTTTGTTGGTCTGAGTCGCCCGCTTGTGCAAAAGCCTGCACCTGCTTCTTTTTTCATATTTTTAGTTCTGAAGACATGGACAACTAGCCATGGCGCTCGGCTTTGTTGCGTATGTGCAGCTCATCTCGTTTTGCAGGACTGAAGAGATGCACAATGGTTCAGGTTCTTGAATTCAGCAGTCCAGCGACAGGGAGGCTCATGTATTTGGTTGTGAAGGTAATCAAATTGGCAAGTGCCACAATGCTCATATCCAGGAGTAAGCATTATTTGAGTTTCTTTGTTTCCTGGTAGCTCACGTAGTGGTGATCATGCCATTTTGATATGTTGCCTCGTGAGCCGTGACATTGTTGCAGTTCATTCTGAGGCACTATGTCAATATCTAAACTTCATAGAATAAAATTCGTAAATTTGATTAATGTCGTTTGAGTATTTAAGTGGGATCAACTAATCTATTGCCACTCTTCTTAGATAGCTATATTTTGAAATCTGTCACTATGTGTTTTTCTTTGTTCCACTGAATAGACTAGTTTTCTTTCAGTCTGAACTCTGAAACTATCTCACTCAGAACTTTTGGATTTCTCTCTGTAACTTTAGATGCTGCTCAAGATGGTGTTACATCAGTTGCAATTCAAGATCTGAAGCATACAAATATCCAAAAAAAAAGATCTGAAGCATAAATGTGTCGTTCAAAGCAAGTATAGTTGATGAACTGATTCGGAAGAAGCATATATACACATGTACGTCATGTGCTAACCTTCCTTCTTTTTGGGGTAATCTTGAGGCTGATCTTCTATCCTTTGACATTGTGATCACTTAAAGGTTCTCTTGGATCATCCATATTTGACAGTTTTTAAATATGACTTTGTGGGGTTCGATCAGTGCCCCAAACCATTTGAATATTTGTAATAGCCCTTTGTTATTTTTGTTCCTTTGCTTCTGTGGGATTGGATCAGGCCCCTAAACCCTCTATGAATCTGTTAACTATAACAAATCTTTGAAATTTCAGTTTCTTTGCTTCTATATGACTTGAAATTTGTTTACCATAATTAATTTTTGAAATATCTGTTGCTTTGCTTCTGTTGGATTGGATTGGCCCCCATTCCCTCTGTTGCTAATTTCTCCATTTTTTTCCTTCTATTTTTTGCGTGTCGAATGGACGTAGCTGCTGTCTGACTTTCAGTTTAGGCGATTTGTTTTACTTGCATCGCTTAATTTGTCTTCCAAATAAGGTCACTTAGTTTTCTTCAACACATATATTATGTATTTTTAACAAGATTAGTGGAAGCCACCCACATGCGCATCTGATTATCTTCTATTATAATAGTGTACAAGAGAAGAATTCAATTTCAAAACAAAAAAAATCCTGACAAGGATTGTTCGTTATCTGAAATATGTTTCTCTGCTGTGAAAAATCACTAGAGTGTGTCCCTGATCTTATCTCTTTGCTTTGATGTTGTTGTGTGGTTTGATTTATATAGTGGTGAGATTTTTACATATTCAATTTTTCTCAGTACTCGCCCTCCCGGCAGGTAAAATAAATCCATCTGTGAGTTTTGAAGTCCATAGCTGGCAATTAGATGTACGAGAATACCTCAAACAATTAGTGAAAGCTTAACTGCTCAACCTGAGTTAAATATATGAAATCGATGCTACTGGTTTCAGATGATAAGATTTTTGAACCATGGTTGCTTTATGCATTACATGTTACTGAGTGTTCAAATCAAATATTTGAGGGAATTAGAGAGCAAGGTACTTCAATTACCGTTGCTATATAGTATCATGTTATATATTAGGAGAGGAAGGGCGGCAGCATCATTTCCAGAAATTTCTTGACGTTTTGTGTATCCCACTAATGGTAATTTTTTTTTTACTGTGACTAGAACCTGACAAAATCTTTGTTCATTATTGATTGTACTTTGTTCATTTACATTATCATCGTCCTGGTATTTTTTCTAATTTGTTTGCTTGGCATTCCGTTTATTAATCTGACACTTAATGGCATGCTACAGACTGCTGATATGCAACACATTTGCTGTGAGTGACGTGTTTGGAGTAGTAGTTGTTTTTAACTAAATGAACTATTCTGAATATCTGAACTATGGTTTTGTGTTGAAGATATTAGGCTCTATTGTGGTGTTTTCCCTATTCCATGCCCAAATGAAGGTTGATTATATTGAATCAAATTGCTACATGCCTCTTGCGATATGAATGATTGTTTAATAGTGAATAGTTTACGTTTGCTCCTTTCACTTTTAGACAAGTTACCTCATTCGTAAAGCCACTATTGCACGGGTCGGTTAAAAAGGGTTGTGACAGTTATACATCAATACTGATTGTATTCTCCTTTGGGGTGTATAATCTGCTGGACTGATTTTAACCGGTGATGTTGTGCAGGCAAGTCCCTACTATGATTACCTCTCAGTACTCGGTGATAACTTGGATGAAAGTCTAGCGAGACGAAATCTAGAGTCAGATTTCCATAGGTCAGAGGTGTCACGGGTGAGAGGTGAGGTACCAGAGCCTCAAGAACATGAGGAATCTTACAGGGTCCTCTTATAATTAAGTTAAATGAAGGGATAATGTACATCCTTCGATTGAAGCTTGAACCAATACAAAGTGTCATTTATGTTTCCATTGTTTACTATTCCAAATATTTCTGTGCATGCATGAGCTGTAAATGTCATTCTAACTGAAACTGTGTGGTGATTACTTCTTAAATACAGTAGGCAATTAATGAACTGATTATGTTGCTTTGTGAACTTGAAGTGATTTTGAGCTATTTTCTCCATTCCATTTGGATATTTCAGTCTTGAATAGTGTACCGTATCAACACATTCCCTTCCATGTGACGATTGTTCATTCGCATGGCTTGCTAAAGACCGTTCTTTAATATAAGCTCAGCTGAACTGTCCAATATTATCTACCATCACTCCTGCCGGGTTTTACATGTTGTATTTTAGTAAACTGACGAGTTTTTATTCATTTAATTTTCCTACACTTCTCTATATATGCGCTGAACAAACACCCAGCATCAACACAGCCTTTCCAAAGCATCTGCTTACGCCATCGTTTGACGTAGGGGCGAGCCATTTAAATGATGTAGGTGTCATCTGATTTCCAGATTCTCAGACTCAAAATGGGACTGCCATTTTGCACCAGCGACGTCCAGTTTTCTCTCAACAACAACTGAGTGGTAGGGATGTAAATCCTTTAGTTTTGGTTTCCAAAGGAAGGAGATAGTTTTTTTTTTTTTTCCCACCAAAGGAAGGATAGAGTTTTATTATGGGATGAAGTTGTTTCCAATTCGCAAGTGTGTGAAGCGGCTGCCACTAACTGCCCCGGGCACGGGCTGATTATTATGGGCTATGTGGCTTGGGCTTTTATCACTAGCCCGCGGTGTATGTGACGAGGCCTGAAGCAGATCGGTTTGGTGACGCGTTACTGGGGGCTTCCTCGTCTCTCACAGATTGGCAATCCGAGTCGGATATGTATACGGATAGGAACCACCATCTATTTTTTTTTTTTTTTTTGACAGAATAGGATCCACCATCTAGGTAAAGCCTTGTGCTACAAAACAGCCCGGCCGGCTGCGAGCGAAACCGATCGATCCCTGGAGTCGTCTGCCCCACCCAAGCACACCGTGCCCATGTCGTCCTCCAAAGACGACGCATCCAACAACGCCGAGGAAGAGGAAGCCTACCACGTTCTCAAGATTGATGGCTTTTCAAGAGCTGTGGACACCAAGGACGATATGGCGTGCATCGGCTCGTGCGTGTTTCCTGCGGGAGGCCATACCTGGCAAATCCTCTGCTACCCCATGGGAGCAAACGGTTCTGAAAACATGGGTTTCATCGCACTTTTCCTCGTTTGCCATGACACCGACGCCGTGGATGATGAGGCCGTGGTTGCGGAGGCCACCTTCAGTTTGCTTGACCGAGACGGAAAGCCCGTGCCCACCTATAGCCGTACCATGGGCAAGGAGAACTTCTTAAATAGTAAGGGTTTTGGGTACTACGACTTCGTGAAAAGGGAAGATTTGGAACAGTCGTCATCAAAGCTTCTTACCAAGGATGATTGCATTGCTTTTAGGGTGGATGTGCATGTTTTCAAGGAAGCACCACCGATGACGATGGTTCCACCGTCTGACATCCATCGCCATCTCAGTGATCTCCTATCCCAAGGTACATGCGCCGATGTTGAGTTTCGAGTTCGCGGAGAGAAGTTTGTTGCGCACCGGCTCTTGCTCGGGGCAAGATCGCCGGTCTTCAAGGAACAACTCTTGACCACCAATGTTGTGGAAATAGAAGACGCGGAGCCGCAGGTCTTCAAGTCTCTCCTCGAGTTCATATACACAGACGCATGTCCAGATCAGATAGATGAGTTTGCGATGGCTCAAAGCTTGCTCGTAGCTGCAGACAAGTACAACATACAAAGGCTAAAGCTCATATGCGAAGACAGGTTGCTGCGCAGTTACCTCGACACAGCCTCCGTGTCAACTCTCTTGGAGCTGGCGGAGAAACACGGCTGTCCTGCTCTGAAAGAGGCATGCTTCGACTTCCTTGGCTCCAAGACAGTTCTATTTGCAGTGATCGAAACAAAAGAGTATGAGCAGTTAGCTCGGAGCTGCCCTGCCATCACCACGGAGCTAATTTACAATGTTCTTAATAGGGAAAAGGCAAACACTGCTGGTTGGAGTCAAGAGGTGCAAGTTAGCGTCATCAAGATATAACATGTAATGACTCCCGAGCACACGATTCCACCACCACTTCGACCAGAAAAATCCCCAACAAATCTAGTGAGCATCTCCATCAGAGAAATCGCCGCGCCTCTTATCCGATTCCGCTCGCTCGCTCCAGTGGCCAGTGGCCGGCGCACCTCAGTCAGTCAGGGTCACCCGCCATGGCTCGCCTCGCCGCCCTGCCGCTCCTCGTCCTCCTCGTGGGGCCACTCCTCCTCGCCGCGCCGGCGCTCTCCACCTCCGGGACCATCGTCTTCACCACCCTCGGCCGCAGCCGCTACGCCTTCGACATCTTCGCGCTCCCGCTCGCGCCCCTCGCCACCGCCCCCAGCCCCTCCGCCGAGGTCCGCCTCACCGACGGCGCGTCCGTCAACTACAACGGCCAGTTCGCGCCGTCCGCCGACTCCTTCCTCTTCGTCTCCGAGCGCAACGGCACGCTCAACCTCTACATGTCCCCCGTCCCCGGCGCCGGCGGCGCCTCCCGCCGCGAGGCGCTCGAGATTGAGGCGGCGGCGCCGCTCAAGCCGCTGCTCCCGTGGGACCCCATCGCGCTCAGGGACCGCCCGTCGCTGACCCCCGACGGCGCGCACCTCGTGTACGTTTCCACCGCCGCGCCCGCGGAGTCCCCGCGCCGGAGCTGGGCGGCCGTGTACGCCACCCACCTCTCCTCCGGAGCCACGCGCCGGCTCACCCCGCCCGACGTCGCGGACTTCAGCCCCGCCGTGTCGCCGTCGGGAGAGTGGACCGCCGCCGCGTCGCCCGGTGAGAACGGATGGGCCGGCGAGGTGGAGGACCTCAGCACCGACATCTACGTCTTCCGGACCTCCGACGGGTCGCGGCGGACGCTGGCCATCCGCGACGGCGGGTGGCCGTGCTGGGCCGACGAGACCACCCTCTTCTTCCACCGCCGGGACAACGACGGCTGGTACGGCGTGTACCGCGCCAAGATCTCCTTCACCGACGCCGGAGTGTCCGCGGCGTCCGTCGAGCGGATCACCCCGCCGGGCTTCCACGCGTTCACTCCCGCCGCGTCGTCAGGCGCGCCGGGGCTCGTGGCGGTGGCGACCAGGCGCCCCGGCTCGGACTACCGCCACATCGAGGTCATCGACGTGACCGCCACCGGCAGCCAGAACGCCTACTACTTCGAGGTGACGAGGCCCGTGGCGCCGCGGTCGCACCACTTCAACCCGTTCATCTCGCCGGACGGCGCGCGGGTCGGGTACCACCGGTGTCGCGGGAGCGGGAACGGGGACGCGCCGCTGCTGCTGGAGAACATCAAGAGCCCGGCGCCGGACACGTTCTCGCTCTTCCGGATCGACGGCTCGTTCCCGTCCTTCTCGCACGACGGCAAGAGGATCGCCTTCGTCGGCCTGCCGGGGCTGTACGTGGTCAACTCCGACGGCTCCGGTGGCCGCCGGCAAGTCTTCTCGGGCAACGCGTTCCCCACGGCGTGGGACTGGAAGAGGAAAGGGGTCATCTACACCAGCATCGGGCCGCAGTTCTCTAGCGAGAGCACCAAGGTGGACGTCGTGGCCGTGTCGCTCGGCGACGGCGACGGCGACTCCTCCTCCTCCCAAGTCTCGATCAAGAGGCTCACCCTGGGTGGCGAGAACAACGCGTTCCCGTGCCCCTCGCCGGACGGCAAGTGGGTGGTGTTCCGGTCGGGGAGGTCCGGGCACAAGAACCTCTACATCATGGACGCGGAGGACGGCGAGGCCGGGGGCATCCGGCGCCTGACCGAGGGGCCCTGGTCCGACACCATGTGCAACTGGTCGCCCGACGGCGAGTGGATCGCCTTCGCCTCCGACCGGCACGCCCCCGGCAGCGGCAGCTTCGCCATCTACATGGTCCACCCGAACGGCACCGGGCTGCGGAGGGTGGTGCACAGCGGCGACGGCGGCCGGACCAACCACCCGTGGTTCAGCCCGGACTCCAAGACGCTCGTGTTCACCTCCGACTACGCCGCCGTGTCCGCGGAGCCCGTCTCCAACCCGCACCATTACCAGCCGTACGGGGAGATCTTCACCGTCAACATCGACGGGTCGGACATCAGGCGGCTCACGCACAACTCGTTCGAGGACGGGACGCCGTCGTGGACGCCCTACTACCTGAAGCCCAAGGACGTCGGGGAGACGATGCAGGCATCCGGGATGTGCGCGTTCGAGGACTGTCACTGGCTCAACATCAAGGCCAAGCCAGATAACTTCATGTGTGGCAAGCACGGCTGAGCTATTCTATGATGATGGTCTCATGTATATAGTGTGTGTACAGTGTATATAGCAGCTAGCGAGTACAGTGATGCTCTGCTTCCTATCTTTGGTTGCCGGGAGTAAGGTCTACAGATACCATCCATGTTTAAGGCAAAAAATAACAGTCAGCTTATATCTGATGAAGCTCTATGGGCAGCTATATGATCAATTGAGTGTACTCATATTAGCAGAACATTCTGTGATGATGGTTTGCCTAATTCAGGAGCTCATGTATAGTGTGTATATAGCAGCTAGCGAGTACAGTGATGCTCTGCTTTCTATCTACTTTTTCGGGGAATAAGGTCTAGAAACGCCATGTTTATAGCTAAAGTAACACAATCAGCTTATGCCTGATGAAGCTCTATGGCTAGTTATATGGTTAATTCAGTGTACTAGTTGTTAACTCGCCATGGTTTTCTATTTCGACAAGTACCTGCAAGTTTGTAGAACGGGAAGGACCAGATTAAGAAACAAAATTTGAATCTATTAGATACTGAACAACTCTAATTTTACACTGACACCCACAACACATATACCTTACAGTCATCTGAAAACTCTCATCGACGCACCTCTACAGACGATCTAACAAATGACCGTCTCCACCATACCTGGAAAGCTCTACTAAGGTTTGGGCATTCCGTGCCTCTGGATGCAAAGTTCCTGAACCATTCTTCGAATAAGCTCTGCTGCTGGTGAAGCGGGAGTGTGAGTAGGGCTTGTCCCAGGTTCTCCTCAAGTATTCTTACATCCAGCCCTTTGGGGCACCTTTGGAGCCAGCCAAAGTCCATCAACATTGGTCTGAACCATCCATGGAACAACTGGCTCCTCATATCACTAGGGCACTGGATTCTTCCTTTCCCCAGAGCTATAAACACGCTTGCTGATATCCGGCTAAGCTCATACCTGAACATCGGTGATGCTTGTTCATGCACTCTGATGAGTTCTCCTTGCTTAGCCCACAACTCGACAAATTCTTCCGCCATATCGTTGTTTAGCAATATGTCAAAGAGCCAATTGAGATTCTCAGTTTGCTTATTAACCCTTTCAATAATTGGTTTACTATTCGGAACTATCATCGACTCATTCTCATGCTTGAATGGCTCTGAGTCTTCTGTGAAAATTTCCACCAGTGAGCTGAAACAGGAACGACATATTTCATAAAGACTTCCTTTGTTTAGCCCGGACAAATCCTTTTGATAGACCGAGCTCTTGCTTAGGAGACCGCTAACCAAAGACTGCATCTCCTTTCTTGCACCGTTGTTGGTTCCACTGGTGACAGATTCAACAAGATGCACCGTCAAGTCTTCTGAGCTGCTCCTGCATGGTGGTTGTAATCTTGCAAGCACGTCTTTCGATATTGCTTCATCGAAAGTGCATCTAGAGAAGACATTTTTCAGCTTCTCTTCATCATTCTCATTCCATGGAACTGCTTCAATGTACTTCAAACATGATTCGATTCCTCTTTTGAACATAACAGAGGATGACACCTATATTCAAAGACAAAACAGAATAACATTCATCAAACCATAACAGATAAAATTTAGCTTGAATCAGGAGGAGAACGCAGATAAAGTAGGAACGAAAAAAGTTCATAGAAACAGCATATGTGTCTTAGTGATGAAGAAATTATGAGGTACTCATCAATTGACATGTCATTGCTCCAATGGACCAATCATGTGAGGCCAAATAAAACTATTCATTCCCAAGTACTACAACAAAGTAGGCAAAATATCTTTACATTGTACTTTAACAAATAATTTTTCAATCACAAAAAGTGAGAAGAATCTTTGCCATGATCCTGAATCCCCGATAACATGCTATTTTGCTAGCATGTTATTCTATACTATCAAAGTTTGTATGGCTTAATGTTGACAAATTATTAATGAGCTGAGGTTCTACTCTAGCAACTGCATAACTTGCATTTTAAGCACCAGACCATGCTTATGGTTGCTACAATAGTTTGAAACCAAGAACAGCCACATCTTATTGATGTGTACGTGCTAACTAAATACTGTACTTGAACATGAACATCAAGGCTACAAATGTACACTGATTTTTTGCTCAGTCTAATCAGACCAGTCAAATCCAACCATTAATCCTGTAATGTGACTAGTATAAACACCACTGCTCACTTGCTCAGGCACACAGAAATGCTGGTCACGTCATGAAATTAAACCACACAGCACAAAGAAGGAAATGAAAGGAACGCATCTCACCTCGAGTACACCTATGGCCCGTGAAACGCCGGCCCTGGCGAGCCACCGCATGTGGTCAGGCTCGAACATGAGCTCGACCGCCTCCTTGAACGCCTCCAGGTTGTCCACGCCATCCACATCGATCCTCTTGCCCCCGGCGGGCCCTCCAGAGGCGTCCGGCATCATGTCGGCGAAAAAGGCGCTGCTTTCGCAGAGCACGGTGGAGTCCAGTTCCATGACCACGCACCTCCCGTCCCTCCCGCGCAGGCACAGCCTCAGATCCAGCCCCCTCACTTCTTCCTCCTCCTCCCGCACCGCCACAAACGGCGCCTGCGCCGCCTGCTCCCTCGGCGCCGCCTCCTCCTCCACGGCCGCCGCGACACTGACGGCCGGCGAGCCTTCGTGGTCGATGGGGGACACGCGTCCCGGGGAGAGGATCCTGCGCGGGTCGATGAGGCCCGCGAGCTTGGACGACGGCGAGCTGTGGAACGCCGGCGCCAGCGGGGACTTGGGTGGGAGCTTCTGGACGCCGCCGCCGCCTCCTCCTGTGGGTGACGGCAGCGCGCGGTGCTCCGGGCTCTGCGGGACACCGGCGAAGGAGCAGCACCAGCCGCGGGGCCGCGCGGCCGCGCGGCGGATGGTGTGGTGCGTCGACTCCGCCATGGGACGGGCGCGGGGGAAGAGGCGGCGCAGGCGCTAATTAACGCCGCACGAAATGAGGATCTGGGGGGCGCGGATTGCAGGTGCCGAGCAGCTAGGGTTTGGACGCGGCGGAGGCGGACAAGGAGGTGGTCGCGGCCATGGGAGATTTCGTTGGAGCTCAGCTTGGTGTGGGGCGTGAGCTAGCTGCTGCCGCCGCTGCTGCGGCGAAGCGGGGGAAATAATTGCCGCGGCGTGGAGTGAGCCGCGGGCCTACGTGGACCAGGGATGAAAGGAGCCTCGCTTTAGATGGGTCCCATCCGTCAGCGAGAGTGGTGTTGGTACGGCGCGTGCGTGTAGGGAGGAGCCGCATCGGATACCCATCACTAGAGAGTGGGGAACAGTTGGTGATCTACTGCAGTCACCGACTGCGGGGCCCGTTCTACGACGGCTACTCACACCGCGACGCGTGGCGGGTTGAGAGTGGATGGTACTTTTTGGCGGGTACAGTTGTGAGAGTGAGATCCGTTGGAACGGGCAGTAGCCAGCTGCTGGTGTGTCCGTGGTCCGTACGGCATGTCCGAACTGTATGATCATCCGTCACTCCGTCAGGGAAATGCTACGTTACTTACAACTCTACAAGTACAAAAAAATGAGTTGTACCCCGAAGTTGTTATGCATTGGTAGTCTCTCGCATCAGCCGTCCTAATCCAAAGCATAATGGAGATACTCGATGACAGTTTGCAACGTTTTGTGAGACCTACTGATGTCATTGTGCACGGAGAAAACTAGCAGAAGATGACATTTAGGAGTATATATATCAGTGATGATGCACGACGTTTATTTCCTTTTTCTTCGAATAGGGACAATTACACCGGAAAAAGAATGGTTTTACTAAAACAATATATACTGATGAGATGAGTGATATGATGAATTGAATGAGCCGCATTTGTAAGCCTGCGTTGCGATCAATGCACAACATGAACCCCATCCATGCCGTAGCTGGGCAACAGCTTGCAGTGCCCCGCTCTTCATACATGCTGCTGGCTGGCTGGCTGATTGCATCCCCGAGAGAGCGAAGGCAGCAACCATAAGTTGGCACCACTTGCATGGCGTACTGTACAGAGTGCTAGGAGACAAGCGATTTACCTAACCATGGGGCTCGCGGTTTCAGTGAGAGGCCCTGGTTACGAAGCCAAAGAACAGCTGATACAGTAAATTTTATTGGATCCATGCTTTGTCTGCTTGTTCCATTGTTCGAGCTGGAAAACCGCATGAGTTCAACAAGCAAGTGGTGGTGGAGTATCCGACGACACTGGTGGGATTAATTAACAACAGAAACAAGAACTATATGGAGCGTTAAACCAGCTAACATTGTCACCGTTAGCAAGCAGATCAGCTACGAACAGAATGCTACATGCAGTACAGTTGCTAAGAACAAAAAAGAAACAAAACATGGCGTCGCCCGGGTTCGAACCGGAGACCTTCAGTGTGTTAGACTGACGTGATAACCAACTACACCACGACACCTTGGTGATAAACTAGATGCAAAGTTTGTATAGTTCTATTGTCAGTAAGTGATACACCATTTTTTATATAAAAATATTTAGCCATCTTTAAATAAGACTTCAGTAACCGAGCATGCCGATGATATTCAACCTTTGCCCAAAATTTTGATGAGTTACGATGTAACAGAATTTTTCCTCTTTTGTCTGCAAACAAGCAGGACAATTTTTTCCTAAGTTATATTATATACATTGCAAAACTAGAACAGCTCAGAAATTCCTATACACATGTATAGCCTACTTCTACGGCAGTGATCAATAAGGTCTTAATGAAGGACCCTACTGCCAGGCTGTGCAAAAAAGGAAGAAAAAGAAGGGGGGAAATAATCAGCAATATCTTCAGCCTGAAAAGGTAGGAAGTCAAGTCAACACTTCCGGGGCATAACTTCAACAGCACAAGAGGGCCTCCCATACAGTTATTTGTGCTGCTCAACATGGTGCAAGAGCAGTAGCTACTTTGCTCATCACATCCAGCTCTTAAATGTCCAAATTCGCTGAGTAAAGAATCCATGTAGCTGAATATATACCAAGATGCAGTCTAGTTTCACATCTCCAATACCAGTAGGTGCTAACATTATATTCTCGTATCCATTCGTGGTTATTCCATCGAAACCAAAGTACAGATCTCAAGCTGTGTGCCTGTGTAGTTAACAATGACGCACCATCCTATTCTTTACTCCCTCCGTTTTTAAATTGTTGTCGTCATTGATTTTTTTTAGCTATGTTTGATCATTCGTCTTATTCAAAAAAGTTTAAAAAATATCATATATTTTGTTATGATTTGTTTCATCTCCAATGTAATTTTGAACATAACGTATAATTTTGCATATTCGAACAAATATTTTGAATAAGACGAATGGTCAAACGTTAATAAAAAAGTCAATGGCGACAACAATTTAAAAACGGAGGGAGTATATCAGTACAGCTTCAATTCTGTCATCGTGATCACAGTCCACAAGTTGGTTGGTTGTCTTGCGTGAAGAGCTATCTGCTAGATGTGAGTTTTGACTTGGTTTGTAAAACTGGAGAAAGTGTTCAGATCCTTCAAAGGTTCTTTCTTCAAAAATGAAATGCTATATCCGGCTACCAGTAGTCTTGGCAAGAACATGAGCCTTGACTGAAATGATGAAAGCGAGTTGGATCTCTGATAATTATCTCCCTGTTTTCATCTTCAGATAGCAACTTTAGAGTCTCATGGCTTTCCCAGGAGATCCTCTGGTTCTTCATAACTTTGACAGGAGCAGTGTTAGGCAAAGTAGACAGACCATTGGCCACTGCTAACAATTCACCATGTCGGCTGATCGAACTCTCGCCAACCTTTTTGCTTTGGAATCCTAATTCCCAAACATTCATTCCACTATGCTCAGTCTTCTGTTTCACCCTAACTAACAACTCTTCCATTCTTCTGGAAATTGCGTTTTTCTGTGAGCAAGAGTTACCGCCATCAGAAAAATGATGGATGGATCCTCCAAACTCGGTCCAACTAATCCCAGTTTCCTTAGTCATCCCTCGCTCTCTCATTAGGCCTCTTGTTCTCATAGCAAAAGAGATTTTCCCAGCATCCATGTACAAGTTGTACAGCATGACATATGAACTAGCAGCCAAAGGCGCAATCAGCATTAGTTTCTCTCCAATCTGTATACCTCTCTCTTTGTCCCCATGAACTCTGCAGGCACGTAATAGTACACGCCAAAGTGTTGGGTCATTTTCCAATCCAGAGTTCGTTATGAAATCTTCAGCATCAGATAACTTTCCAGCATGGCCAAGGAGATCAACCATGCAAGCTATATGGTTCACATTCAGGTCAAACCTATAATCTGATTTCATGCTCTCATAATGCCTGCATTACAATGGAAAAACATATGCGACTAATTAGTGATCAGAAGTAGGGTTCTATGGAATATGTGATCAATCATGCACGGAAACAGAGCAAAGTACAGATTCTATTTAACCCAGTGTGGCTGTGTAGTACATTCAACGATTAGCATTTTCTATGATAAGTTCTAAACATCTTCAAGACTACAACATGGCTTTTTCTTTTTCTTTTTCTTTTTTTTTAATGAAAAAAGGGTTGTCAAACTCAAACCCTCCACCTTTTACATCCGGGCTTGGGACCGGCATTGGCGGTGTTACTTCAAGTCTGACAAACTTAAAAGTTCTTTGCAGTGGGTAATTAAAAGGATGTAATCAGAACAACATGAGAAATTTGAATTCATTTCCCTCCCTTAAGTATGACACTAGATAACTCTAGGGTGTGTCTTAGGTTGTGCACATCAGCTCATTCATTTTGTTTTACAGGTCAGTGCAGGAGCAAGATGCATGGGTGTAAACTAGGGTGGAAATAAATATTGAAGGGCGACTTGATTCGGTCATGTGTTTTGGCATAGCTTTTACAATTCCCAGAGTGTCATCTCTATAATGTTGTGGTATAAAATTTCGTATATATGATAATTTGGATGTTTCACAAAAGGTTGCTGCCAGCATGTTATTAATAGGCAGAAGGAAGGCAACTGCTAATCTGATAACCAACAAAACGAATAGGTAAGTTCAGTTGAAAGAAGGGATACCTGAAACCTTCGTCTGTCAGTCCCTGATGGCTGCAAGCAACAAGAATAGCAAGAAATGCAAACTCATTTATCATAACACCACGATCCTTCATTGTCTCAAAGAGCTGTAGAGCCTCTCTTCCATGGCCATGCACTGCATAGTTCAATACCATTTGAGACCATGAGAAGGCATCCAGACATGTTATTTTGTCAAATGTCTTCTTCGCAGCCGTAAGATCACCTATATTCCTGTACATTGCAATCTGAGAATTGCCACAAACAGTAAACTGATCGAATCCAGACTTAACTGCATAACAATGTATCTGCTCACAGGTCATTGGCACACTCAAACAAGCACAGGCATTCATCACACTGGAAATGGTGAACTGGTCCGGCTCTTTTTCAGTGCAGCAAAGCTCCCTGAACAAGTGTAGCGCCATCTCGAACTGCTCGTCCTCCACAAATATTGTAATCATAGATGTCCATGTAAAACTCTCTTGCTTGGGAGTCCTATGGAAGCATCTCAAACTATCATCAACTGACCATGCTTTTGAGTATAAATTAATCAATGCATTTGCAATGTACTCGTCACCTTCAAACCCACTGCATATAACATGGGCATGTACCTGCCTCCCACATCTTACCGCATTGGTCAAATTGCATACTTCAAGCAAACTCTTGAACGTAAACTTGGACGGCCTAATCCTCCTCCGGAGTAAGTTTGAATAAAGCCTGACTGCTTCAATTCTGATCTCAGGGCATGGATCATTACCTAATCGAGCAAACCCCGCTATCATGGCATTGTAAACCACCACATTCTGATCTGGAATGCAATCAAACACCTTGACGGCCTCCTCTAGCCCGCCGTTCTTTGCGTACATATCCACCATAGCACTCCCAACAAACACATTCAAGTCCAAACCGACCTTAACCACACAACCATGCAGCATCCTGCGAACGTCCTCTGAGTCCTCGAGCTCTGTGCAAGCCTTGACGATCCCACCCAGGGAAAAAGCATCCAGCTTCGCCCCTGACCGGTGCATCCAGACAAGCACGTTCACCGCCACCTCCGGCCACCCCATCCGTACATACGCAGACAACAGCAGGTTCCAGGTGACCTCATCCCGCTCCTCCGCCCGGTCGAACACCAGCCGGACCTCATCAATCATCCCACATTTCGCATACATATCGATCACCGAGTTTGTGACGAACGCGGTGCGCGCGTGCCCGCTCACCACGGCCGTCCCGTGCGCGGCCCGTCCTCTCCTCCCGTCCCTCGCGCCGGCACAGGCACCCAGCACCGCGGCGTAGGTGAACCTGTCCGCGCAGACGCCGCTGTCCCGCGCGTCCCGGAACGTGTCGAGAGCCAAGCGCGCGGATCCCGCGCTGGAGTAACCAGAGATGAGGGTGTTCCAGGAGACGACGTCCCGGCGTGGCATTCCGTCGAACAGGAGGCGGCCGTGGCGCATGTCTCCGCAGCGGCAGTAGACGCCGAGCAGGCTGTTGCAGAGGAAGAGGCCCGGGCGGTAGCCGGTGCGGAGCATGTGGGAGTGCGCGATCCTGGCCAGCGCCAGCGACGGGCCCCGCGACGCGCACCGGAGGAGGCGGCCGTACGCTGATGGCGCCAAGGGCGGAGGAGAGCAGCGGCGGGGTGGCGCTCGCCTTGGAGAAGGAGGAGGAGGTTCAGGCGGCTTCGAGGGCGCGATTCGGTTGCGTTTTGGTCGGCGTTTGGGGAGGAGGAGGAGGTCGGGGGTGTCGGCGAGCAACGAGCGCGGCGCCGCGGCGGCGCTCATGCCGTCATGCGGGATTCTCAGGCAGAGGGTTTAAGCACGGTCACCATCCTACTAACCTTTATTACTTGTCAAAAAAGAAACAAAATATGTGTAGTTTATATTAGCAGGCGCGTGTCCCTAGTTTATTTCAGTTTTACAACTGGATGATTAGCGATCTTCCAAGACGTAAAGATGAACAAATGATGATCTTCCAAGACATAACATGCTCTGTTTTTCACTTTATTTGGTTATTTAGTGGTCTGTGCTGTTACAAACTGTCGTGAGGTTTATCGATGGGCATGTGTTCCGTGGTAAATCCAATCTTCTGCAAATTGTGAAAAACTTGGTTAGTCTGGGCTGCAATTTACAACAACAGCTACTTTACGGATACCCAAAAGGAACAAGTCCAAATTACCCCTCTGAACTCTTGTCCAAGTCTAAATTTCAACCCCCAACTTAAAAAAAGTTTAATTTACAACCTCCAACTGTTAAAACCGGACAAAAAACGCCCCCGCTCTAATTCCAGGCGGTTTCGTCTGTGTTTGGACCCACATGAAACAATTTTCTATTGAGAAAGGGAAAAGGCCAACCGACGTTCCCGTCAGCGCCGACCGCTGACGTCCCGCCCTTGTCCTCTCCAGCGCCGCCCGCCGCCCTCTTCCCTCCAATCCGAGCCGCCACCCTCATCGAGCCTCTGCGCAGCCGACACAGCCAGCACGAAGCCCCCTGTACACAACTCCGGCAGTCCCAAATCGCGACGAGGTGGTGGCCGATGGAGAAGTTCTACTGTAGAGCAGGCGTCGACGAGGGCCGAGGCAGGTGGGTAGCTGGTCGACGGCGACGCGCAGGAGCTGCAGGTGCAGGTTCGAGCGGAGGACGTGCCCTGCCTGTGCCGGAGTCCTGGACGCCGTCCCCGTCTCCACACATCCTCGCCCGTGCAGTCGACCACCAGGTCGCCGCCGGCGCCGTCGACCGCAAGGCGCCCCACGCTGGGGTAGTAGCTGACGAGCGCGGCTCTAGCGCGTGCTCGACGGCCCTGGTGGAGCGGCCCTTGAATGCGGGAGCGCGCAGCGCGGTGTGGGCGAGTCGCGCGGCGTGGGCGCCGCGACGGCGCCACCACCCGCTGCCGCTCTTTTGCTCCCTCTCGCGAGCTCCTGCACCGCCGTCCGCCTCCCTCTCTGGCTCTCCTCGGTGTCGCTGGGTCGAGGGCATTGTGGATGGCAGCAAACGCGCAGGCGACCGAGGAAGAAGGAACTAGCTTTGGGGGTTGACGAGATATTTTCATTAAAAATATTTCTTGTGGGCCCCACATCTGGTAAAACCGGGCTGCAGCCTGAGTGGGGTGTCTTTTAAACGGTTTTGAGAGTAGAAGGTCCTGTTTTAGACGGTTTTGGAGTTTATGGTTGAAACTTAGACTTTGAGAAGAGTTTGAGGGGGGGGGGGGGGGTAAAATGGACTTATCTCTACCCAAAAATATGAGTTACCAAGAATTCAGTTTGTGACCACACGTTGGCATCTAGTCACATGAGGCATTTGACAGAAGCATCCGCGCGAATTGCAGTATTCTCAGGAGAGACAGGAGCACGAAGCTGACGTACACGCCGGAGTCCGTGTCCACCGTGTGGAGCCACAGCCCTCTGATGGGCACCGGCCGCCATGGCCCATGGCCTCGGCCGGCGTCCGGGGTGTGAAAGGCAGAGGGGCTCGACCATCCGCGCACTGGCTTGTCGAGCGCCGCCTCGTAGTGGTAGTACGTTACGAACTGGTGTTCCCAGAGAGCGCGCCTCCACGTGCACCGGCAGGCACGACCAACTTTTCCGGTTCGTCATCCACAGCGGTCTGCTCGTCCCGGCCGAGATCAACGGTGCTGAGGTCGCAGGGCGAGTAGAACTGTAGAAGCATGACAGCCCGTGCAAGAACATCCGAGGGAGTTGCCGAACGCATCAGAAAACTTGCTTGGACATATGAGAGCGCGAGCTGGTGCCTGGAGAGCAGGAGGCCTTGTCCGCCGATGCGACGCCAGATAGAGATGCTTCCGTTCCAGGACCGCTGAGCTTCGAGGGCGTCGGTCGGACACAACTGCATGCGTCGCCTTTTCAGCAGCTCATCCACGAGTTCAACAAGGGCACCGCGCCTTACAAGCTCCGCCTCAACCGCTTCGGCGACATGACCGCCGACGAGTTCCGCGGATCCTACGCGGGCTCCCGGATCGCGCACCACCACATGTTCCGGCGCGCGCGACCTGTCGCCGTCCATCGACTGGCGACAGAAGGGCGCCGTCACCGACGTCAAGGACCAGGGCGGATAGCTCGAGCCGTCGGAACGACACCCGTGCACCAGCGGCGCCGGCGAGCAGCAGGGAGTCCTTCGCGAGGATGTGGACCAGGATCACCGTGCGGCTCAAGGATACTGGGTCAGAGTCGCCGCTGCTTTCATGAAAAGCGGTTCCCTCCTGCAACTGCAAGGGAGAATAGATGTCGAGCCAGCGGATCAATGCCGCTCTGAGCAGAGCCACCTGACGGACGCGAATGTGTTCCCCACGACGTACGGCCTCAAAGGCTGCAACGCCAACGGCGTCGTGAGCGTCGAGCAGGAGCGGCAGTTGCGGCCGACGTACCCCGCGGTTTCCTGCGCTTCGTCTTGGCTTACGCCATGGGCGCGACGGAGTCCGGGCACCGGGATCTCGCGGCGGCTGCCCTTGCGGGTGGTGGTCGCTATTCGAAATAGCGACCGGGCGGTCGTCATTTGAAACAGCGACCACCCCTTGGGTCGTTGGTTGGCGCCCGATCAAGTACGTGCGGCGTGGATTCGGCTTTCGAACGGTTTGACTTGGTCGTTTCCCCCCGTCTCCAAGCCAGACGAGGGCAGAGCGTGGGCGGATTGCGCCATGCCGCGAGCATGGATGGATGCTGCTGGAGCTCGACGGCGGCCGCTGCTCGAGGACGCCGGGAGATCTTGACGCTCGTCTCGTTCGGGGATTTAATTTACACAGAGAAAGCAGATAACTGGCGCATGGAACGGATCGGGTCGACGCCTTGAGCTCAGACATGTTGAGGAACGCGTTCTCCTGCTAGCACGCATGACATCCACGGTTGCGACGTCGAGGCCGTTTTGGACGCTCTGCCACGGCATCTTCGGCGGGCGTCTGGGCGTCTGCCGATATAAGCTCTTTGCTCGATCGTTCTCTGTAGGACCTACCTGCTGGGTATGCGCTTCATCTTGCCATGGGCAGTGGACGCCGCGGTGTCCTAAGGGCACCGTGCCCAGCACAACGATTCCCTTGGCTCAGCGCGTCAACTCGAGCAGCTCGGCCTTGTCCGCGAATCATTTTCCAGAACGTTCTCCATGGCTTCATCTATCCCCGCCGGCAGCGCCCAGTGGAAGCTAGGGCTGTAAATTGGTCACCTTCAACCCTCTTTAATTAGTTCAACTAAATGAACTAGTATTCCAAAATAAGCTCTCATTTTGAAATATTAGTCCATTTGGTTGAACAAAAGAGGGTAGGTGACCCCTAAGGGTTACCAAATTTACACCCCTAGTCAAAGCAATATAGCAGGTTGGCAGCGTGAACACGTTGGTGGCGCCCATAGCCAGCCTCGTGTAGATCAAGCCCCTGGCCCCGAACGACACCAGCTCGAAGTGCGCGCATTGTAGCCCGCGTCACTCGACTCGAACCTGTCCGGATTGAACTCCTCGACGTCCATCATCCAGCTTGCCAATCCCCTTCCAATCGCCCACGCGTTCACAAAGACCCGCAACTTGTCCGGCGATCTTGACGCCCCGCATGGTCTACCAAGGAAGAAGCAGCGTTGCCGGCAGGTGCAGTCATACGGTCTTTTTCACCACCATCTTGAGATAAGTCAGCTACCCTCTACAGCGTCCGCGGTTTTCGGATCAGCTCCGACATCGCCCGCAGTATCGTCACAGAGCTTGTGTCGATATCACCACTGAATGTGTCCTACAATGAACAAATTGTTAGAGGAAGGTGACGCCGGCCAGTGAGAACATGGAAAAGAAGGGGGCACATGCCCCTCTAGATAGTTGCCCTCTATTTATGGATGAGATTTTTTAGAATTGTTACAAACATTATTAAAATGATAGTCATGTGTTACTTTCATCAGACCAACATTAGATCTTGTCAATCAAATTAAGGGAGAGGGAGCGGATAGCAACTGAGATAATTTAGTCTGTATTTTTCAAAAAAAAATCATTTGATCTATTTCTAACAATGAAACCTTGTCAAATTCTTTCACTGGCCGTGATATGTATCCTATAAGATTTTTTCAGCAAACGTTTTGTGGCAAGGCACGCATTTTTTTTTTCTTCGAAACACAATATGGGCACGCTCCATGTACTAGCACTCATCCATTTATGAACACACGCACATACGCCTTACCCTATAAATAGCAAAAGGAGGCTAGATCGGCTAATCCAGTTGACATAGATTCGTCAGAGTTGACGGTGACACCGTACCACTTGAAATAATATTTAACCGTAAATGCAACACCCTGCCAAGCATGAGAAACTCGAGTTGGTCTGAAAATAGTGTGGCTTAATCTAATGAGATAAATGAATAAACAGTGAACACAGTTGACGTTACATGATCACAGATGTCGTAAGGCCATGTCTAAAATCTCTTTCTAGGCATGTTTCTGTGAGCACTGGAAAGGTGCAGCGTGCACAATGTAGTGAGGTGCTGTAGCAACTAGCAGCTCGAGGTGCACAGTCCCCTTTCATCCATGCTTATTTTATGACCTCACACTGATGTGTCCGCTTAATGCTAAGTCTTGGTTCCTTACAAGGTCACCTTATGTTTTACGAAAACCTTATGTTTTATTTATTTATATCCTTTTCGTCCCCAAGGAGGTCCTTCATTCTACAATAACCATGCAATAGCACGTACACTCAAAGTTGAAACACAAACTTGGGTCAGCCGTCAGCCCGCGCTACTACAATAATCATGCAACAGTACCAATTTGAAACACAAATTTGAGGTATGCAGAATTATTACTGTCAAGGGTGATTCCGTCCTCGATCGTATTGTTTTCATCGACCCATGAGGCCATGCTGTTGTTGTTGTGACTTGTGAGTTGTGACGGTTGCTGAGAGCGGACCGGGCGCACAGCGTCACAATTGGCTCACTAAGCCCAAGCCCGCAAGACGCTTGGACTCCGTACGTGAGCCGGTGCCGCGCGAGGAGCACTGACGCCGTCGAGCCCTCGCGGTCACGTAGGATCAGAGTGTGAGCCGATGCCCGGCGGCGCCTGGAGCAGGCCTATTCCGCCGATCACCCCTTGGGCCGTTTGTTAACGTCCGATGAGGACCCTGCGGCATGGATTCGGCTTTAGACCGGTTTGACTTGGTCGTTTCCCAGTCTCCAAGCCGGACTGCCTCGAGGACGCCGGGAAATCTTGAGGCTCGTTCGGGAAGTGCATTTGCGGCGGAGAAAGCAAATAGCTGGCGCATGGAATCGAACGGTTCGACGCATTGAGCTGAACCTTGTCAACGAACGCGTTCGCCAGCACGCACGACCTGCACGGCCGCGACGTCGACGGCCAGTCATGGCAGCTACGGCGGGCGGCTACCGCTTCAAGCTCCTTGCTCGATCGGTCTCTGTAGGCCCTATGTGCTGGGTCTGCGGTTCATATTGCCATGGCCAGTGGACGCCGCGGTGTCCTCGGGGCACTGTAACCGGCACAACGATTCCCTTGTCTCAGCGTCACCTCGAGCACCTCGGCCTTGTCCGTGAACACGTTAGTCAGAAAGTTCTCCATGGCTGCGACATAGGCAGCGCCCATCGGCAGGCGGCGCTCCCTCGTGGTCGCCGTGCGTCCCCGCACATGTGAGCTTTCTCAGGGGACAATTACCACTTCAACCTTTCCGCCACAACGTGTACATTACATATCTTCCTAGTGACTACCATCTCTCACGTCATTTGGCATCGTGAATCTACGCGACATCATGGAATGCTTTACATGCTGACAGTTGCTGTGTCTTGCGCGCTTATTCGATCAACAGGCACTACTACGTACTACACCCTGTTCTGGTGGTACTCGGTCGGAACGAGCACGAGCGGCGTCTTGCGGTGGAAGGTGAGCCCGCCGGCTTCCTCCATGCTCACGTCCTCCGGCTTCATCCCCTCCGGCAGCGCCCAGTCGAAGCAGTAGAGCAGGTTAGCCAGCGTGAACTCCACGTTAGTCTCGCCCATGGCCAGCCCCGGGCAGATCCGGCGCCCGGCACCGAACGGCACGAACTCGAAGTGCGCGCCGTTGTAGTCCACCTCGCTCGCCTCGAACCTGTTCGGGTTGAACTCGTCGGCGTCCGCCGTCCAGCTCGCCGGGTCCCTGCCGATCGCCCACGCGTTCACGAAGACGCGCGTCCTGGCCGGCACGTCGTACCCGTAGATCTTGACGTCCCGCATGGTCTCCCGCGGCAGCAGCAGCGTCGCCGGCGGGTGCAGCCGCAGGGTCTCCTTCACCACCATCTTCAGGTAAGCCAGCTTGGGCACGTCACAGTGGCGGACCCAAGATTCATTGGCCGGGCATTCAAACATGCGAAATACTACAAAAAATTCACATAGCTAAGAAAATTTTCAAACAAAGAAGGTGAAATCTGAGACTTTTTTGAGTTGATTTCTATGTTTATACGCTCGAGAGACACAATTTTGGTCCTAATTATATGCATATATGTACACTTGTGCCAAATACTAATGTATAACTCATTCCTTTGTCAAATATTTGGGCATTCAGTTGAATGCCCTTGAATCAAAGCAGGTCCGCCAGTGGCACGTCGTCCGGCTGCACACGCTCCTTCTTGTTATTGCCCACCACGGCCCTCACCTCGTCTTGCGCCTTTTTCAGCACCCGCGGCTTCCGTATCAGCTCCGACATCGCCCACAGCATCGTCACCGAGCTCGTGTCGATCCCGCCAACGAACGTGTTCTGAAATATAATGAACAGGCCATAACGGGCCTCTACCGCAACAAAGCCATTAGTGACCTCGAGGACCCAAACTGTACGTACACATAAAACATGTAGCCGGGCTAAAGAACAGACGGGCCAAAATCAGAACAAAATGGCACAACAAGAAAACAAAATGAGTCCACACACAAATAAAATGTTGACCCTTTTTCCACATCCCCCTCGCACGAAAAATGAAACATACCGAGCGGCTAAAAATTTGACTGCGAAAGAGAAATAAAAATAACTAACTATTATATAGAAATTCTATACTCCTTTTAATTCAATATACTTTTGTTTTAGGTTAATCTTAAGTAAAAGCATTTTTATTTTATTGTTCACAATACATTTATGAAATTCAAGGGAAGTGCCGCATTTAAGCCAGAGTAGTGTCGCCAAGGATAACCAAAACAGCAGCATGCCATTAGCCCATGACATCAAAAGGGGCATCCGCCACCACGACTTTGAATCGGTGGCGACGACATGGGCACTTTTTGTGACCCCTCAAGTGGCCGGTCTCATCGTACAATAAACAACAAATGTACTGCATCAAGATGGGCGCATTTCGCGTACGTATGGGATCGGGATCGTCGGCAGTCAACTCGCATGCAGGTGCAGTCGACTCATGCAATCACACTGCCCACCATCTGATCCCGTTGAATGAATCGTATGGCTCGCAGCAGCACCCGTTCTGGGCTCGCCCGCTGGCAAGCTAGGACGCTCTCCTGTTGCTGCTGTGCTGCTGAATTTGCTGAGTGTCAAAAACTACACTCGGCAAAAGTCCCTGCTTTTGGAGTGTCAAAAACTACACTCGGCAATAGTAAGGACTTTTGCCGAGTGTTAGTGCAAATACACTCGGCAAATATCTCCATTTTTGCCGAGTGTTAGTGCAAATACACTCGGCAAAAGTGTTTGTCCAGAACATGTTTTATTTGTTTTTTCGCAAATCATTTCAAAAAACACACAGGCATTATACATATATATATGACAATATGCATCCATTTCACATCCATATCACATTCAAATCCTCAAATTGTCCACAATCCAACAATTAATACACATTTAGTCCATATATAGTCCACAAAGTGTTCACAACTCACACATAGTCCATAAATAGTCCATAAACGCTTACAAGTCCATAAATAATCCGCAAAAGCAAACAAGTCACACATAGAGTCCATAAAACACAAACTATGGATCAAAGGGTGGAGGTGCTTGTGGAAAAAGATTGCGAGCTGCCGATAGATCCACGTCTCCCGCCCCAACCCCAGCCCCAGCATTCGACCCCGCTGACCCAGGCATCGGCTGCACAAAAGAAGACATACCATTTGTGATTCAATATGTATAGCACAACTCTAAGTTTTCTAAGTCTCTAGGTTTTCTAATTCTCTAAGTTTGTCTATGTTTCTAAGTTGTCTAAGGTTGTGTAAGGTTGCCAATACACTCACCGGAGAAGAAATGGGAGGACGAGGAGCCCACATCGGAGGTGTCGGCAATGGGTGACCTATCGCCGCGAATTGAGCTTGAAAGTAGGAGAACATCTCCTGTGTCTGCGCCTGCAACTGCGACTGCACCTGCGCCTGCACCTGCGTCCGCACCTGCGCCTCCACCTGCGCCTGCACCTGCTGGGCCAAACTTGCCTCGAGCTGCTCCCGTCTGGCCCTCTCTTCCTCAAGCTGGGCCTGCAATATGAAATCAATTGTGATACTCGAGTGCAATATTGAATCAAATGAAAAAATTAAACAAACAAGGAATGTAACAGTAATAACCTGGAGGGTCTGTGTAGCGGTCGGTCGTTCGCGTATGCTCGGGCCACCGCTAACGGTCCGTGCTCGAATCTGGGAGAGCGTGGGAGTACTTGCCGTGTCGATGACGATGTCACCGAGCCAGTACCGCCCATGCTTCTTGCCTTTTCCCGCCCTCATCACGACTTCTCCATCAAGGTCATGTGACCTCGGATCGTAGTCTTGCCCGTAGACCTCCTTTGCCACCTCAGAGTACGAGCTCAGGCGGCTATAGGCGCTCGGATTGCTGTACACCTCGGGCGGGTCCTCCGGGTTGTAGTGGATGTCCGCCGTCGCCTTGCCCTTGTGAGAGAGCGCGAAAGCCTCGAAAGTGTTGATCTCCTCGCCACCATGATACGAAGCCTGAGGGAGGGAGAAAAAAAGATGATTAGTAATTATGCATTATTCAGAGATCGAGAGTGAATAAATGATTTCACATACATATCTGGCCGCATATTCGCTGAGGCTAAGACTGCCCTGGTGGTGTGATGCACCTTGCATCAACAACCGACGCTGTCGGCAAGCCTCATGCCTCTCCGCCCAGTCCTCGGCGCACCACTTGTCCACCAACACCTGCCAGCAATCGGGATGTGTTGCCATCCACCACGGAATCGCCTGCACGTAATCAAGCATACTACATATAAGAAGATCAAATTAAACATACTAAGTCTCATGAAAGCTTGTTCTATATTTACCTCCAAGTATTCTTCCTTCGTCAGCGTCATCGTTACTGCATCATCCCTCTTAATCCTCACATTTCTGGCAGCGTGGAAATCAACAATGGCCTGAGTGCGCGCCTCGTACAGCATGTCCTTCACAAGTTTGTGACACGCTGTACGTGCCACCTGCCGCGCTAAGTCCTCAAAGCCTTCTTCAATTTTGTAGAAATCCTGCATACAAACGCGGTGTATCGAACCATTATTTCAAGAATGATAAAAAAAATACGATGTGTTGAGCAATGTAGTGATGAAGACTTACCAACATCTCCATGATCACCCGCTCCATCTTGTTGCGGAAAACCCTGCGATCTCGATCCGGCGCGTCTGTCACGGCGGCGTAGTGGTCAAACGTGTCGGCCATCTCTATTCTCTCGTCAATCAGAACCATGCCAGGGTAGTGTTGCTTGCACAAAAGACCCAGGATGCCGTTGACCTTGCGTTTGTGACAACCCCTGACAGGACGAGTCCAAGACCTGCCGAAACCATTAAGATCAAGTGTTAGTATCAATTGTAATTTAAAACAAATGAAATGAAATTGTATTGATAACATCTAAAGTAACTTACCGGGGAGGTTTCGGGCGAACTACCGGACGACGGTCTAAAGGTATCAGTCGCTTCGGCAATTGTGACGCCCCTCGCACTTTTTTAAGTGTAGGGGGCTGGGCGTTGCCCGAGCGCTGCACCTCCTCGTCGCCGTCCTCGGCCTCCTCCCTGTCCTCGCTCTCCTCCCTGTCCTCGCGCTCCACCTCCTCCTCCTCAGATGACTCAGACTGCTGCTGTTCCTCGTGCTCCTCCTCAGGCGACGGTGACCTCGCTACACCTCGACCTCTCCCTCCACCTCTGGCGCCTCCACCTCTCCCTCCACCTCTGGTGCCTCCACCTCTCCCTCCACCCTTGCGTGCACCTTTCCGCTTACTACCCTCGGCGTCATCCCGGTAAAAAAAGGACAAGGACCTCGTCACAGCTTTGCCTACGCCGCCCACCATCGTTCTCCAATCACCTGCAATTAAAACAAGTCAACAAGTCAGCATATTATAAAAGAGACAACATAGTACTATAAATGAAAAAACTGAAACCGAAATGACATAGAATTAAAAACAGTAACCTAATTACTATGGATCATACATGTATTAGAAATAATCATCATCGTCGATAATAGCCGGTTCATGAGTCTCATCATCAATATCGTGCATGTCGACATAATCATGCAGGTTGTCCGAAGGAGGAGGAATGTCGTCATCACTGTCCAGATGTAATCGCTCAAGAATTTGTAAGTCTTTCGCATCATCAACCTCATCTCCAGCGTCCTCATTGTCTACTTCCATTCCGAACACTTCAGTTAAGTCTATCTCAAAACTCCCTTCTAGCCCATTGTCTTGAAAGAAGTCATCTCCCTCATATGTGTTTAGGTCTATGGTGTAATCGGCATCGTTTGGGATAGGTAGTTTGCCGTGTGGTGATACCTTGTACACAACATCCCAACCTTGGAGACGTTCGTCGGTTTGGCACGGGTATGGGAGATAATAAACTTGCGTGGCCTGAGTAGCCACGATATATACATCGTCTCCTGGTAAGACGGTTGACTGTCGAATTTCGACTAGCCCAAGATTAGGAGTCCGTCTCACTACTCCCGGGTCAAACCAATGGCATTTGAAGATGACAGGATTCAGAGGTTTGCAACCAGGAAAATCTAATTCATATATCTTTTCTACTCTTCCATAATACTCGACGCCATCATCGCCGACCGTAAAAACTCCCGTATTTGTGGTTCTTCGATTAGGACGACTCTGCTCGTAGCTTGTTGTGTGAAAGCGATACCCATTGACGTCATAACCGTTAAATGACCGGACCCTATAGTCACAGCCGTTGGAAACTTGTCTCAACTCGGCATTCATGGATGCATCGGTTTGGCCCTGCAAGATAGAGCAGGATAGGCCATCAAATAAGAGCAACGTACTGCATGTGAAACTAAGTACGAGATATGAAATGAAAACGGTTTGACAATACCTTCTTTTTGAACCAAGAAATGAAATCGGGTTTGCCACTTCCCGCACCCTGTTTAAGCAGGGTGTCAATTTCGTGCGATGTAGGATCCCTTGATCGTCGCCAGAATTGATGAACAAATTCTCTGTGCCAACGACGAACAAGATTAGAGGGTTGATGCAGAAGAATGACTAATCGAAAGTAGGTTTGTTGAGAACTTACTCTATGTACGACACGTTTTCCTTAAGGTTGGTCAACACATATAGCATGATCGTGCGCCACTCTTCATATGCCAAGAACTTGCTGGTCGCACCACTTGCACTTCCGAGTTGCCCTTGGAAAAGGCTGAGGCTCGAATCATTTTCGGCAACATTGTAACGAGGGGGTGGATTATGCACGCTAGGAAGGTTGTCAGCATAGTACTTTGTAGTGAAGTTTGACACCTCCTCGAGAAGGTATGCCTCTGCCATGGAAGCTTCAATTTTGCATTTATTTTTACATTTAGTTCGGAGAACCTTTAGACATCTCTCAATGGAATAGCACCAACGGTTCTGCACAGGCCCACCCATTCGTGCCTCATATGGGAGGTGCAAAATCATATGCTGCATCGATGTGAAGAAGCCGGGTGGAAAGATTTTCTCCAACTTACAGAGCAACACTGGAGCCATTTTTTCCATGTCTGCAATCACCTTTTTTGGTATCTCCTTAGCACAAAGTTGTCGAAAGAAATAGCTCAACTCTGCCAGCGCTTGCCATACATGATCAGGGACATAGCCTCGAACCATCGAGGGAAGAAGCAGCTCAAGCCACACGTGATAGTCATGACTCTTGACCCCACTGACTCGCATAGTTTCTAAGTTCACTCCCCTCCTCAGGTTCGATGCAAACCCATCAGGGAACATTAACGTTTTAAACCATTCAAGTACTTCCCTTCTTTGGGCCCTCGTCAAGACGAAATCTGCCTTAGGCTTTATCCATCTTTTGTTGCCGGGTTTAGGAGGCGCCATGTCAAGTTTAGGTCTGTCGCATAAGGTTGCTTGATCCACTCTTGCCTTAACATTGTCTCTAGACTTATCAGGATAGCCCATGATCGTACAGAAAGACGCCTCCCCAATATTTTTTTCTGTGTGCATTGGATCAATGTTATGTGGAAGAAGAATGTCGTCCATATAAGAAAGCCTATACAAGCCCGAGATATGAAACCAGGCATGAAGCTCACCATATCCCTCAAAACCATCTCCACTTTCATTGACCTTGAGAGCATCTAACTCGGCACGTACATCGGCACATGTCATGATCTGCGGTGCAGGGTCGTTAACTTCGACACCTTTTGTAAAGTTCTTTATGTCTCTTCTGAAAGGATGGTCAAGTGGGAGAAATTGTCTGTGCCTGTCAAACGAAGAATACTTGCCACCCTTCTTCAAGTAATGAAACATCAGCTTTGACTTGCATATTGGGCATGGGAACTTGCCGTGAACACACCACCCGCAGAATACCCCATATGCCAAGAAGTCATGCAGAGAATAGTGGTACCAAACATGCATTTTAAAGTTTGTCTTCGTTGCTTTGTCGTATGTCAATACCCCTTCCTTCCAAGCACGTTCCAAATCATCGATCAGAGGCTCCATGAACACATTCATATTAGTCCCCGGGTGTTCAGGAATTATCAAGGACAAGAATATGTACTGTCGTTGAAAGAGGACGCCAGGAGGGAGATTGAGGGGTATAACGAACACGGGCCAACAAGTGTATGGGGCAGCCCCCATTCCATAAGGATTGAACCCATCCGTTGCCAGTGCCACACGTACATTACGAGGCTCATCTGCTTTCTCATGATGGATTCCATCAAAATGTGTCCAGGACTCACCATCGGCCGGATGTACAAGATTGTCAGGATGGTATCGCACTCCTTTTTTATGCCATGTCATCTGTTTCGCGGTCTCTTCGGTCATGTAAAGACGCTGGATCCTCGGTATGAACGGGAGGTACCGTAGGATTTTCGCAGCGACCGACGTCTGCCGCTTTTCACCATCACCTGATTCTACCTCCAGGTACCGTGAGGATGAACACTTTGGACAGTACAAGGCTTCTGCGTGTTCTTTACGGAATAACACGCATCCTTTCGGACAAGCATGTATCTTCTCATACGGCATCTTAAGTGCACGAAGTAGTTTCTGTGACTCATACATGTTCTTCGGCAGAATGTGACCTTCCGGAAGCATGCTAGCAATAACTGTCAACATGACATCGAAATTGCGGTGACTCAGGCTAAACTGGGACTTTACGGCCATCAGACGCGCAATGGCATCCAGTTGAGAAACATTGGTATGCCCGTGAAGGGGCCGCTGTGCCGAATCCAACATATCATAATACGCCTTTGCAGTTGGCTCTGGCGGCTCCGGCTCCTCCTCCCTGTGGCCTTCCTCGAAGTTGTGTGCCTCTGCATAGTCATTCAACATGTCTGCTACCCCGGCATCCTCGTCAAAAGCCCCATCGATGCGTGGTCTAACGACCTCGTGTCGCACACGATCGGCCTCACCATGACTGGTCCACCGTTTGTAGTTTTCCATGAATCCATACTTTATGAGATGTTTACCCATATCTGTCTTTGTCTGCTTCTTACGGTTTTCACATTCACTACATGGGCAAAAAGTCTGAGGATGCGACCCTTGAACATTGGCAAATGCTTGGTTCATGAAACCTTGAGTCTTTTTAATCCATTCTTTAGTCCACGAACTCTGACTTTGGCGGCCCGTGTACATCCACTCACGGTCATCCATCCTCTAACATATCACCGAGTAATAGATAAATATATTGCATCTACCGTTCACTTATACAGTCTAATAGGTAAAGATAGATCCTAATCCCACCCGAGTATGTGTAGATGGGTTAGTTTTCATGCTCTATTCCTATCCGAGACAGAATTTCGACAGCACCTCCCCGCTGTTCTCCAAATACACATCCTAACAAGGAGATTGTGTATCCAGAGAACAACCGGGAGATGGTGTCGAAACTCTGTCTCAGATAGGAATAGAGCACGAAAACTAACCAATCTACACATCCTCGGGCTGTCCAAAAAACGTGGACAATTCGAAACAGATACGGCTATACATATGCAAAGAATTACATATGTCCAACCGTATCTCTTTCGAACGGGAGACGCCTAACTAGGTTTCGCATGACCTACTGACATGAATTGAAAAGAGGGGTCTTTTATGTCTCACCTTGCTATCCTGCAAAGTGCCGACTCAAGGAAGAGTGGAAGATAGTGCAACAACCTCTACCTGAAAAAAATTAGAGCATAACTATGTCAATTCTAAATTTTGGCAGCACCTCCCCTACACGGTGAGGTTTCCAATACCTGCAAAAAACCAACGGCACGATGGCCGACAACCACAACACATATGACAATTGGAAATGACAGCTATTTCTATCCACAATCCTCGTTCGCAATCGACATCCACATTGAGGGCATTAACATACAAACATTTCACAATAACATGCACCATTTCTATTTTTGAATTTCGCCTTCCTCATTTGAAAGCATTTTGTGCAGCACACGTTATCATTCATATAGGAATTCAGTTCAAATTGTTATCAATCCGTACCAATTCAAATTGTTGAATGATTGAACAAATTTTAAACTAATTCTTGAATTAACCACTGCACAAAACAAACAAACTAATTCTTCAATTCTTCAATCAACCACGTCACAATTCCTAGTTTCGAATTCATCTTTTCAAACCAAATTGATTCACATTGTCAATAGCGTTCCCAAATGCTATTGATTCACATTGTCAATCCTAACGTGCATCACAAAATTGATTCAATAGCGTGCATCACAAAAATAGAACAAAAAGGAAAAAAAAAAAGAAACTCACCGTGGCGGGAGGGCAGCAGGGGCGCCGGGGGCAGCAGGAGACGTCGGGTGGGCAGCAGGGGACGTCGGGCGGGAGGGCAGCAGGGGCGCCGGGGGTCGTCGCCGGCCCCTTCGCCGGAGCGCCGGAGCGCCGAGGGAAGCCGAGGGGAGGGCGGAGGAGGCAGCGGAGGGCGGGGGACGTCGAGGGAAGAGGAGGGAGGGCGGGGGCAGGGGCGCGGCGCGGCGGCGCCGGGGCAGCGGCCGGAGGGAGGCGGGGGCGGGGCCTCGGCGCGGCGGCGGCAGGTGGCGCGGTCGGGGGCGGGGCGGGAGGCGCGTCCGGGGGCGGGGGCCGGGGGAGGCGCGTCTGGGGGCGGTGGGCGCTGCCGGGGGCGGCGACGGGAGGCGCGGCCGGGGGACGGCGGCGCGAGGGCGGAGGTCGGCGGCGGTGATTTTTTTTCTTTTCTCTGAACGCGCGAGGGCGGAGGGACGTCGAACGCGAAAAATGACTAAGTGTTGCTGAACCCCCCCCCCCCCCCCTTTTGCCGAGTGTCCTGGATCAGGGCACTCGGCAAAAGTCCCACCTTTGCCGAGTGCCAAGATCCAGTACACTCGGCAAAGGGGGGGGGGGGGGGTCCCGAAATGGCTGTTTTTTCCAACTTTTGCCGAGAGTAAAAACTTTTTCCGAGTATATTTTTTTAACACTCGCAAAATATTTCGACTTTTGCCGTGTGTAATATTCTCTACACTCGGCAAAGCATACTTGTGCCGAGTGTATTATATTTACACTCAGCAATAATTATTCATGAGCATCTTTAAAAAAATTAAAAAAATATCAAACAATTTCAAAAAATCATAAAATTTTGACATGACACTATTTAGATGACCTATTGTATATAAAAATTTGTTTGAACTCAAATTCAAATTCAAAAAATCAAGTGACTCTAAATCTTAATGACCTACTATAAACTCTATGTCACTTCCTCGGAGATTGTCCGTTTTGTAAACAACATACGTAACAACTTACGTGAAACTTTACCTACTTTTTATCACAACATCCCAGTGTGATATCATGACATCCAGACAAATCTCATGATTTTTTGGTGTTATTTGTATTTTATAGAATGTTTTACAAAATTTGACACACGCTCGTTTTCATATTTTATGATTACAATGTGCAAAAATTGGTTTCAATTTCTGCATACGGCCTTACGTTGAACCCATTAACAAGAATATCATTTTTTCATTCACTCGATTCAATTATTCTAACCACTTCTAGTTCAATTTTAGTTTATCACTAAAAATATAATTAAAGAAAATAAGTTACAAAATTTAGAAAACGGATTGTAAAATGTATCAAACTTCAACATGAAGTATGATGACGTGTATTGAGGCATGGAAAAAATTTTGGTAACGAAAAGTTGGAAAAAAAAATTATTTTCCCGAGTGCACAGTGCAGGCACTCGGGAAAGATCCAATTGCCGAGTGTCGACGAGCCCTGACACTCGGCAAAAGTTTGATTTGCCGTGTGCTTGGACTTTGCCGAGTGCCGGCCGTCTTGCGCACTCGGAAAAGCCTTTTTTTGCCGAGTGTGCAACTTTTGCCGAGTGTATTTTCTCTGGCACTCGGCAAAACATACTTTTGCCGAGTGCCCGATTAAATACACTCGGCAAAAGTTCCGACACTCAGCAGATATCGGATTTCTGGTAGTGGCTGCTGGAGCTCGACGGCGGCCGCTGCTCGAGGACGCCGGGAGATCTTGACGCTCGTCTCGTTCGGGGATTTAATTTACACAGAGAAAGCAGATAACTGGCGCATGGAACGGATCGGGTCGACGCCTTGAGCTCAGACATGTTGAGGAACGCGTTCTCCTGCTAGCACGCACGACATCCACGGTTGCGACGTCGAGGCCGTTTTGGACGCTCTGCCACGGCATCTTCGGCGGGCGTCTGGGCGTCTGCCGATATAAGCTCTTTGCTCGATCGTTCTCTGTAGGACCTACCTGCTGGGTATGCGCTTCATCTTGCCATGGGCAGTGGACGCCGCGGTGTCCTAAGGGCACCGTGCCCAGCACAACGATTCCCTTGGCTCAGCGCGTCAACTCGAGCAGCTCGGCCTTGTCCGCGAATCATTTTCCAGAACGTTCTCCATGGCTTCATCTATCCTCGCCGGCAGCGCCCAGTGGAAGCTAGGGCTGTAAATTGGTCACCTTCAACCCTCTTTAATTAGTTCAACTAAATGAACTAGTATTCCAAAATAAGCTCTCATTTTGAAATATTAGTCCATTTGGTTGAACAAAAGAGGGTAGGTGACCCCTAAGGGTTACCAAATTTACACCCCTAGTCAAAGCAATATAGCAGGTTGGCAGCGTGAACACGTTGGTGGCGCCCATAGCCAGCCTCGTGTAGATCAAGCCCCTGGCCCCGAACGACACCAGCTCGAAGTGCGCGCATTGTAGCCCGCGTCACTCGACTCGAACCTGTCCGGATTGAACTCCTCGACGTCCATCATCCAGCTTGCCAATCCCCTTCCAATCGCCCACGCGTTCACAAAGACCCGCAACTTGTCCGGCGATCTTGACGCCCCGCATGGTCTACCAAGGAAGAAGCAGCGTTGCCGGCAGGTGCAGTCATACGGTCTTTTTCACCACCATCTTGAGATAAGTCAGCTACCCTCTACAGCGTCCGCGGTTTTCGGATCAGCTCCGACATCGCCCGCAGTATCGTCACAGAGCTTGTGTCGATATCACCACTGAATGTGTCCTACAATGAACAAATTGTTAGAGGAAGGTGACGCCGGCCAGTGAGAACATGGAAAAGAAGGGGGCACATGCCCCTCTAGATAGTTGCCCTCTATTTATGGATGAGATTTTTTAGAATTGTTACAAACATTATTAAAATGATAGTCATGTGTTACTTTCATCAGACCAACATTAGATCTTGTCAATCAAATTAAGGGAGAGGGAGCGGATAGCAACTGAGATAATTTAGTCTGTATTTTTCAAAAAAAAAATCATTTGATCTATTTCTAACAATGAAACCCTGTCAAATTCTTTCACTGGCCATGATATGTATCCTATAAGATTTTTTCAGCAAACGTTTTGTGGCAAGGCACGCATTTTTTTTTTCTTCGAAACACAATATGGGCACGCTCCATGTACTAGCACTCATCCATTTATGAACACACGCACATACGCCTTACCCTATAAATAGCAAAAGGAGGCTAGATCGGCTAATCCAGTTGACATAGATTCGTCAGAGTTGACGGTGACACCGTACCACTTGAAATAATATTTAACCGTAAATGCAACACCCTGCCAAGCATGAGAAACTCGAGTTGGTCTGAAAATAGTGTGGCTTAATCTAATGAGATAAATGAATAAACAGTGAACACAGTTGACGTTACATGATCACAGATGTCGTAAGGCCATGTCTGAAATCTCTTTCTAGGCATGTTTCTGTGAGCACTGGAAAGGTGCAGCGTGCACAATGTAGTGAGGTGCTGTAGCAACTAGCAGCTCGAGGTGCACAGTCCCCTTTCATCCATGCTTATTTTATGACCTCACACTGATGTGTCCGCTTAATGCTAAGTCTTGGTTCCTTACAAGGTCACCTTATGTTTTACGAAAACCTTATGTTTTATTTATTTATATCCTTTTCGTCCCCAAGGAGGTCCTTCATTCTACAATAACCATGCAATAGCACGTACACTCAAAGTTGAAACACAAACTTGGGTCAGCCGTCAGCCCGCGCTACTACAATAATCATGCAACAGTACCAATTTGAAACACAAATTTGAGGTATGCAGAATTATTACTGTCAAGGGTGATTCCGTCCTCGATCGTATTGTTTTCATCGACCCATGAGGCCATGCTGTTGTTGTTGTGACTTGTGAGTTGTGACGGTTGCTGAGAGCGGACCGGGCGCACAGCGTCACAATTGGCTCACTAAGCCCAAGCCCGCAAGACGCTTGGACTCCGTACGTGAGCCGGTGCCGCGCGAGGAGCACTGACGCCGTCGAGCCCTCGCGGTCACGTAGGATCAGAGTGTGAGCCGATGCCCGGCGGCGCCTGGAGCAGGCCTATTCCGCCGATCACCCCTTGGGCCGTTTGTTAACGTCCGATGAGGACCCTGCGGCATGGATTCGGCTTTAGACCGGTTTGACTTGGTCGTTTCCCAGTCTCCAAGCCGGACTGCCTCGAGGACGCCGGGAAATCTTGAGGCTCGTTCGGGAAGTGCATTTGCGGCGGAGAAAGCAAATAGCTGGCGCATGGAATCGAACGGTTCGACGCATTGAGCTGAACCTTGTCAACGAACGCGTTCGCCAGCACGCACGACCTGCACGGCCGCGACGTCGACGGCCAGTCATGGCAGCTACGGCGGGCGGCTACCGCTTCAAGCTCCTTGCTCGATCGGTCTCTGTAGGCCCTATGTGCTGGGTCTGCGGTTCATATTGCCATGGCCAGTGGACGCCGCGGTGTCCTCGGGGCACTGTAACCGGCACAACGATTCCCTTGTCTCAGCGTCACCTCGAGCACCTCGGCCTTGTCCGTGAACACGTTAGTCAGAAAGTTCTCCATGGCTGCGACATAGGCAGCGCCCATCGGCAGGCGGCGCTCCCTCGTGGTCGCCGTGCGTCCCCGCACATGTGAGCTTTCTCAGGGGACAATTACCACTTCAACCTTTCCGCCACAACGTGTACATTACATATCTTCCTAGTGACTACCATCTCTCACGTCATTTGGCATCGTGAATCTACGCGACATCATGGAATGCTTTACATGCTGACAGTTGCTGTGTCTTGCGCGCTTATTCGATCAACAGGCACTACTACGTACTACACCCTGTTCTGGTGGTACTCGGTCGGAACGAGCACGAGCGGCGTCTTGCGGTGGAAGGTGAGCCCGCCGGCTTCCTCCATGCTCACGTCCTCCGGCTTCATCCCCTCCGGCAGCGCCCAGTCGAAGCAGTAGAGCAGGTTAGCCAGCGTGAACTCCACGTTAGTCTCGCCCATGGCCAGCCCCGGGCAGATCCGGCGCCCGGCACCGAACGGCACGAACTCGAAGTGCGCGCCGTTGTAGTCCACCTCGCTCGCCTCGAACCTGTTCGGGTTGAACTCGTCGGCGTCCGCCGTCCAGCTCGCCGGGTCCCTGCCGATCGCCCACGCGTTCACGAAGACGCGCGTCCTGGCCGGCACGTCGTACCCGTAGATCTTGACGTCCCGCATGGTCTCCCGCGGCAGCAGCAGCGTCGCCGGCGGGTGCAGCCGCAGGGTCTCCTTCACCACCATCTTCAGGTAAGCCAGCTTGGGCACGTCACAGTGGCGGACCCAAGATTCATTGGCCGGGCATTCAAACATGCGAAATACTACAAAAAATTCACATAGCTAAGAAAATTTTCAAACAAAGAAGGTGAAATCTGAGACTTTTTTGAGTTGATTTCTATGTTTATACGCTCGAGAGACACAATTTTGGTCCTAATTATATGCATATATGTACACTTGTGCCAAATACTAATGTATAACTCATTCCTTTGTCAAATATTTGGGCATTCAGTTGAATGCCCTTGAATCAAAGCAGGTCCGCCAGTGGCACGTCGTCCGGCTGCACACGCTCCTTCTTGTTATTGCCCACCACGGCCCTCACCTCGTCTTGCGCCTTTTTCAGCACCCGCGGCTTCCGTATCAGCTCCGACATCGCCCACAGCATCGTCACCGAGCTCGTGTCGATCCCGCCAACGAACGTGTTCTGAAATATAATGAACAGGCCATAACGGGCCTCTACCGCAACAAAGCCATTAGTGACCTCGAGGACCCAAACTGTACGTACACATAAAACATGTAGCCGGGCTAAAGAACAGACGGGCCAAAATCAGAACAAAATGGCACAACAAGAAAACAAAATGAGTCCACACACAAATAAAATGTTGACCCTTTTTCCACATCCCCCTCGCACGAAAAATGAAACATACCGAGCGGCTAAAAATTTGACTGCGAAAGAGAAATAAAAATAACTAACTATTATATAGAAATTCTATACTCCTTTTAATTCAATATACTTTTGTTTTAGGTTAATCTTAAGTAAAAGCATTTTTATTTTATTGTTCACAATACATTTATGAAATTCAAGGGAAGTGCCGCATTTAAGCCAGAGTAGTGTCGCCAAGGATAACCAAAACAGCAGCATGCCATTAGCCCATGACATCAAAAGGGGCATCCGCCACCACGACTTTGAATCGGTGGCGACGACATGGGCACTTTTTGTGACCCCTCAAGTGGCCGGTCTCATCGTACAATAAACAACAAATGTACTGCATCAAGATGGGCGCATTTCGCGTACGTATGGGATCGGGATCGTCGGCAGTCAACTCGCATGCAGGTGCAGTCGACTCATGCAATCACACTGCCCACCATCTGATCCCGTTGAATGAATCGTATGGCTCGCAGCAGCACCCGTTCTGGGCTCGCCCGCTGGCAAGCTAGGACGCTCTCCTGTTGCTGCTGTGCTGCTGAATTTGCTGATTTCCTTTTTTTTTTTGGTGTAAATTTTTTGCTGATTTCCTGGGACAGAGCCCTTTAACACAAGTACGTATGGGGTATTGAATGCATTGGTTAAAATTGCAGCGCATACATATTTATAAGTGAGTTGAATATCTCAAAAAAAAGGAGGAACATCTTCAGTTTTAGTACGACCGTTGCGTCCAAGTTAAATCAAAATACAAAATGTTTCATCACGCTGGTGTGCGTATACAACATCATCTTTCCATCATGCTTAGCTCATAGGCTAGCTATTTATATGTGTTAATCATGTATAGATGCTCACACTCTCCAAGAAAAGTCGATAAAATTTATAAATGAATGTAAATTAGCATGTCATCAGTTAGTAAATTAGCTATTTCTGTGTTAATCACGTGTATATGCTAACACTCTCCCTATCAAAGCCTCCATGTATATTAGCATGTCGGTTAGTAAATTACGGCATCACTGATCATATTCTTAATTTAAATACTGCATGTTTGATCATGCTTGGGCCAAGAATTCCTCCATGCATCAGTTTCATATAAAATGTGTTGACGCCCGTATAGAAAAACCAGTTAAGCCCCGTTTGGCGTGGTGTATTGGTTTTGGCTTATGCCAATTACTACATTGTTTTCATGTAGTTAAATGACTATAGGTCAGGAAAAGCCACAAAAATGTGACTTATTCTAGCTTATACCTTCAAAACTATAGAGTGTTGGCACAGTACCAAAAAGTATATAAGCCGCCGAGCCAAAAACCGCTATAAGCCGTACCAAACAGCCCCTTAATAAATCTGCATAGAGTTTGCATGCGTCACAACATCACGTGATTAGCACCATGATAAGGCCAATTAACCTTGCGTTGTGGCTAAGTCAAAACAAAGATACTTGATCTTTTCTTAGAGCTACAATTGTTTTCTTCATGCAAGTTGTCCCAACTCATTCAAAGTTTTGCCCTAAAAAAGAAACTAATTCAAAATCATCCATTCACTCTCACTTTTCTAATGTGAGATGACGTGCCAATAGTTCACGGCATCAACCAAAGGTCAGAGTCCAAAAACATTCTCTTCTTGACGTACCAATAGTAGTCTAAAGTTGATAGGGGGAGGGATTCCTCCCCCGCAACATTTTGACCTATGTCTCCTGGTGGCGACACATCATCCTCAACAACATTTCGATCTATGTGGTCACCTATCGATAGTGACACCTCACGCCACAACATTTGAGCCTATATGGCTGTCTGGTGGCGACACGTGGCCTATGTCATTTCTGCCACCTCCCATATCCGGCATGTTAGGTAAGATGGTCTTTTTGTTATGCTGGGCCATGGGCTGCGTCTCCATTTGCATGCCTTCCGTCGACTAAGCTAGTACATGCAAAAAAGATGCCCACAATGAGATCGAATAGACGTTGGGCATGATTTTCACACGATCCCCTTTGTCAGTGCATTCAGGGCCGTTCACAGTCCAACAAGGAAGAATTACGTTGTTTTGTAACAAACATTTTGGATGTATTTATTTTACAAATAAAAATATATTTCTTTGAAAAACATGACAGTACAATTTTCATAGGTGCGATGGAACGCGCCAGCTTATCTAGTAATCATATAGCGCAGGATGGACTGTGAGTGAGTGGTACTCTAAGAGGAGATACTAGGGTGTTCGGCGCATGGGGGTCTAAATTTTAGAGGGGTCTAAAGTCTAAATAAGTTATATTAAATAAAGTTTAATTATAAAACTAACAACAGAACCTTGGTCTAATTCGCGAGACGAATCTAATGAGGGTAATTAAGCCATGATTAGATGATGGTTACTGTAGCATTACTGTAGTATTACTGTAGCAAAACATAGATTAATTAGGCTCATTAGATTCGTCTCGTAAAGATGTACCCATATGTAAAAAGGTTTTGTCATTAAATTTTATTTAGTACTAGATTTTTTTTTGTTTAGAGGCCTCTAAAATTTAGCGCTAAAAGAAACAAACAGGGTAATACCTCTAGCTGTAACGCAGTAATTTTCTAGAAGAAAAGATTTAACTGTCAACACGGCATCGGCGTGCGTCACTGTGTGCCACACATGTGCCACTATTCACTTTGTTGACTCGTCGTTCCGTGCACACACGAATCCATTGCGGGCTAGTGGAGCTGGAGCATGTGCCACACATGCGCGATAGGGTCACGGCCCGTTAGTACGTTGACTAATTTTCCGAAATGGTACGCCGATGAACTTGCATGACAACCACCTAGCTGGCATATGGCATCCTCCTGCTTTACATGCACGACGGGGTCATATTCGAGCGACGGGTTCACGGTCCTTTAATCTGTTATAGTATGTTGATTAATCTGCTTGTTTTTTTTTCTTCCGAATACTCCTAGCTCTTTTATGATACGTGCATGCATCTTCCTGCTTTGCACGTTGGGTGGGCGCATGGAAGGGCAATTTTGGCCTGGCTAGGTTGTACGTTTGTCATACTTTCTAGGCAATGATAGTACAGCACGTGAGGCAGGATGTGCGTATTCACGAGGGAGAGCGGTACTCTTGCAGGAGGTTAGCAGAATACCCCAACCTGTAAGTAATATAATGTGCTGTGACACAACATCGGCGTGCGCCAGTGTGTGCCACATATGGCTCCGACTGTTCACTGTGTTGCTCTCCGTTCCATCCGTCCACACACGAATTCACCTGCAATGGGCCGACCTAGGCGTACAATAAATAACTAATGTACATGTTTTGAATTGCAGGCTCATGATCGCATTTCGCTATCCAATGGGCGCGCACCATGTATGTATGACCAGTGGAGCGCGGATTTCTTGTGACATAGAATTATGGTGGCCATACTTCTAGAATTGAGGTCTGTCTATGATCGCATTTCGCTATCCAATGGGCGCGCACCATGTATGTTTGACCAGGGGAGCGCGGACTTCTTGTGACATAGAATTATGGGGGCCATACTTCTAGAATTGAGGTCTGTCTAAGCTAAGCTATCCCCAAATAGTAACCCTAATGTCTACGGGCGTGTTTGGCTGCCGATCGACTCCACGGACGCCGGCGCACATGTCGTCTCCACAGTTTGTGGCGTAGATTTCCCACACCATAACTGCCACGTGTTTTTTTTTTTGGGTGAGCAGCCAAACACGTCCTACACAACTCAATCAAAGTCTTCCATTCGCTTCGTACCTTTTTCTAGGTTTTCTTAATGTGAGACGACGTACCAATAGTTCACAGGAGCATTCTCGTCTCCCATGGCATCGTGCGCACGATCGACTGTGTGGCAGCAGCACTGCAAAGAATAATGAAAATAGTGTACGCACGACTCATTAGTTATCTATTATCTTAGTATTTGAAGGAAAAAAAAGAGCCACCACGTTCGCTTTTAAGACCACAAAATTCCCACGTTAATAAAAAAAAAAAAAGCTACGAACCGTTGTATTTTATGAAGATTGAACGGCCAAGATTAACAAAGATCACTACGGGAAACCGGCAATATGCCGAGTGTTACCATATTTGCCGAGTGCCAGGACTATGGCCCTCGGCAAACAGGGGCAGTTTGCCGAGTGCCAAGGCTACAGCACTCGGCAAACAGGAGCAGTTTGCCGAGTGCCATGCCAAAGGGCATCTGGCAAATTTTTTTGTTTGCCGAGTGCCTGACGTCAGGGCACTCGGCAAACAATTTTGACGGCTGTTTCCCGCCGTCACGTTACTTTATTTTGCCGAGTGTCGTGCTGACACTCGGCAAAATGTTTGCCGAATATCCGACAAAAAGCTCTCGGCAAAGTCGCCTTTGCCGAAAACTGGTTGCCGTGTGTCCTTTGCCGAGTGTTACACTCGGCAAAATGTTTGCCCGAGTGTAATCCTGGTTTTGCCTAGTGCCTCTGGCACTCGGCAATTGAGGGGTTTCCCGTAGTGGGAGTTTACAACTCACAATAGATGGGAACAAAAGAAAAACACTAATGCCGATAGATGGGAACAAAATAAAAAGAAACGGAATCCAATTTGGTTACTATATGACCGACTGATTTTATTACTATGTCAAAATTGGATACGTAAACTATTAGGAAACAGATTGCAGCCTACAACCCGTACATGACTTTCACTGGCGAGCTCTCAATGCAATTGGTAGAAACGTAAAACGAATGTCGCCAGCAGGGAAGAGAAGGCAAAAGTAAAGCGGAAGGGCAAACGATGTGGTACTTGCATGCCTCTCAACGTCACGCGAATAAGATCACGGCAATTCACGGCCGCGCAAAGGTAGCCGGCTGGAGGTAATGCTGGGGCTAGCTATGTAGGGTGATTTTCGCGCTTGACGACGGTAATAAGGGTCCCATGCATGGCCAGATGCACAAGCGAAGAAGCATCATGAGTATCTATGTCAAGCTAGCCTTTCCACCATTCATACACCAAGTGCTTGCACTCCTGTACGAGCAGCAGTTGCAAATTCATGTCGCCGATGCGGCGCCGCAGCTTGGTTCTTTCCAGGTTCTAGAATTAGAGTTTCCCGAGCGGACCGCGCTCATGGAGGCTATAGAGGACATGGTCACCGAACGCCTCGACACCATTGGAGGCCTGGCCGGCAGCTCTCCAAGACGACGATGATGACATTGCTGCAGGGTCACGCTATGGTCAAAATCTTCAGATCATGAGCGGCTTCCATGCATTTGCCTGGTGCAGTACATACGTAAGGGTGGCGAGGTGGCTGCTTCTTGCGGCGAAGTAGAGCGCGCAGGCCCTGGCAATTCATGATGGGTTTGATGTCATCAACACCTAATGCATATTGCAACCATAGTACCACAATCGCTTCGATCAGCTGGTGAACTGCCGTAGCTGCGAAACTGTCTTACCATGGGGTTAATGACGGTTTTTCAATTCTTTTTTTTAGATGACGGTTTCCAATTCAATGCTATTAGTAGCTTAATTTGATGTCTGATCGATGCCATTCACAAGAAAAATATAAGGGCAATGACCAAGATGAGGTACGTACCAAGCTAAGCTAACTATAAAAGCTGTTTTACTTAATTATTAACTTTCAACGATTTTTCTTCAGTAATATTTTCCTACATTGCTTGGCAAATTCTTTCCCAACCAAAGCGTGGCACTGTCATGACAATACTCTAATGCAGCAGTATTATTGTACATAAGGTATTTCCGTCATCAGTACTCGATCCGAATAATAAATAAATTGGATGTTATTGACTGTTTTCTACTCTGCCACCATGATTCAATCCAAATAAGGGCCATTTGGTGGAATTTTAATTTCAGATTCAGGTTAGAAAGCCTTTGAGAAAATCAACCGTGGTCATCAGAAACAACTTCTCAAGAAAAACCCCCTCATTTTCATAACTTAAATAAAACCAGAAATAATTTCTCAAATAAACTAGAAAATAAAGGTTCTCCATTCTTAAACTCGAAATGCGTGTATTATGGGATAGAAAAAACGACATCACTTAATTGGGAAACATTTCAATTTTATTTTTATACATAAGGCTATTTTTACCTATAAATAAAGATTTTGATACTGACTTCCTCTAATACATACAAATATTTAATGTATGCAAGTAGAAACATATGTTTTTCCAATGGATTTTATGTTTTCATTTATGGGTAGGTAGGTGTTGTCCAATGAATATTGCTACCGCATATCAGTGCAATTAAGTAGTTTTTGCAGTAGTAAAATATACTAAGGATTTAGTTATTTCGTATGCTATGTTTGGATCAAAGATGACACTAAACTAAGAAAGCTATTGTAATCATGTCTAGCCACGCATATGCGCGGGCCACCTTCCTAGTTATACTAGAATAAAAGGACGTCGAATTGACCATACACTCTTCAAATTAATTTCGGTTCAATCTTTCGTTGCCTTGGCTAACTTATGTGCACACATCGGAACAGGGTGTCTTTCGACTCTTTGCAACCAGATCATAGTATATCAAGCATAGATCCTTTGGTTGTACAATATTAAAGGTTTGATGTTCTTAGAAGTTTATTATAGATAGAAACAAACATTAGAGGTACCTCTTTCGCAAAAAACAAATTAGAGGTATCTACCCTAGGTTATTTTACTCTAGAGTACCATCAAAAGTAGAGCCAATTACTAGGTCTAAGTATTTCCAGATTGTACTAAAGTTGTAGTAATTTTAGTATCTAATCATGTATAGCTTAACCCATGGTAGCTAATAAAGAAGAACATGCATGGTCAGTTTTTTTTTCCAAGCACATTGCTAATTATTTAAAGACTGATTTTTCAGGGCATGCAACCACAGAGAGTGAATCAAAGGCGATCCATAAGCGGGAGTGCTTGAGGCAGACCCGATGAAGGAAAGCCAGGTTTCCTTTCTATGAAAACAGACGAGTAGATGGTCAATAGTCTTCGGATTGTACAAAAGTTAACATTCAAGACTGAAAAGGATGTTGAATCAACAAAATGGAAGAAAATTGTGGGAAGCAAATTCAAATAAGGACAAAATGCATGGTAAACAATTTTTGTGGTTGAAAACTAAAGTACCTTCATTAAGATCATTTATCCAATTCCACGTGGACCTCGCATCCATGTTCCCTGGTCAGCCAGCTTGCTCATTGGTTTCTTGTGGAGGCCGCTGCAATTTTTACGCACAGCGTTCTGCATCCTCTGTGTCGCTCGCGTCTACATGCTGGGTGTGCTTAGCCGTCCCAAACGATAAGTAGCCGCAGCGGGCTAGGCAACTCGTGAAGTAGCACAAAACCGAGTGAGCTTTCTGTAGCCAAGGCTACCAGCTGAATACAGGAGCTAGTTGCCCAGCTGCAAGCACTAGCCAAAGGCGGCAATGGAGGTGTCCTTGCTCTCCTCCTCCACGATACTCAAACTGTTACTGCTCGTCGTCATGCTGGTCTTGTGCCTCGTCCAAACCCTGAGGCCGCGCCGGAAGAGAACGCCGCTCCCGCCAGGGCTCGTGCCGTGGCCCGTCGTCGGCAACCTACCGGAGCTGATACTGAACAAGCCTGCGTTCCGGTGGATCCACCACGTGATGATGCAGATGGGCACCGATATTGCCTGCTTCAAACTTGGCAGGGTCCACGTCATGTCCATCGCTTGCCCCGAGATTGCACGGGAGGTGCTCAAGAAGCAGGACGCCAACTTTGTGTCCCGGCCACTCACCTTTGCCTCCAAGACCATCAGTGGTGGCTACAAGGACGCCGTGCTGTCCCCCTACGGCGACCAGTGGAAGAAGATGCGCCACGTCTTCACCTCCGTGATCACCTGCCCCTCCCGGCACAAGTGGCTGCATGACAAGCGCGCCGACGAGGCCGACAACCTCACCCGCTACGTCTACAACCTCGCCACCAGCACCAGGTCCATCAACGTCAGGCATGTTGCCCGGCACTACTGCGGCAATGTCATCCGCCGCCTCATCTTCAACAAGCGTTACTTCGGCGAGCCGCGGTCTGACAGCGGGCCTGGCCCACTTGAGGTGCAACATGTGGATGCATTGCTCACCTCCCTGGGGCTCCTCTACGCGTTCTGCGTGTCCGACTACCTCCCGTGGCTGATAGGGCTTGACCTCGACGGCCACGAGAAGATGGTCAGGGAGGCAAACGACACGGTGAACAGGCTGCACGACACGATCATCGACGAACGGTGGAGACAGTGGAAGAGCGGCGAGAGGCAGGAGCAGGAGGACTTCCTCGATGTGCTCATCTCGCTCAAGGACGCCAAGGGCAGTCCGCGGCTGACCATCGATGAGGTCAAAGCACTGGCGAAGGTGCGTGCGTGCGCAACTGATTTTATTAGTATGTTTTTTTTTTTCTGACATGCAAGGGTGCATGCATGGCGCTGCAGGACATGACGCTTGCTGCGATAGACAACCCGTCGAACGCTGTTGAGTGGGCGTTGGCGGAGATGGTGAACAACCCGGAGGTGATGGCGAAGGCGGTGGAGGAGCTCGACCGCGTGGTGGGCCGGGATCGCCTGGTGCAGGAGTCAGACATCCCGAGGCTCAACTACGTGAAGGCGTGCATCCGCGAGGCCTTCCGCCTGCACCCCGTGGCGCCCTTCAACCTTCCCCACGTCGCGCTCGCCGACACCACCATCGCTGGATACCGCGTCCCCAAGGGCAGCCATGTCATCCTCAGCCGCATTGGACTCGGCCGAAACCCTCGAGTCTGGAACGACCCGCTCCGCTTCAACCCCGATCGCCACATCTCCGCCGACCCCAAGGCCGAGGTCGCACTCACCGAGAACGACCTGCGCTTCATCTCCTTCAGCACCGGCCGCCGTGGCTGCATCGCCGCCTCTCTCGGCACCTCCATGAGCGTCATGCTCTTCGGCAGGCTCCTACAAGGCTTCACCTGGACCAAGCCCGCCGGCATGGCGGCCGTCGACCTCAGCGAATCGAAACACGACACCTTCATGGCCAAGCCGCTGGTGCTGCGAGCTCAGCCCAGGCTGTCAGCGCACCTCTATCTACCCGGTCATCAATCTCTAATTAATTTGGAGCCGCAGATGCCACCGCTAGTGCTACAGACAAACAGCTGTCTGTGAGTGTCTCGATTGTCGTACATAGACAGCCAAACAGACAACTTATACAATGCGCTGTCTATAGTCTGTCTGTATACAATGTAATTCATATATGAGATCATAAAACAAAGGGATCAAATGTGGATTTAATCTCTATACACCATGTAGTGGCTTATATAAGAAAATGATGTACTTCTACAAATGTAATATATTTAATCAATGAATAACCAAAATAAATTATTGTAATAATGAATACATAATACGTTTGCGTCATATAGTTCAGTTTAGATTTAATTTTTAGTACACCATATGGTTCTTCTACTTCTTTTCCTTTGTTTTGGGTAGTAAGGTTGTACTATACTCTCCCATTCCTCTCGTCGTTTCACCCAAGCCAAGAGCTAATCTACTTCGGTGCTCCTCCTCCACTCGTTTTTCATTTCCCCATTCTCTGTACGTGTTTCTGGTGGCTGGGAGCTGGGACGCCGGGGAGCTCGAGCTCCGTGCTGCGCATAGGCCGGGCGGCAAGGAGCTCGAGCTGGTTCCGTGCTATGGGCAAAGCAGGCGAGGAGGAGCTCGAGCTTGGGCTGCCGCTGCGCAGCAGCGACTCGTGAGGTGCTCGAGCTCACGCTGTGCGGCGAGCTGGCGGGCAAGGAGGAGCTCGATCTTAGGTTGGTGGTGCGCGGTGGCGGGCGGCGTGGTGCTCGAGCTCGTGCTGATGACCCGCCCATGAAGAAAGCAGCGCTGGTGCAGTTGTGGTTGCCGAGGGATGGTTGAGCAGTGCCGGTGAAGAAGCGGCTCCCATCAGCTGGGCTCCGGTGCTCCGACAACCAGGGGGAGGTGGCAGGAGAGCGCGCCCGCAGCAGGATCCGCGAGGTCGTCTTCTCCTCGCAACGACGCACACAATGCGGAGCAGCCGTCGATTTGGCCTCGGGCAACGGTCCGGTTGCCGTCGCCTCGTGAGGCGACGGGGGCGCCGTCTGCTCTCCACACCGAGGTGTTTTTTGCAATTAGCACGTCATACAGACGGCACTTATCGCCGCGCTGTGGGTGTTCTAAGCGATGTAGTAAATTGTCAGTCGATTGTTAGATGGCTAGGACTTACGTAGCATACGAAGTGAGCCTGATTATCGTGTCAGGCTCTCAGCTGCGCACCCGCAATCGGCCAATCATTATATTTTGTTCGCCCTTATTTCTGTGGTAGTGTTTACACTGCAGGTCCTAGTGTGACTATTCCCCAATATTGTACCGAGTTTCTACTATTAGCCTTTCAACCCGTGCATGGCACGAGCTAGAAATTAGAGAGACACATAAATAGATATAGGTTTTTTCAAAAATAACTTTTGCAGGCATAATGATCGAATGAATATTAAATTGTTTATTAAATTTGTAAGTTCAATTATGAAATTTTATATCGCACCTCAGTTATATTATAAATAATGAGTGTATTAGACTATATTTCATATTAGATGCAATCTCATTGTCATATGACTTTCAAATAATTTAGTCCACTAACAACATCCTTTAAATCCACGTTGTAGCATATTTGTTTTACTTAATATATCATTTTTTTTGCTTGGTCTTATTTTTCGCTACATGAATTTCCGTTAATGGCATAAATGTAACTTTAAAGCCACCATATTCTGTATGTTAATTAGGTCATTATCGGTGCCTTCCCACTAAGCCTGGCGTGATCGAAAACATTAAATTTAATCCCTCATACGTACCCTTAATTTGTTGTGATGGCGCTGACTAATGAGGAACAATACCATTATAATTTATATTTTACTATACTGCAGAATAGATGTTACTAATCTCATAAAGTTTTCGTGAAAAAATGACTATGATAGACCAAACAAACATAAAAAAATCTACCTCTCAAACAGAGAATTTGTTATGTGGTTCAGTTGTCGATATAATGTATACCGTGTAAATTTGACACCTTATTTATTGTTTTATTTATAGTATACTCGTGATCAGTTTATAAGAAATGGGTATCTTTCGGAACCATCATATTGGTGTACTTTTCAAAAACTTATGATTATATGGTTCTATGTTACGTACAATCATATCTATCATGCATGAATATTTAATTAACATAATATTAGACATAATTATGAGTGTATGGTCTTAAAGTTCAGCCACAGCGGTCTGCTCGTCCAGGCCGTGACCAACGGCGCTGAGAGAGTAGAAACATGACCGCCCAGGGAACAACATCCGAGGGACATGCCGAACGCATCAGAAAACTTGCTTGGACATATGAGAGCGTGAGCTAGTGCCCGGCGGCGCCTGGAGTCATCAAGCGTGGCCATAACAAACTAGACGGCCGGCTGGTCCGGGAGCTCGAGCCGTTGGAATGACACAAGTGCATCAGCGGCGCCGGCGTGCAGCGGGCACAACTACATGCGTCGTCTCCTCTGCTTCGTGAACTGAGGTCGTGGTTGCTGACTTGCTGTCGCAGCGTATGGCACCACCATGCGGGGGCTCTTTGGCTAGCGGCGGCACAAAGGTACAGGAGCCGTTGAGCGTGGCCATGACAAACTAGACGCCCGGCCGCTGGTCCGGGAGCTCAAACCGTCGGAATGACATCCGTGCACCAGCCCGCGATCGCGGGGTCCTTCGCGAGCTCGTGGACCAGGTCATCAGGATGGCCGTGCGGACCAAGGGCGCTGGGGGTAAGTGTCGCCGCTGCTTCCATGAGGAGCAGCAGTTCATGTAGAGCCCGCGGACCAATGCGGCTTTCAGCACAGCCATCTCACGAACGCGAACCTGCGACCTCCAGGGCCGAGCTGGAGCACCGGTAGCGGCCGGCTAACCACGTTCCGGCAAAGGTTGTTGCTCGATCTGGTGTGGCGCCTCGGGCGCGGCGTCGTCCGGGCACTCTGATCTCGCGGCGCCTGCCCGCGTGGGTTGAAGGGGAGGGGTCGCTATTCGGAACAACGACCGGGTGGTCGCTACCCTCCCTTGGGTCGTTGGTTGGCGTACGATCGCGTACGTTCGGCGTGGATTCGGCGTTCGAACGGTTTGACTTGGTCGGTTCCCCGTCTGCAAGCCGGACGAGGGCAGAGCGCGGTTGGACCACCAACCACGCGATGGCGCCACCGCACGAGCATGGATTGGATGGCACGGCGATGGAGCTCGACGGCGGCCGCTGTTCGAGGACGCCAGGAAATCTCACCGCCCACATGGTCAGAAGCAAATGGATGGCGCATGGAACGGAACGGGTCGACGCCTTGACCTGAACACGACCTCTACGACGGTGATGTCGACGCCGTCGTGTACGTACGCCTGGCCATCGCATCTTCGGCAGGAGGCTAACGCCGCGCCTGTGTACGCGCGCGCACATGATTTGCCCCGGCCACCGCGCGCCTTGGCGCGGGCGGTGGCCGGATACTCGCGGCTCATCAGCTCGAGCGGTGGACTACTGCCACTTCAACGCTGCCGCCACAGTATCTCTTTACATCACATGTATTCCAGGCGATGGCCATCCACCGCGTCATTTGGCATCGTGAATCTACGCCGGCACCGGCCGTGACATCATGGAATGCTTTACACGCTGAGAGTTGCTGTCAAGTCTTGCGCGCTTATTCGATCGACATGCACTACTACTACTACACCCTGCTCTGGTACTCGGTCGGAACGAGCACGAGCGGCGTCTTACGGTGGAAGGTGAGCCCGCCGGCCTCCTCCATGCTCACGTCCTCCGGCTTCATCCCCTCCGGCAGCGCCCAGTCGAAGCAGTAGAGCAGGTTGGCGAGCGTGAACTCCACATTTGTCTCGCCCATGGCGAGCCCCGGGCAGATCCGCCGCCCGGCCCCGAACGGCACGAACTCGAAGTGCGCGCCATTGTAATCCACGTCGCTTCCCTCGAACCTGTCCGGGTTGAACTCCTCGGCGTCGTCCGTCCAGCTCGCCGGGTCCCTGCCTATCGCCCACGCGTTCACGAAGACACGCGTCTTGGCCGGCACGTCGTACCCGGCGATCTTGACGTCCCGCATGGTCTCCCGCGGCAGCAGCAGCGTCGCCGGCGGGTGCAGCCGCAGCGTCTCCTTCACCACCATCTTCAGGTACGGCAGCTTGGGCACGTCGTCCGGCTGCACACGCTCCTTGTTGTTTTTGCCCACCACGGCCCTCACCTCGTCCTGCGCCTTCTTCAGCACCCGCGGACTCCGGATGAGCTCTGACATCGCCCACAGCATCGTCACCGAGCTCGTGTCGATCCCGCCAACGAACGTATTCTGAAATATAATGAACAGAAGGTTGTTACAGCCACGTGACGCCGGCCTTGAATTTTCAATGTCAATCAAATAGATAAAAGGGGAGCGTGCCATGATCATGGCCTTGACGTGGTCCCTGGTGAACCGGAGCGTGCCGCGGTGCTCCTTCCACAGGTCGACGAGGACGTCGACGAGGTCGCCGCCGTTCTCGGGCTTGGGTCGCGCGGGGTCCGTGTGCTGGTCGATCACCGTCTCGAAGAACGCGTCGAGCTCCCTGAAGATGCGCTCGCGGCGGGCGACGAGGCCGGTGACGCGGTCGACGAGGCGGCCGGCGGCGTTGGGGAAGAAGTCCTCGGCGGAGAAGCCCGCCATCATGTCCATGGCCTCGTCGAGCACGTGCTGGAAGCGCTCCTTGTGCGCGAACTGCTCCGTGCCGTAGATGTTGCCGAACGCCACCGTTCCGACGATGCCGTCGGCAAGGCCGAAGATGTGTTCGTTCAGCGCCACCGGCTTCGGCCCCAGGCGCCGCAGGTTGCCCAGCAGCTTGTCCACCTGACATGATTTTTACAGGCCAGGATTATCATTGAATGCCACAGGGAAACCAGCAGCATTATCGTTTCGTGTTCCCAAGCATAGCTAGTGAAACATCGTTGTCTAATTCATATTCCCAAATATTATAGCCGGTTAGACTTTTCCAATATTATAAGGACGCTCCTCCTCTTAATATTTAGATGCAGCCTGTCTGCCCTGTCATCTCGTGTGACTGTGGTGTGGCCCGTCACTGAACTAGTTGAAATGCCAATGGATATATCATGGAAAAATTGACAAGACGATTCTAAAAAAAAAAAAAGGACAAGACGACACTGCTAGCTAGCTAGCTGTTGGCTATCAAGAGCCTTATCTTGGAGCCACGTCGTCGTCAGCATCCAATCTTGAACCAGAGAAAGACAGACAAGCAACCTTTTCTTTTTGACGAAACAGAGTATGCGACAAACCGCATTACGATTCTTACTTCTTTGGCAAAAGAAGGACAAAGTTTGTAATCTTGTTGAGCTTGATGTTGTACCAGTGATGGTTGATTATGTGTGGCCGGGATCAGGGATCGATGGTTGCTGCTGGGGCTGTGATCAGGGGAGGGAGGGGATCAATCAATTACCTGCTGCTCGCGCGCGTACCATGCGGCCTTGACGCGGCGCATGCTGAGGAGCTCGACGATGAAGAGCTTGCGCATCTCGCGCCAGTACTCGTCGTAGGGCGCGAAGGCGAAGTCCTTGAGTCCGTAAGACAGGAGCTTCGACCCCGGCGACACCGGCCGGCTGCAGCAGTCCAAGTCGTGCGCTTTCATCACCTCCCGCGCCGCCTCCGCCGACGACACCACCACCGCCGGCACCATGCCCAGCCGGAGCATCATCACGGGGCCGTGCCGCCGCGCCAGCTCCCGGAGGCTCCGGTGCGGCAGCGTGCCGAGCTGGTGAAGGTTGCCCAGGACCGGCACCTGCGCGGGGCCCGGCGGCAGCCGCACGCCGCCGTTCTTGGCCGTCGTCGAGCGGTTCCGAATCAGGACGGCGAAGGATAGCAGCATCACAGGGAGGAGCGCCAGGAGGCCAATCTGCCATTGCTGCGGCAGCCAGGCAAAGAGGTGGGAGGGGAGCAGTGGGACGACGGCCATTGTAACTACTGTCTAGCGAAGCTTTTGCTCCCTGTGCCCGTCTCCTTGCGTTAGGTGATCGTGGCCGTATTATATTGTTGTAGGCTTGTAGCCTTGGGGTTGGCGACGGTGCCTTGTGGTTGACTCCACGCTCTTCTTTGGAGGCAGCTATACTATATTTTGTAGACCAGACCAGGATCGGTTCGACTGCATTAGTTGGCAAACGATTATTGAGGTAACAGCTGGAGTTGCACTGGTTGAACGGCCGGCTTGGACATTTTAGTTTTAGTAAAGAGACTCCATGACATCTCATCGCCACGTGTTGATTTCTTTTTTTTTCCCTGAGTCCATGTGTCAATTCGTTTGTGCAGGAGAACAAGATAAAAAAGTGCTTAATTGCATATAAAGCACCTTAAGTCACTTGAGTTTGAAATTTTCACGCATAAGTGTTGTTGTTGCAAATTCTCACCCACATAGTACTATATGTTGTTGCAAAAACAGCCCAAATGCGCTTAAACTTAATCGATTTCATATGTGTCCATCAATATAAATCCAAAAAACTAGGTTAACTAATTTGACATTGTTAAAATGATTAATTAAGACTTATTCATCTTATTCAGCTAAATTTCTAGTGAATGTGTGCGTGCACGCGCACGTGTATGTGTGTTTGTTTGAATGGCACCTGCAACCTTTCTCACGGGATGGAAAGGGCTATTTATAGTTGAGGTTCAAAAGGAACTCTTGGTGTCAGTGGCGGAGCTTTGGCAAGAAATCAGCAGGGGCCAAGGAGCTGAATTACAGATCCTAGCAGGGGCCGTAGCATGGTGCAAGGTTTGGCAGCAAGCAATTAGCATGGTGGATTAACGTTTTTATCCAAGGTCGGGGGGGGGGGGGGGGGGGGGGGGGGGGGCATGGCCCATGCTGGCCACAATGAAGCTCTGCCTCTGCTTGGTGTAACGGTTGGGCAGTGATGGGACTTCAGGTAACAAAACTTCCGTCAAAAGTCTCCGAACTTTCATAGAACTTCCGTCAACTAGGGGAACTTCGCTCAAGGCTTAGGTTCGACAAGAACACTCGACCAGTGGCGGAACTTTGTCCTTCACCTAGGAAAATCCCCTAAAACAAGATATAAATAGGTTTTGTGGAACTTCCATGGGTCACGGATGTTTCGTCAGGTTACAACACCCGAAACTTCTAATGCTATAACTTTTGTGACCATAGATTTTTTGGTTTTGGTTTATTCCTCTAGTTTGTCAAGTTCAAATTTAGGGATTAGGTAATTGAGCACTAAAAATTGCATGTCAAAATTATTTCACTCCTCCGGCATACCTAGACTTAATTTCATGAATTTAAAGCTAAGCATATTTTGAGTCTATTGATGCTTCTTGCTTCTTTTCTTTTCTTTTGGGAAGTCAACTATCTTACAAGGGTACTTTTCTTCAACTAAAATCCATGCTTGAATACTCAATGAGCATATTAGGCCTTTAATCTTTAGTTATTTACCATCAAAACCCACTAGAAGGGCCCAAATGCACCTTCAAAGATGACACTAGATCTAAAATAAAATGGTACTACTAAGCAACAATAAGGAACGTGTTACATGGTTTAGATTTTCAAGCGCATCACAGGGACCGTGAGAAACTTTTAAAAAAGAAAAGATAAAGAACAAATAAAAAATGGAAATTAGACTAACTTACTTTATTCCACGAACCATATCTGCAATGTATGTTCTGATGCTAAAGATCAAAAAACACACCAAAAAAAACATGTAGTTTGTACGGAGGAGAGTTTTTTTTTGAGCATGTTGTACGGAGGAGAGATGAAACGCAAGGTTCATGAATAAAAAAATGCATAGTGTAAGCTGAAGCACGTATATAGAACAACAAAAATCTTCATCTCCTACCATAACGGGCCTCCATCGGTACCAAGCCATTAGTGACCTGGACGACCAAAACTGTACGTACACAAGAAAACACGTAGATGGGCTAAAGAACAGATGGGCCAAAATCAGAACCAAAAAAGGCCCAACAAGAAAACAAAATGAGTCTTCGCTCAAAAATAAAAAGTAAAATGCTGACCCTGTTTCCAAATCCCGCTCGTGCGAAAAATGAAACATATCAAACGGCTAAAAATCGTCTCAGAAAGAGAAAAAATAGCTCACAATTGTGTAGAAGTTCTATACTCCTTTTATTGAAAATACGTTTTGTTTTAGGTTAATCTTACGTAAAAACATTTCTGTAGGGGTCTTCCCCTCCAGTTTTATATATAAAAAAGCATTTCTATTGTTCACAATAAATTTCGAAATTCAAGGGAAGCGTCACCCTCAAGCCAGAGTAGTGTCATCAAGGACGGCCATCGATCACAGCGGCATGCCATGAGCCCGTGACACTATCAGCGGCGCCAAAAGAAGGGCCTTGTTTGCCAACGTGACATCAAAGAGGCATCCACCACCACAACTTCGAATCAATGGCGACAACATGGGCACTTTTTACGACCTGGCAATTGGGGGCCTCATAGTACAATAAAGGGTTAATTTGATCCATGTCATTATAAATTTCATGGATTGAAAAAATATGTCACTGAACTTTCACTTATCGAGTAGATGCATCAATAAGGGCGCTTCATGTATGTGTGGGATCGGGATCATTGGCAGTCGACTCACATGCAGTCGAGTCGGGCAATCACGTTGCTCACAGTTTGATCCCGTTGAATGAATCGTATGGCTCAAAGTGGCACCCATCCTGTGCTTGCACGCTTGACGCTCGCAAGGATTCCTGTTGCCGCTGTGCTGCTGAATGTAACACCCCTACTTTTGGAGCAAAAAGAAAAAGGAGAAAAGGAAATAAAAAGGAATAAAAATCACCCCAAATTAAAATTTTTGTCCAACCTCTCACCTTGAAATGAATTTTCAAAATAAAATTCACTAAATAAATTAAACTTAGTTTGAATATGAAAATTTTTGAAATATAAAAACTTGTGCTCAAGTGTTTGCCCTCATTTAAAAATATACTAAAAATTTGAAGCTTTTGAATTTTCAACAAATAAAATCAAAGTAGGATTAAATCCCAAGTTGATTTTCAAAATTTTGAATTTAAATATGCATCAAAATCTCATCATATGCATTTCTGTGTTTTATTTTGGGTGTTTGATCAACCTTTGTTTTTGTTTGAATTTGAAATTCTTTCAAATTCAAATTCCAGAAAAAGATGAAACTTTTTCCTCTTCTATTTTCCTTTCGGGCAGAATTCCTTTTTCGGCCCAGTCCGCGCCCCTTTCTTCCTTCTCCCGCGCCAGCCCGCTTTCGGCCCAGATCCGCTCGGCCCGACCTGCCTCTCCCTCTCTCTCCGCGTGACGCTGACAGGTGGGGCCCACCTGTCATCCCCCTCCTCCGTCGCGTCCCGTCGGCGACGTCAGCCACAGTCGCCGCCCATGCCGCCCTGCCGGAGCTGCCGTAGCCGCCATGTTTTGTCGTCGATAAAATGGAGCCGCGCCCCTCCTCTCTCCATCTCTCTCTCTCTCTCTCTCTCTCTCTCTCTCTCTCTCTCTCTCTCTCTCTCTCTCTCTCTCTCTCTCTCTCTCTCTCTCTCCGGCGCGACCTAGGGTTCCGGCAACCCTAGCGCCGCCTCCTGAGCTCGCTCCCGCCCTCGTCCGGCCGTGCCGCCCCCACGGTGAGCATCGTCGCCTTCCTCTCTCTCTCTCCTTCGCCCTCCCTCTCCCTCACTCGTCGCTCGCTCGAGCCCCTCACCGTAGCGCCATCGCCGCCGACCTACTCCTCTCGCCGCCGGCAGTCCTTGACCTCGCACCGGCCCAGCCATGCCCACAAACCGACTCCCCACGCCCCCGCGCAACCTCCCGTGCGAACCAAACCCGCGGAAAACCCTTCATAAGGCTCCCCCCATCGCACGCCGGAGCGCCGCCTGACTCCGGCGAGCCATCGCCGCCGCTCCCCTGCGTCCCGACGTCAATGCGTGCCACCCACAACTCCGCCTTCGCATGAACCGTCCCCATGACCACCTTCCGTCGCCAACCGAGCAACACAGCCGCCGCCGGCGAGCTCACCGGCAAAGCGCCGCCGCGCGCTTCATCTTGGTCCACCATGGTGGGTTTGATGATAAAAGTGCAACCCATAGTGGGGGATGTTTTGGCGGGATCAGGCGAGGTAGTCCTCAGTGGGGAGGCTATCTCTGGGACGCCCTTCCTCGTGAGGATTGGCTATTGAAGATGTCTGATTCGGTCGTATAAGGACCGGTTCATGTGCCGCCTGGCCTAGCACCTCCCGTACAACCACAAGCCTTGTATGAGAAAGGTTTGGAACCACACCCTACTATAGCGTTCACCCGGTACCCACCAGGAGGCTGGAGTGGCAAACGGAAGCCAGGAGAAGACTCAACGAGGTTGGCGTCGAGTCCGGCATGTGGAGACAATTCTGGCCTTTGGCCATTCTATTATATGATGATGGAAGCCCCTGGTCGCAGATTTTCCGTGGTGGTGCCGTGGTGACGCCAAGTTGGTACGGAACCATTAGTATCCAGTCCAAGCCATGGCAGTGGGGAGGACTGGGTACCTTGTGGGGAAAGTATACAACCTCTGCAGAGGATAAGAATCTATCCGGATAGCCGTGTTCCACGGTATTGAACAACGCGAAAGCTATGGCCACACGATGATTAGTCTTTCCTGTGTGAGTTATCCTTGGCGTGTTTTTGGAAAAACACCGGCGTGGAGCCGTGCGCTGGTTTCCTGCCAGCATTAAAAGTTGGGAACTGGCGGGATGGATTGCATCTCCCCCAGGGCCAACCAACCCCACTAAATATAATGACAAAATCTGACTGTAGTTTGCGAACTGTTTTGGTTTTAAAAACAACCCTTGCACAAAATTGGCTTTCCGCCGATATGATAAACCTCAGCCTCATCCTTGTTTATACCTTTGCATATATTGGCCCCTTGTGTTAGGGTTTGCTGAGTACCTTATGTACTTACGCGTTTGCGATTGTTGTTTTTAGTAGGAGAAGTCATCGTAGGAGACGACGACACTTTGGTTTTCGGTTCTGCTTCTCAAGTCTGCCTGTGGCTTGGGTCGTGTTTTCCGTTATCTGTGTGTGTTTGCTTCGCCTTATTTGACGGAAGGACTTGGATACCTCTGCATCCTTGTCGTACCGCCAATAAAGGCTTAATATATCAGGTACTATACCTATTTACCTATCCGAAGTATACTTTTGATTATCATATCTGTGTTCCTGTGCGTATCAGCTACTGATCCAGGGACTGATATATGATGCACAGAGTACTCCCGAGTTTAGGTACGACAAAGAGAACACATCCGTTGATTTTGTCGAAATAGAAGTAAATAAAACATCGTAAATAATGCATGTACCACGCCACAGTAGCTTCGAATCATGATGATTTTCTTTTTTGGGGCAATCACAAGAACTGTATCACTCATCGGCAGGATTACATTCACCAGTAACCACCTCCATTAGACAATCTGTAAGATGGGACAACCAGCTACACATGGGATTATTTGGAGAACTATTTTAGCACACACATGTGCTGCATTGTTTTCCTCTCTTCTAGCAAAAAAGAGAGATGCTAGAGCTACGTACTGATTACGGACTTCCTACGTGCTGAGTCAGATTTCGTCCTAATCACAGCTCCATGTGGCCTGCCGGCCTGGGTCCACGCTTTCCATCTAAACGTGATCGTAAGTTCGTAATAACCACTCCAGATCTTCGAAGATTGTGATCCGAGATGTGGCTGCATGGAAGCCGGCGAACACGAGCTGGCATTGGTGGTGATTATTGTAATATGAAATTGCTAATCGACACTACGGTCTTGTTGATCTTTTGGATTGATAAATTTGGATTGCGGCACTGCACTGCTCTTCCAATATTTCAACAACTGAAGCGAAGTTCTAAAGTTTGTAGCCATCATGACGCCTGAAGCTGCTGCCCAAGCTGCATGATATCGTCCATGCATGGCGGTGAAGCCGCCTGATGATGGCCTCCGTGGCTCGCGGCAACCAAAAACAGCCATCGCAACAACATTCGCCGACATCGAGGCTGAGGCGGCGGTGCTGCATGCCTGCATTCATCATCTAAAATAGTGAAAGACTCTAATCCGGGGATGCGAGGCCGCGGTGCTGCGTATAATTTTAGATGGAGAAGTGGACCAAGCCAAGCCAAGGCACGTGAATCTATGATTAGGGCTGTGATTAATTAGGACAAACCTGAGTCAGCACGCAGGAATGCCGTAAAGCTCTAGCATTTCTCAAAATAACAATAACAAAAGAAGAAAAAGACCTGCCTTGCTCTTCGATGATTCATTAGGAGCCGATATATTCACAGATAGATTATAGTAGCAGGGACGATCAGGAATCTGGAATCCCAAATCGATCATAACCGAGAATATTATGCCAACGACCTGCAAGTCTATCTCCTACATAGAAACCAATCTCCGATTAGTGGCTGGCGTCCTCATCTGGAGTCCTCGGCGTAGGCCTGCCTGAAATGCACGTTTTTTCTTATTTATTATCACGCACGTTCTGAACGGTTCTAAGCTAACAACCATGACAAACTGATTTGCTAACAAAATCAGCGACAAATCGAAAGATATCCGGTTCCCCTACCATCACGTTTCACGTGGTTTGTAGATATATATCATTTGATGTCTCTGGGTCTACTTAAATGGACCACCAACGGTTATTTCATTGTCCAATGTCCAGCGCCCTCAGCGGCTTCAGTTGGTCTGGTCGCTCCAAATGCGTTTGAGAGAAAGCGCACCTGCAGAATGTTCTGCAAATCGTTCCACCCAGGCAATGTGCATCGAATTCGCTTCCGAATTTGTTTCAAAAGTGCTCTTCTTTTATGGGCTAACTGAAGCTTGAACCTGAACGTGCTGATTCACTCCGAAATGGACGTATAACGGTTAGTTGTCAAGACATAGTTCTGAAGGTAAGTTTTAGTTCGTCGGGCCTCGTTGGCTGTGATGACACACTGATGATAAGGACTGAATTCATAGGTTTCAGAAATTGTCAGTGACTGGACTCTCTGAACTAATCGACGAATTGTGGGATGACCCTGCCCACAAACAACCTACTGCTTATGCAAACCGGGGTCGGAAGGTCGCGTTGTAACAAACTCTCTTCTTCTTAATACGACATGTGGGACAAACAATCTCGACAAAAAAAAAACAATCTGCTGCATTGTTACAGCCGTGCCCGTGCTCGCTGCTTCCTGTACAGTACCAAAATAGTGGGAAAGTTCAGTCCCCTCTGTCGACTGTAGAACAAAAATGCTAAACCGAAACCTGGTTCTCCTGTTTCTCTGTGTGGTTGTTTCAGCCTTTCTTCTCTTTTCCTTCTTTTTTTGTGTGTTATATGTAAAAATAGGTTCTAATCCCCTGTTACCGTCTTATAATTAATGGCAGCGCTTCTACGAGAGTTCCAAAAAAAAAAATGTTACTAACTGAAACAAAAATAAAGGGTTCTGAATTTGCAGCTTCAAAGTCGACCCAAAAATTTCATACCGATGCAATTCTGCTACGCTAAATTAGCAAACCATTCAACGATCACGGTTTCCGACTTAAAATGAATCTCTAAATGCGCTGTAACACTGATGACACTGTTGAAATGTTCAGAAATCAGAGCTGCAGGAGTTACATACGTCCTGACAGTACCCTTTGGTTTCTGCAGGCATTTAGCACTCAACGTGGAGCAAATGGCTGGAGGCGTAGTTCTTCTTGCACTGAACATGAGGTCACTTCACGTGACGGAAACGGGAAGCAATTGAAGCAAACAGGGACTCTCAAGGATATGAGACGAATGATTTGCTCTACAGGAACTCAATCGACACACGGACGACGATGCATGCTCGCCAATGTCGCCCTCGAAGGCGGGCAGTGTCCGTGAACAAGACGTGCTCCCACGACATTGTCACCGTGTTCGATGATCGGACATTGTGTTGCATGAGTCAGTGATACGACGCGGCCGAGCAGCCGCTGGCTCTGTCGCCCTGCCCTGCAGCCTGTAGGGTATCGAGCGGGTAAGCGCGGTGCGGCGTCGCGGGCACAAGTCAAAAGCACGCCATTAGCCGGCGCGCCCGCATCCTCGTCAGTCGTCACTGCCGACGTAATGGAGTGCGGCGGTCCGACAGCAGGCGCTCCGCGGCGGCAAATATCGCAGCGCCTGCCAATGTCGGGGCCGGCCGGTCCCTTGACGTCGGATCTGATACAAGCGGTGCGGATTCGGCAGTAAAACAGTTGACTTGGTCGTGCCCTGTCTTCAGGCCGCTCGACGATGTCCAACCACAGCGCACGGCGGCATGCATCCACATGTTCACCATAACTGGTCCATAACGACGACCTCCATGGCTGCGAAGTCAACGCCCCTTGTCGTGGAACCGGCGGCGGCCAACTTCCCTGGCAAGTTCGTTGCTCGATGGCTCGGAGCGTCGTCTGACCATTGTGAAAGGGATAAGACGGCGGCCCAAGGGAAGCTAAAGAGCACGTGCACCAAAATTGCTGCCTCCGAGGCCGCTCGTGCCACATCCCATTGTCAACCTGCTGGAGATGATGCTAAACAAATCGATTTTTTTTTGGTGTATCCACGCAAGGGCGAAGCCAGAAAATCCTCATGAGGGGGGGGGGGCCTTGTCTCCGCCCCTGTATCCACTTGATGATGATGGAGATGTGAAGCTAGGCAGCATTTCCTTGGTTTCCATCACTTGCCCCACGATCGTGAAGGAGGTGCTCAAGAAGTGGGATGCCAACTCATGTCCCGCCCGCTCAACTTCGCCTCCAAAACCTTCAGCCGCGGCTACCAGAATGTTGTCCTCTCCCCACACGGTGAACAATGGAAGAAAATGCGTCGCGTCCTCACCTCCCAGATCATTTGTCCCCCATATGTCTACAACCTCGCTGCCGGTAGCTCCGTCGTCGATGCACGTCGCTCGACTCTACTGCGGCAACGTCATTCACCGCCTCATCTTGACAGGTCCCTTATCCCCCCCCCCCCCCCCCCCACCCCAAAATAAATAAAAAAAGTTCCATCCACCCTTAGTTCGACAAAGGAATTTTTACAATGTTTAATCATATCCTCGCAACTATGAGCCTGTTTGGATACAGTTTAGTCCTATGACTAAAAGTAGTCAGATAAAAATTTTTAGTCACCTCCCTGTTTGTAAGATAGGACTAAAATGAGAGCTAAAGAGCATTAAAGTGGAGAGAGAGACTAAAAAACTTTTAGCTGGCCCTCCCCTGACTAGAGACTAAACTAGTTTTAGTTCCTTTTAGTCTCCACCTGTTTGGGAATTTAGTCCCTAAAAGTGACTAAATTTAGCCTGACTACTTTTAGTCATGGTGATCCAAACACCCTCTATATTTTGGAATTTCATCACAATCTTATCCTCACAACTTAAAGTTCTTTTTCTTGTTATGCCATCGAGAGCGACTGAACAATTACATAATAACAATAAAGTCCATAAGTAAAGAAATACAAATTAGTTGAAGGCTATTTGTATTATTTAAGGACAAATTAAATTAATCTGACAAAATATTATTATAGCATTTTCTTTTGTGAAGTAACATTATTAACATAGCATCGGTTATACTTATTGAAAATGTTTTTTCTTTACTGTAGGCGTTTAGAGGTCAACAAGAAACAAAAATAAAAGGCTTCTAAATTTGCTGCTGCAAATTGCTTAAAACAAATGCATGTGCAAAGCGGACCCAAAGGTCTTACCGATGCAATGCGGCTAACCATTCAACGATCACCTTTTCCGACATGAAATGGAATCAATAAATACGTAGTGACTGTGTTGAAATGTTCAGAAATCAGAACTGTTTACATACGTCCAGACAGCGCTCTTTGGTTTGTCCAGGCGTTTACCACTCTACATGAATCAAATGACTGGACTGGAGGCGTCGTTCTTGCACTCAGCATGAGGATGAGGTCTGGTCACTTCAGAAACAGGACGCAAACAGGCACTCTGAACCACAGCAGATGAAGCATTTCCCCTACTGGAACTCAACCGAGCCGCCGGGGCGCCGGGGCCACACACTGGACGTTGCGTGCTCGCCAACGCCGAAGACGAACTCCCACGACGGCCATCACTGCGGCAGGCCACGACACTGTCAGCGTGTTCGATCGCACATCGTGTTACACGGGTAGGTGATGCGCGAGCAGCCGCTGGCTCTGTCGCCCTGCTTGCAGGGAATCGAGCCCCCGCAACGGCAAATCGGTGGGTAAGCGCGGCGCGGCGTCTCCGGCACTTGTCAAAGATTCGCCACTAGCCGGCGCGCCAGCACCGCATACTCGTCGCAACCGACGTTCTATGCTGTGTACTATTGTCTTTTCCGTGGTCAGCGTAAACGACGGTACTCAGGTGACCAATGCCATGGCTGTTCGTGCACCCTGCATATGCGTGCGTGTTCGCGTGAAGGGAAGCTCCGAACGGTGACGAATCTGTCAGAGAACATGATATGCGAGCTCCGCACCGTGAAACATCTCTGTTTACGTCGTGGAGTGCGGCGGTCCGGCAGCCGGAGCTCCGCACTCCACGACGGCAAATCGCGCCGGGGGCGGTCGCTATTCGAAATAGCGACCACCCCTGGGTCCCTTGCTCACGTCGGATCTGATGCGAGCGGCGCAGATTCGGCAGGATACCGCTTTGACTCGGTCGTATCCTGTCTCCAAGCCCGGACGAGCGAGGGAGGGCCGGGTCCATAGCGCGCGCGACTGTGCGGTGCGGCGTGGCAACGGAGCTCGACCAAGATGCTCGGTAATGGCGAGCAGACGGCGCGCGGGGCCACACAGGCATTCACCGCAACACCCGACCTCCACGGCTGCCAAGTCAGCGCCGTCGCAGACGCCCGGCCGTGGCATCGTCGGTGGCCGGCGCGTTCCCCGCCTCGCCGGTCGCTCGATGGGTCGTCCAGCAATGGATGCTAGCTTCGGCATCTTGAGGGCGCCATGGCGGGCACAAAGTTATCCATGACTCATGACTTTTTTTTAGGGCAATCCATGACTCACGACTCGCATCGAGCAGTTTGGACTTTCCAGTTCGATGGCGTTCCCGACGATGGTCACGACAGTGGGCCTCATCGGCCCGAGGAGGAGGGCATGCAATGCGGCTGTAGATTTTGATTTTGAAATTTGAATTCCTCGTGTTAAGATATGGAAATTAGCTTGGTGTCAATCGACTCAACAAATCAATTTTTCCGTATAACGCACCCTTCCTAATCACCGGAAATACCATTCCTATTTCACGCCGCAGCCGCAAAGCTAACCTCTCCGGCAAGATGATGAGGGCACGTTCGCTGCGCCGCCAGCGTGGAGTTGCCGATTCCCCTGCTTCCGAGGGATCCTAAGACACCGACGGATCTGAAGCGGGGATGATGGCACGAGCGCGGCGGCGGCGGCGCTTCTTCCTCGCTGAATCTCCCGAGGAAGATGGCGACGACGTGCCTGTCCACGGTCGACCAGAGGAATGGCGGGACTGGGCGAACCTGCTTCCGGAACTCGCCGATGACATCTCCGGACGCGTCCTCTCCCTCGACGTGGCCGCGTACATCCGCTTCCGCGCCGCGTGCAAGCCGTGGCGCGACCTCACCGCCGACCTCGACCCGCGCGACTCGGGGGTCCTGGACCGCAGCTTCCGGCCGCGCAACTGGGCGGTGTTCCACCTCAACCCAGAGGCCACGCCGCCCCGCCGCCTGCTCAACCTGGCCACGGTGGCGTCCCTGACGGTGGACATCCCGGCTTCGCTCTCGACGCACTGCCACATCTGCGCCGCCGACGGCCTCCTCGTTGTCATACCCCATTTCCAGAGGTACTTGAATCCACCGTATCAGTCCCTGGATCAGACGCTGATACGGACATTCTCACAGAATGGCATTTCAGAGTCACAATATTTATTTATTACCAAAGCTCATTACAAGCCTTTTAATTTACATAAAAGGTCTTTGAGGTGGCCAGAGGCCTTACAACACTACACATCACACCACAGTGGCCATTGCTGGGAAGCAGCAATGCCACACTTTATTCTACGCAACGGACGGCGGAAGCAGATCCACTCCACTGGCAAGCTTGCGCGTGACGACCCTAGTCTTCTTCGCCATCGGCTTGAAAGTCGTACTCCGCTTCTTCTTCTGAATGATTGATTGAGATGGGAAGTGAGTACATAAGGTACTCAGCAAGTCCTAACACAAGGGTGACTCATATGCAAGGATATTGTCAAGGAATAGGCTGGGGTTTTCATCGATCGGCCGACAAGCCAATTTTCAATGTAGGGGTTTGTTTTGAAAACCAAAACAGTTTTTCAAAACTCTAAGTCAGGATTGATGAAGATTTAGTGGGGTTGTGGCCCTGGGGGAGAATAAATCCTTCCCGCCAGTTCCCAAATTTTAACGCTGGCAGGTAACCAGCACACGGCTCCAAACCGGCGTTGTTCCGAAAACACACACGCCAAGGATAACTCACACAGAAATCTAATCATTGTGTGGTCATGGCTTTCGCGCTGTCTAATACCGTGGAACACGGCTATCCGGATAGATTCTTACCCTCTGCAGAGGTTGTACACTTTCCCCACGAGGGGTGCCAGACCTTCCCACCGTCGTGGGTCGGAAAGACACGCAAATGGTCCCGTACCTGCCTAGTGTCACCACGGTACCACCTCAGAAAATCCGCGACCAGGGGCCTCATATAAACATAGCATGGCCAAAGCCAATCACCTCCACCTGCCGGATCCGACGCCAACATCGTCAAGATCTTCTCCTGGCTTCCGATTGCAACTCCCTGCCTCCTGGTGGTACCGGGCGATCACTAGTAGGGTGTGGTTCCAAACCCTACCCATAATAGGGCCTCGTGGTTGCACTGTGTGCTAGGCCAGACGGCACATGAACCGGTCCTTATACGACCGAAGCAAGCATCTTCAATAGCTACTCTCCAACGAGAAGTAGCGTCCCAGAGATAGCCTCCCCACTGAGGACTACCTCGCTTGCTCCCGTCTAAAACATAACCCCCACTATGGGTTTCACTTACTAATCCTATCCCTTTTATTTCACACACACATCACCAAGTCACACTCACACATTTTCACACAAAAACATGTGAAGCAATATTATTAATTAACACAGTGTGATTGAACCTAAGCGGCAATATTTTCCAACAAATCATTAAAGATTAATGATTGTGGAATCTAGGGTTAACAATGGATTAAGGATAGCAATAAACAAGGCATGGCTTTTCTCAAAATAGGTTACTCTAACATTTAAATCATTTTAAAGGACTATGCATATTTAATTTGCACACAGGCTCTATATAGGGTATTTTGTAAGAATTAATTGGGTGAAATATGATCAAGGTGGTTAGGACTTGCCTTCACCAAAATCTTCCTCCTCTAAGTCTTCCTCGTAGTCGGGGTCCTCGTGTTTCTCCTCGAAGACTTGATCACCTAGCGATTAAATAAAAGAAAGGCTAAGTCTACCGCTTAACACTCAATTAAACAATCATTAAAATAAAATAAATAAAATAAAATACACCACTAAAGATGGTTTTGATGGAATTTGGTAGGAGGTGATTTTAGATGAATAATGGTGCAAGAATCATCGAATTCGGAGTTAAAACGACAAAGATATGAATATTTGAAATTAGGGGAAAAGGATCAAATTAGGGGTAGATTAACTTTAATTAAGTATAATCTCCACCCTAATTTTCCAGAGGTGTACAAGGGTTGGAAAAAGGTTAGAAATGATTTTGGGAATTTTTGGATATTTTTGGGAATTTTTCTGATATTGGAAATATGCCCGAAATACATTTCTGTGTACACTCTCGGGTGTACCCAGCATTTTCGTGCGCGAAACAGAGGCTGACATGTGGGCCAGCTGGGGCCGGGGGCTCCGGGGGTTACTGTTTGGTGGACTCGGTCCACAGAAGCGTGGACCGAGCCGCGTGTGTGTGTGCGGTGCACGTGGGCCGCGTGCACCACGTGTGCACGCCACGCGGTAGGGCGTGCCGACGCGGCGCCGACGTGGCTGCCACGCGGACGCCACGCGGGCTCGACGCGGCGGAGGCGGGGGAAAAGTTCCCGCCTCGCCGGAAAACTCGCCGGCGCGCTCGGAAGATGGCGGAGGAGGAGGTTGAGCGGGTGCCGGTGACCTACACGCTATGGCGGAGCTGGCGGAGGGACATGTGCACGTGCGGGAGTCGTGAGGCGGCGGCGCAAGCTCACCGGAGCTTGGCCGGGGTTGAGCATGCGCGCGCAAAGGCGCGTGCGCTTGCGCGCAAGCGGATTGGAGTGCCCGCACTCGTGCATGCGCGCAAGGGGGAAGGTGTAGCCGCGTTCGGCTGGGCCGGGGGTACTCCCGCGGCAGCCGGCGGCGAGGGAGAAGGGTGGCGGGCGGCGGCGCTCGGTGGGGGCCATGCTCGGAAGCGAGGAGAGGGAAGAAGAGACGTAGGTGGGAGAGAGAGGTAGTCGGGGAAGCTCACCTCGAGCTTAGGCGCGGCGGGGTGCAACGGAGGAGCGAGGTGAAGCTCACCGGAGTTGGGGGAGAGAAGAGGAATTGGATTCGCGTGAGGGAGGGAGAAGATGGGTTTGAGAGCGAAAGAGAAGGAGGAAGGCCGTGGCGTCCTTTTAAGGCTGCGCGAAGGCGGTGGCTGGCCGGAAAATATCCCGAGCTCGTCGGGATATTTTCGCCGGCGCTCGAGATGCGCGCGGCGCGGGAGTGGGGACGGGGATGAGACGTAGTCACGCGGCGCGAAGAAGAGGAGGGGCCCCGGGCGCGACGTGAAGAGCAGCGCGTCGTCTTGACGCTACCGCGGCGGGGAGCTCGAGCTCGCCGCGTTTAATGGCGGGGGCGGCTAGGGTTTGATGTTGCCGGCGGTTTGGGGGAGCGGGGCCCGGACGAGAGGAGGAGGAAGAGCGCGGGAGAGCGACGCGTGGGGGAGCAGAGGAGGAAATGCGGCGGCGGGGAGTAAATCCCCGGCCGGCACGCCGGCCGGTCGGGCGGCGCGCGGCGGCGCGAGGTTGACGATGGGGGTGGCCCCACTCGTCAGCCTCTCGCGGCTGCGGGCGGGCCGGCGGAACTGGGCCGCGGCGCGCGAACGGCCCAGCGGCCTGGCGCGGGAGGAAGAGGGGGAAGGAGAAGTGGGCCGGGCGCGGGAAAAAGGGAGAGGCGGCCCAAATAGCTAGGAAATGGTTTAACTTTTTCTGGGTTTGGAATTTGGGAGAAATTCAAAGGGATTTGAATTCAAATTGGGTTTGGACTTCAACACTCACCCAAACAGTTAAATAAAGACAATAAGAGGCAAAATGCACATGAGTGTTTCATGCATGGCTTTACTTTTCGAGAAAATTTTGATTGAGCCCTATTTTTGATCTAATCTATTTTTATTATTTGAAATTTTTTGAAAAAGGCCCAAATTTTAGGTTTGTCGAAATGAGCGAAAAAAATTACGGGTGCTACACTCGTCCTGTTCCACAGGGCCACCAAGGCCATCCGCCTCCTCGACCCGCTCAGCAACGCCGTCACCGAGTTCCCAGCAATCTCCAGCATCGTTGTCGCCGCCGCTCCTCCCTCGAGACCGGATCAGCACCCGTTTCCGGAATCCTTGGGCGGCGTCGATCCGTACGCCGTGAAGGGTGCGGGATTCGACGACTCCACTTCCCCGCCCACGCTCGTGCTCTGCCTGTGGAACCGGACGTTCTGGTGCAACATCATCTTCGCCAAGCCCGGGGACAATCACTGGACGATGATGAACCCGGCTCAGGCGTCTTACCCAGCGTACGATTACAACCGTCTCGGCCGCACCGTCCGGTTCTGCTCCCTCCTGTCTCTTGCCGGCCGCTGCTACGTCAGCTCGCCGGAGGGATCCGTCTACCTGGTCGAGGTGGCCGGGACGCCTCGGCTGGTGGAAGTGGTCGACGAGCGCCCCTTGGTTGAAAAACCAGACACCATAACCTTCGACCGCATCAACTCATTCCTCGTCAGCGACGGCACGACGGCGAAGATGCTGATGGTGCGGTTGTGGAAAGAAATGGAGCACTTCAACGACGATTACAGCAACGTGAAGGAGGAGGTGTTCACGGTGGGCGGCGTCACCAACCGGGTCGAGGTGCTGGAGGTGGACGTCGCCGGGAGGAGGCTGCTTCCCGTCACGAGCCTCGGCCGCCACGCGGCGTTCCTTGGCTCAACAACGTGCGTGCTCCTCTCCACGGAGACGTTCCTCTCGATCGCTGCCGACGCGATATACCTGGGACGTTGTGGTCAGCAAGGCCGGGGGTTCAGCATCTACCATGTCAACGGGAAGAAGACGGAGCCGCCGCACGAGTTCGAGAGCTGCGGAGCCTGGGGTGTAGCTCCCGGCGCAAGGCCCTGCAACCTGGACCAGTATCTCGCGTGGTACGTCGATGGAGTACACGGCTACGGCGGTGGGTGTCTTAATCACACCAGGCATGCATAATTAAGTATTTCTAGAGCATACGTATGCTTCTTCAGGGTAATCAGATCAATGCCGTCCTGTCCCTGTGATAGTGTGAGTATCCTATTCCCTCACCTTCAAATTTACCTCGCATTTCAAATATTCAAGCTGAGTAGCTGACATCACACATAATATATATCAGCATCGTATATTTTTTTTTCTCACTTGTATGGAAGATCGCCCTTGGGCTTTTGCTGGTTATATATGGTTCTGACTTGTATGGAAGATCATCGCCGCTATTTTTCTTAGCATGCTTGTTGTAATGGTTGCTTCTGAATTTCTTTCAGCGGACGCTTCAGATGGTGAGAACGTAAAATGCAATTTTCTGCCTTAATGCTGAATGTTTCCAGAGTTTGCCCCCAAATTCGGGCAGATTCTGAACCAACAAAAATCCACGTAACAAAAAAAACAGAATGTTAACAGAGCGTAGCACAAACGGCACCATGTCAGTATAAGTATCATACGCATATACATCTCAGTTAGCAGTTGGCGCAAAGACATGCATTGCGGCTGCATGAATCTGGAGGAACCCACGCGTACGCCGGAACGCACGACCTCCAAGATTGCGAGGTCAACGCCGTTGCGAACGCTCAACCGTGCCATCGCCGGCGGCCGGCTTCCTCGGCAAGGACGCAGCGTCCTCATCTTGATGACCTGGAGCTACGGATGCTAGGTTCGGCGTCCCGAGGGCTCCATGGCCGGCACAAATATGCCCATGAGGCCATGACTTAGTCCCGAGGGCTCCTTGTCTGCGAACACGTTCCTGACTTACTGAGGATGATCTCCGTGGCTGCAACATTGGAATCATCGGTGGAGACGCTAGGCTAAAGTCGGTGAACTCGCCTGGTGCCCTGGTCATAGTTCCGTGCTGGCCTCACGCCCAAGTGTGGCGGCGGCACACTGCGGCGGTAGAGGCTGCTTGGACATGCCCTGTGGCACGTACGCAGCGGGGGATTTGAAGTTTGAAATTTGAAATCCTAATGTTCACATACGCAATATGTATTTGATTGAAATGAGTGAATTCAAGTGGGTAACCAAATCGTAGTTTCTCAAAAAAAAAAACATATAGTGTGTCCCGTGCCTTTTGGTGTCAACTGACTCTACAAATCAATCCTTTACAATGTGCATTTCTAGTCACCGCTAATACCCTTCCCGTTTCAAACTATCGCCGGCAACCTGCTTTCTCTGGCGAAATGAAAAGGCCACGTCCGTTGTGCCGCTGGGCTCTTCCCGATTCCCCAGTTGAGGGATCCAATGCTGAAGGATCACAAGGGATGATGACACGAGCACGGCGGCACCGCCTCCTCGTTGCGAAATCATCTTCCGAGCATCATGACAAGGTGCACAACCCTTTTGTTCTTGTGGAGCCCATCGACCCAACACCAATCATCAACACCAGGACGACCACAGATGATGATGACAGCGCACAGATTCTCAGCAAGTTATCAAATCCCTTCACGACGTGATTGCCGGCCTAGTGGATGTGGGAGTGCTCATCAATGCAACGCCCTCGTTAAGTGTTCATGCAAATGCTACTTCCATCGAGTTTAGATGAATCTTGTAGGGGCTATTCTCCGCGTAAACTTTAAAGCCATCACCTGAATCCCAAAAGTGTAATATCTGTGTAAAGAGGTACGGTACAAAAGCACCGTGAAGCCATTGTGAACATCAATGGCGCACCCGTATTCTTGGCTTCAAGCCCCTAGAGAGCCTCACTATTGCACCTGTCAGAGGATGCATATGTGGTAGCCAGGGGCGGATCCAACAGGGTACATAAGCTCCCCCCCCCCCCCCCCCCCCCCCACCCACCCCCCTACACGCTCCTGCCCCATCGAGAAGAAACAGAGGAGGGAGTAAGGATGACAGTTTCACACGCGGGTTTTGCACCCGACCATTTTTCACTCGTGGGTCACACCAGTCCCCGACCTGCAAATACTTGGGTGGGCGCGGGTTTCATTTCTCACCCACGGGTGATTCGATGGGCACCAGAAATAGACTCATTGCTCCCCTCTGCTGCCCTGTCCCACTCCCTTTCTTGCGACTTTAGGATGTATTGACCTATGGATCGTTCGTTCTTGTTACAAAACTTTGAATGATTGCGCATTTGCGCCTCTATCTTTTTTAGTTTTACTATCTAGGGTAAATTGCAAATCCCACCCCATAAGTGAGTCGTTTTCTGTTTTTCCACCTCATAAGTCTAAAAGTTGCAAAGAATCACCCACCCAACACTGTAGAGTCCGGTTTCCCCCCACCCACTGTCCACGTGTGAATCTCCGCGCCCAACGAACGCCGCGGCGCCACCCCGCCTGTTCTCGTCGTCAAGAGGCCGCACCACCATCCCGGTCACCCCGCCGCCTCCTCCCGCCCACCCCCTCCGCTCGCACCCGATGGCCCACGCGAGCGTCAAGACGCCCGCGACGCCGAGCACGCCGGACGCGACGAGCATCGCGGCGGCGAGCGTGGCCGCCAGCGTGGCGGGCACAAGCACGAGGAGCGGCACGGTGAGCGCGGCGCCCGCGAGCGTGGCCGCCAGGGACAATGTCGAGAGGCCCAGGACGCGGTACCGAGCGGAACGAGCAGCGCGGCCGCGGCCACCGCTGGGGCGAGTGGGCTCGTCGCCCCGAGCGTCGTCCACATGTTGAGGCCGTCGAAATCCGGCGCGAACCGCGGCCTCGCCTCCGGCTTCCTCTCCGGGACAGAGGAGAGCCCTGCTTCTGGGCCTTCTCCGACTGCGGCTGCGTGATGCCGCGATGTCCGTCGGCGACGAGCTCAGGATGGAGAAAGCCAGGATCTTGTCCATGATCACAACAACTCAAAGTCGCAAGGCGAACTACAGAGAGAGAGAACCGGGGAGAATTGCTCTGTTTCTTAAGGCTGTCAGATTGTTGTGTTTTTTTTGCTCGGATCAGCTTGGCGTGTGCTGTGCTGCTCTCAGCCTAGGTGCTCTGGTTATATAGCAGGGGCCATTGCCGCGTGAAAGAAGGGAAGCGGAAACAGGGCATGCAGTGGGTGGAGGCAGGGAGGAGGAGCCGTGGCGCGCGAGGCAGGCAAGGCAAGGGGAAAGTTCGCGGACGCGGTGGAGCCGCGGCGACGGGGAGGTGCTCCTGGCGCTGACGGTGCAGGCGGACCGGCTGACGGCGGACCTGGCGCAGCTGTTGGCCGACGTCGAGGCCGGGTCCGTGCCCATAGAGGCCAAGCTCTCATCGGTGTCAATGGCGGCGACGGCGAGGCACCAAATTGCGGGGCCCATGGCCAAATCCGTGCCGCCGTCTTCCGCTCTCCGCTTGGATGAGGTGCGGCGTCTCTCAGGCACAGCGCGGAGCAGAGCTTGCAGGAGCAATTGCTCGCGGTGAGGTGGCTAGGCGGCGCTCCCCTGCGAGCTCGACAATGCGACGTCGTCCTCGGCCAGGAGACCGGGGAGGAGGGGGGCGCGGGGTGTCTCGGCCGCGAGCGCGACAGCACAGCCGCGAGCGAGGCGTGACGGCACGGGGCGCGGCGATGTCGCGGGCGAGGCTCGACGGCGCAGGGCGCGGCGATGTCGCGGCCACGGGCGAAGCGCTGGGCGTCGCGGGCGGGGGTGCGGCGGCGCACGGGACGTCACGGCCGGGGAAGCGGCGTCGCATGCCGTGAGCTAGCTCGTCTGTGGCGGCGTGCTGCAGGCGGCACGTGGCAGTTAGGGTGGGGAACCGGACACTATGCTGGGTGGGTGCTCTTTTGCAACTTTTTGGCTTATGGGGTGAAAAATCAAAAAATGGCTCATTTATAGGGTGGAATTTGCAATTTACCCTACTATCTATGTTGATGAGCTGATGTAAAAGTGAGATTTTTTTTTTGTTGAATTTGGATCCTAGACGTGGGTTTCAGTGTTTATTGAGCTGGGATCGGACAGGCGCAAGTGTCATTTTTCACCCGTGGCCTCCCATGTCGCTGGTTGGTTTTTTGTTCCATCCCACCCAAACCTAACCCATTGCTATCCCTAGGAGGGACAGGGCCGTCCCGGAAGGTTTGGAGGCCCTGTGCAAAATTCTAAACTAGGCCCTTGACTTAAGTCATTGTAGACCGCATGTAGGAATGGTACTCATGTCGCTTCAGAAACTTCAAAAATTCTATATGCAATAGTTGCAATGGGAAAGTATTCATGTCGCTTCAGAAACTTCAAAAATTCAATACGGCCCATACTTTTGGAATTAAATCTTGGAGAAAAATAAACTCAAAATACAATTCGTTAGCATCAATATTTGACTGTTCATCACAAGAAGACTTCACACGAAGCTAACTTAAAGAACAAATTAATGCCTAGAATATATGTTTCCACAGTAAATAAAAAGAAGAGAAAAAGAAAGTCAAAAGCGATAATACCTTCTGCCATTCAGCTTCAGGAGGAAGAGGACTTGATTGTTGCCTGTCGGCAACTCGGCATGGACAGACGCTGCAGCAGGTTCATCGTCGATCGTTGACTCGCTGTCTGTGTGCCTTGGCTTGGTTGGCTGCGTTTGCAGTTGCCTGCCCTACTCTGCCTTGCGACACGCAGATACTATCGAGCTGAAATTAGAGGGATCGTGAGATGGCACCCTGCGATTAGAACTTGGAAGCCAAATTGCTAACACGCACAAGCACACAGGTCATAGCAGAAGCAGCCCATGTAAACTTGATTACCTGAGTTCTGAAAAAATTGGAGCGGCGATCTCCTCGGTCTGGAGGGAGATCGAGTTTTTCAGGAATTGAGATGGCTGATCGTGGGAGTGGGATGAGTTGAGGCAGGAAACATGGATCAATCTTGTCTTAGCTTCTGTTCTTTGGGCCTGAAAATACATACTCCCTCCGTTTCATTATAACTGTCGTTTTAGCCTAGTCAAATTTTGCCATATTATCTGTCGTTCCCGGTTTCCCACGCACCTGTACACCCCAAAGTTCCTGTCTTACCCCTGGTACCCACCCGATAGCTGCGCACCCATGTGAATCGGTCAGCAGAAGAAAATTTCCTCTCTCTCCTCACCTCCACCACACAATCTGTGAGTCCCCGATTTTTTCTCCTCTCTCTCTCCATCACCGTGCGGAGGCAGCCGCTCGACCCATCAGCAGCCGCCGCTCCATCGATTGCCTGCTACTCGATCTCCGCTGCCCGGCCCGGTCCCCGGCCGCCGCTCGGTCCCCGGTCCTCGGCCCGCTCCTTGCCGAGCTTCTGCAGCGAATGGAGGAGGAAGGAAGCACATGCGAGAAGTGGGGGACGAGGTCGCCCCAGGCTGCGCTCTCGTCCCAGGGGCCGCAGCCTCGTCGCGACCCCGCGCCCTCGGCGCAGGAGGCTCGGCCGCACCGCAGGGCCGCGCCCTCGTCGGTGGAGGCGCGCCCTCGTCGCAATTCCGCGCCCCCGGCGCAGGAGCAGCGCCGGCTTCACCTGACAGCTCTGGAGCCCCTTCTGCTTCTTGTACAGGAGAGTTATTGAGGTCAAAAAATCTAGGTCCAAGCGGCGTGGAGGAAGCACCTTCTCCAGGCGGTGTGCAGGGACCACCATCGCCATGTGCAGCAGCTGGGATGGCTTCCTCTTCCAGATGATCAGGTGGGTAATTTAGGTCTAATGGCATGGCTGTGAGAAGGAGAGATGAGAAGATAAAGAAATGAGAACCTGGCTGTGAGCTTGGGGTATTTATAGTGTGTGTGGTGCCTGTTTAAATTTTTGGGCGCCCATGTGTTTTGGTGATTTTGCTTTTCATCTGGCGGCAAACAGATTTGCAGTTTGATATCTTTTGTTGATTTTGGATGTACTGGCGGTAAAACAGCCGTGGTTTGTGCTGTGTTTTGGTGGGTGGATGCCATATTAATGACATGCATGTGCTGTTGCTGTGGACCCTTTCTCCTCTGTGTGGCTGCTGGCCTTTACATCTCGGTGGGGGAAGGTTTGTGCAGAGTAATACTGTGCTGTGTGACAGAAGGGCAGCAGGGTAAACTTTTTCTCTCCTTGGTTTCTCCTCCCAGCTCTAGAACGTCACTCTTTGTGAAACGGAGGGAGTAGCATACATGGTTTAATAATTTGGGGCCCCAACATTTTGGGGGCCCTGTTCCGTCGCACCGTCCGCACATGCGGCGGGACGGGCCTGGGAGGGAGGGAGGAGAAGAGGATGAGGAAGAAGAGGGTGGCGACGACCCTGCTCACGAACAACCTAATGCATTGTTACGGCATGCTGGGCTGCTGGCTCCTTCCCATCTTCATTGAGTAACCAGGTTACGATAGATCGAGGGTGGTCGTTGTTTCCTGAACAGAAACAATGGGAAATTGGAGAGTTTTGTCTGTGTCGAATAACGAGCCTCCGTCCCCTCCCCGGACCGGACACAGTGTGCTCCCCACGTATACAGGCTTTGTAACTGCCTTCATCATGATATCATGATACCGATAAATCAAATATGTTCATAATAAAGATATTGATGATCGTATGGAGAAAATAGACGATAGTGAATACTTTGACTTGAACAGTAACTACCTGACGTGCCGATTCTGTGATTCGCTCTGAAATAGACCTTTTTTTTTTTTTTTTTGCGAGGGCTCTGAAATAGACCTGATGGCTGACGCGTCGGCAGGGGAGCCCACAGAGAAGAACGGCATGCTTCCTGAACAGAAACAGTGGGAAAAGTTTGAGAGTTTTGTCTCTGTTGAATTAACATCGACCCAAGTTCGTTACCAATGTAATTCGGCTACACTAGATCAGCTAACATTTCAATGATCACCTTTTCTGACTTCAAAAATCAGAACTTCAGGAAGGAGCCACATGCGTCCTGGTACAGCAACACCCTTTGGTTTCTGCAGCAGTTTAGCACTCAAAGTGAAGCAAATGGCTGGAGGCGTAGTTCTTGCACTCGGCATGACATCAGTTCACGTAACAGAAACAGGGAGCCAACACGGACTCTGAACCACAGCTGACGAAGCGTGTGTCCTACAGGAACTCGATCGCACGCCACCCTCGAGGCCGGGCTGACCATCACTGCGGCAATGGCATCAGCCAGTGGGAAAGCGCGGTGTGGCGTGGCGGAACGCCCACATACTCGTCGCTGCCAACGTTCTGTGCTGTGTATTGTCTTGTTCCGTGGTCAGCCTAAGCGACGGCGTCCAGGGACCAGAGGGCCACCATGGCTAGCGCGCCGTGCATGCATATGCCTGCATGTTCGTGCGATTGGGAGCTTCAAACGGTGACGAAGCCGTCAGAGAACATGGTCGGGGGGCTCCGCACCGTGAAAGAACTCCTGTTTGCGTCGTGGAGTGCGGCGGTACGGCAGCGGGAGCTCCGCGACGGCAAATGTCGCGGGGCATGCAGATGGGTCTTTTGTTGACGTACGATCTGATACGAGCGGCACGGATTCGACAGGATAGCGCTTTGACTCGGTCGCGTCCTGTCTCCAAGCCCGGACGAGCGGGGGCGGGCGACGGTGGAGAGTGCAAGCACGACGGAGACCGCTGCTGGATGATGGCGCGCCGAACGATCTCCACGATTTCGAATTCAACGACGCAGACGCTGACTGTGCATCAACGGCAGGTGGTGAACCCGCCCGGTCGAAGCTCTGTGCCGTGTAGCGGAGGCACACCGCGGCTGCGACAGCCCAGCCCCAGGTTCAGGAGGACTTGCAATGCGACGGCTGGTACGCAGCGAGAAATTTGGAGTTTGATATTTGAATTCCTCGTGCCGTGAATCGATTCGACAAATCAATCCCGTAAAACGCGACGCAGGCCATTCCTATGAATTTGATCCCCAGAGTATGTACAGTATGGGATCAGAACAGAAGAATCCTAAGACATGAACTGAAAGCGATGAAGAACATAAACTTAAAAAAAAAAAAGGGATGAACACCACGTAGGATTATTTACGATTCAAGAGGCCGGACAATTCCGTGGCCCAAAATCTACAACAGGCTCAAAATGTCGTTCCGGCCCACTGTCTTTAGCAAGGCCCATCTCATAACCTTGCCCAAAATGGAAAGGGAAGCCACTGGCTTTAAGCCAGCCACTGAAGCTGAGACACGGGTCGATCGCACTTTCCCCTTCCTCCTCCCTCCTCAGTCCTCCCCGATCCCCCAGCTCCTCCCCAGCTTCGCAAGCAAAACCCTCGCCGCCGACAGGGAGAGTGTGTGTGAGAGAGAGAATGTTCCCCTTGAGCTCCGCCCCCGCCGGCGGCAAGCCGCCGGCGTCCGCCTCCGCCATCGTCGCCGACAGGCCGCGCGGGTACCACGACCTGAAGATCGACGGCCGCGCGCTTGACGCTGATGTTCCCGTCGGGGAGGTTCTCTTTTCGGCCCCATTCACCGTGGGCGGAATCCGCTGGCGCATCAGGTGCTACCCCAACGGATACCCAATGTCGACTTCACCAACTGCGGTGTACTCGTACACTCTGCCAACTGAACCCAGGCTCTGGTACGAACTCGTCCTCGATGAGGACGTCGCTAAGCCGGTGCGGGCGCGTTTCAAGTTCAGTATCGAGGTGGAGCAGCAGCAGAAGCAGCAACAACAACAGCAGCAGCAGCAGCAGCGCAAGCGCAGCCTCTTCTTCCTCCATTCCAAGCCCAAGGTGCCCAAGGTGCCGATGGTGCCCAAGGTGCCGTTCGAGGAGTTCAAATCGGAAGGTGTTGAAAGCTTCGAATGGAAGGGCGACGGCTACGGGGGTTGGAATTTCCGCAGGAGCTCCCTGGGAGAGCTGCTGCGTCGTCACGGGGCGGATCATTTCACGATCCGGTGCGAGGTGGTCGTCATCAACGGCTTCCGCATGGAGGCGACGCCGCCGGTCTCCATCCCCCCGTCCGACCTGCACGAGAATCTCAGCGCGCTTCTCCTCAGCGGGAAGGACGCCGACCTCGTGATCCAGGTCGGCAGCGAGACGTTCGCCGCGCACCGCTGCGTGCTCGCGGCCCGGTCCCCGGCCATGTGCAGGGAGCTCCTGGCCGGCGCCGCCTCCAAGGACCAGAGCGACACCGCCGGCGTGGTGCGCATCGACGGCGTGGAGCCGCGCGTGTTCCGCGCCCTGCTCCACTACGCCTACACCGACGCGCTGCCGGAGATGGACGCCAAAGGCCAGGAACAGGAAGGCGACATGTACCGGGGCCTGCTCGTCGCGGCGGACAGGTACAACTTGGTCAGGCTCAAGCTCATCTGCGAGGACAAGCTGTGCAGGCGCGTCGCTGATGCCGGCGCGGCGATGGCCATGCTTGCGCTAGCTGAGCAGCACCACTGTGACGGGCTCAAGAAGGCGTGCAAGGATGTCCTCAACAATGCTCCTCCTGCAAAACAGAGGGCGCTCTCGTCATGGGCGTTCGTGCCCACTGGCGGCCACAAAGCATCTAACTAAACTAAGCTTGACCCAGCTGCCCCTCGTCACGAACACCTAAAGACATGCTTGCATCGTATAAGACTGATGCAGTAAGCGTTGGCAGCTTATGGTCCGTGCACTTATCGCTATCTTAATTAGCATCATTAAGTAACAATAAGCACTGGTGATTCCTGCATGGTGTTGTTTCTAGGCTGATCAATGTCGTTATCTGGTAGCTAATCATGTTGCCACTGCTATGTTATTTAATCGCACTTCTACGACTCTATCAATTGATCGAGAATGACTCTGTTATATATTGTTTGTGCTAATTATATCGAATCCCCATTACGCATCTCTGCTTGTTCCCTTTACGTTACTGAATGCTATGGAGTAAGATGTTGGTTGCCACTTTGACAGGCTGCCACCTTAGCAATGGTGGCTTGCTTGTTGCTGTTCTCTCAACTTGTCTCTGTTTTTCTGATTGAATTTCTTCAGTTCCACCAATTGATCAATATTTTGTCATGTTCGTTGCTTCTCTGCTCGACAATAATACGTAGATAAAATGCCTTGTTATCAGAAGGATATGCATATGTTCTGTTTTCCTACGTAATATGTGCTAAAGCATGATATTTAAACAAGTTGTAATTGAGGAGAACATAGGAAAAACATCTTGTTATGCGATGCATATTCACTATGTACTGGTTGTTTGCCATTCCTTGAATAGAATGCTTGGGATGAAGAAGCTGACTGCAGAGCTGCCACCTTGTTTGAGTGACCTGATTCTCAGTGTTGTATCAGTGCTTATTGTCCTGCTGCCACTGGTGTTTTATCGTGGCATTAGGTTATTTCAGAAACTGATGTCCCTGCTCATAGATATGCTATATCAGGTGAGGGGATGCAATTCAAGGCAAAAGCAGTTGGCATATCTATAACTCTACCAATTGATCAGGGATTTACCGCCTTGTTAACAGCCAACTTGAATGCATGATTGTTTGAATTCCATGAATGCAACTGTGCTTTGCTTGCAATGGTTCAGGAGGACTTGCAATGGGGCGGCTAGTACGCAGCGGGAGATTTAGAGTTTGAAATTTGAATTCCTCATGTCACAGAGCTTGCGGTGAATCGACTCCACAAATCAATCCCGTAAAACGCGATGCGACTTCCTAAACACCGCAATCACCCTTCCTGTTTCACGCCGCCGCCGTCGCCAAGCTGCTTACCCTCTCTGGCGTGGCGAGATGACGAGGGCACGTTCGCTGCGCCGCCGGCGGGGAGTTGCCGATTCCCCTGCTGCTGCTGCTGAGGGATCCAATGCCGACGGATCTGAAGGCGGGATGATGACACGAGCGCGGCGGCGGCGCCTCCTCCTCCTCCTCGCGGAATCTCACGACGACATCGTCGTCGTTGATCCGGCGCCAATCATCAACGAGAGGACAGATGACGATGCGCCCGTCCACGGTCCAGAGAAATGGCGCGACTGGGCGAACCTGGTCCCCGACCTCGTCGACGACATCTCCGGCCGCCTCCTCTCCCACGACGTGGCTGAGTACCTCCGCTTCCGCGCCGCGTGCAAGCCGTGGCGCGACCTCACCGCCGACCCGCGCGACGCGGGAGTCCTGGACATCCGCTTCCGTCCGCGCAACTGGGCGCTGCTCCACCTCAACCCGGAGGCCAGGCCGTCCCGCCGCCTCCTCAACCTGGCCACGGCGGCGTCCATCGGCGTCGACCTTCCATGAATGGAAGCTTCAAACGGTGACGAAGCCTTTAGAGAACATGTTCGGGGAACTCGGCACCGTGAAACATCTCGGTTTATGTCGTGGAGTGCGGCAGCAGGAGCTCCGCGACGGCAAATCTCGCAACCCTGCAGATGGCGGGGGCGGGGGCTATTTGAAATAGCGACCACCCGTGGGTCTCGTGTTGACGTTGGATCTGATACGAGCGGCGCGGATTCGACAGGATAACGCTTTGACTCGGTCGTATCCTGTCTCCAGGCCGGACGAGCGGCAGGATAACGCTTTGACTTGGCAATGGAGCTCGACGGAGACCGCTGGCTGCTCGATGATGGCGCGCTCGCCAGAACGCTCGATCTCCAGGATTTCGAATTCAACGTCGTCTCGAACGAAGGAGACGCTGACTGTGCATCAACGGCAAGCGGTGAACCCGCCCGGTCGAAGCTCTGTGCCGTGTGGTGGAGGCACACTGCAGCCGGCCGCGACAGCCCAGGGTTCAGGAGGACTTGCAATGCTTCGGCTGGTACGCAACCGGAGATTTGGAGTTTGAAATTTGAATTCCTCATGTCACGGGACTTGGCGTCAATCGATTCGACAAATCAATCCCGCAAAACGCGACGCGGCTTCCTAAACACCGCAATCACCCTTCCTGTTTGACGCCGCCGCCAAGCTGCCTTCCCTCTCTGGCGGGGAGTTGCCGATTCCCCTGCAGCCGAGGGGTCCAATGCCGACGGATCTGAAGGGGGGATGATGACGCGAGCGCGGCGGCGGCGCCTCCTCCTCCTCGCGGAATCTCACGAGCCAGTTGAACCGGCGCCCGTCTACGGTCCGGAGGAATGGCGTGACTGGGCGAACCTGATTCCCGACCTCATCGACGACATCTCCGGCCGCCTCCTCTCCCACGACGTGGCCGAGTACCTCCGCTTCCGCGCCGCGTGCAAGCCGTGGCGCGACCTCACCGCCGACCCGCGCGACGCGGGTGTCCTGGACATCCGCTTCCTCAACCTGGCCACGGCGGCGTCCATCGGCGTCGACCTCCCGTCGCTCTCCACCCACTGCAACCTCGGCGCCGCCGACGGCCTCCTCGTCCTCGCGGACAGGTTCACCAAGGCCGTCCGCCTCCTCGACCCTCTCCGCAACGCCGTCATCGAGTTCCCCTCCATCTCCAGCATCGTCGCCGCCGCGCCGCCCAAAAAACCGGACTACATCTCGGCGGTGTTCCGGAACCCACAAGGAGTCGACCCTCTCCACATCAACGGCGCGGCGATCGACGACTCCACGTCCCCTCCCACGCTCGTGCTCTGCCTGAGGAGTCGGACGCGCAACATCGTCTTCGCCAAGCCCGGCGATGATCACTGGACGCTGGTGGGCGCCGGTGAGGCGTCCGTCCCGATGCACGACCTTTCCGGCCACGTCCTGTTCTACTCCCTCCTCTCCTTCGGCGGCCGCTGCTACGTCAGCTCGCCGGAGGGGTCCGTGTACCTGGTGGAGCTCGGGACGTTTCCGCCTCGGCTGGTGGAAGTTGTCAACCAGCGCCACTTACTCGAACTAGACCTCCTCCGCACCCAGCGCATCTTCTCGTTGCTTGTCAGCGGCGCGCTCGGCGCTGGAACGAAGACGAAGATGCTGATGGTGCGGTTCTGGCCGGTAGTGGAGGACACCGACGGTTACAACCAGAAGGAGGGTGTTCATGGTGCACGGCTTCGCCAGCCGCATCGAGGTCATGGAGGTGGACGTCGCCGGGAGGAGGCTGCTTCCCGTGACGAGCCTGGGCCGGCACACGGCGTTCGTCGGCGTGACCCACTGCGTGCTCCTCTCCACGGACACATTCCCCTCCATTCCTGCCGACCAGATATGCCTGGGCTGCGATCTACAGCAAACTCGGCAGTTCAGCACGTACCGTATCACCAAGAGCAGGAGGGGATGCAAGAGGACCGAACCGCCGCACAAGTTCGAGCGACTCTTTGAAGACATGAGAATGAGTATAGTTCCCAGCGCCAGGCCATGCAACCTGGACCAGTATCTCGTTTGGTATGTCGAAAGAACACACCGCTTCAACGGCGGATGCTTCAGTCACAGACATCATTAGTACACGTAGATCATATGCATCTTGCTGGGTTCTCTTCTTCTTGTTTTCTTTGTCTGTGTATCAATGATGGCAATCTGGATGTGAACCATCTTAGCGATCTCTCCTTTTTGTTTTTTTTTTATCTACTATTATCGTCGCAAAATGCTGTAAACCATAGCACTCTGATTCCGTTCTGTTCCCTGCTTATGTTCCAATGTACTAGAAGGTTTATTTCCTCCAAATCAAGTGGCTAGAAAGATGATCGTCAGTCTATCTCCCCGCCGCCGCTGTAGTAACCGTCGAGGAGTGGACGGTGACGGTGCGTACTTAATGGAGGGTTGCCACTTGCGAGCACGACAGCTTCCATTAAGATAATCGATACGCCTAATTTTCGCATGATACAAAGCTGGATTTGTGTGGATGCAATCACGTAACTCATGTTGCAGGGCGACTCTCAACTCACTGGATGTGGATCCAACCATGCAGATGACAGTAAAAACTCAAGCACAAGTAGTTTGAAGGGACAAGTTAGTCAGAACTCGACACGAAAGATAATGAACTTGGGCACAGAGCAATAAGGACACCTCAGAAGAGGATTGCGTAAGACGTGAAGTAGAATGTGCATGTTGCAAACAAGTTCACATGATGAAAAATTTATTACTGGTCACCAAGCCATTACTTGAAGACAGCTTACAGAGCTCTTGCAGTACGCAGCCAGGGGTCAACAGACCACAATCGGAATAGGGTTGCGCATAGTGTAAACAAAACTCAGAAGTCAGGCACGTCTAACTTTTAATGACATACTATGGCCAGAGGTAGCGCGATATCCCACACAAAACAACCACTTCAAGAACACACTCCAAAACTCCACCAAGATGGACCGATCCCCGTTCACTTGTCTTCTGCCTGGTGAAAGAAAATATGACGACAACAATGAGAACTCCTGAAGGAGACTTAATTTTTAGAAAGCAGCAATTCACCAAAGGATAGCAATATAACATCATTCAAACTACATTCTATTCAAGACTGGTGATGGTTTCAAGGATATCACTACCTGTTCTCATCCAGTCATCCTAGTTACTGCTTTAAAACAAACAACATAGACAGCATAAAATTTAGCTGGCATGGATATGATCACGTGGTTACCATCTAAATGAGTTTTGATGAAAGCTATACACATTTCCAGCCTTTAAGATAAAAAATAATGGGAAAATTGGGTTCTCGACACTGAAAAATCCCGATTTTAGAAATTTACCATCGAAAGATTTTAGTTCACTTTAATACCAACAAAAGTTCCTCCGTTTAGAAATCTAACACTCCGTCACGTTTTCCATCCGCACACTCCAATCTCCGTTATTCTTTCTTCTTCCCGAGTTACAGGCGAGGCGCAGCGGCGCGGAGGCGGGGCCACGGTGGCTCGCGGCGGCACGCCGGCTGCCTGCTGGAGGCGGGGTCGCAGCGGCTCGCGGCGTTGCCGGGCCGAGGGGAGGCGGGACGGCACGCACGGGAGTGGGACACGGGCGGCAGTGCGTGCAGGAGCGCGCGGCCGTTGGCGCGTGGAGAAAGCGCACAGCAGATGCGGGCGAGCGGGGCGGCAGCGCGTGCAGGCATGCGCGGCGGCGGCGCGTGGAGGCGAGCAGGACAGGCCGCGGCGGCGCGTGTAGGCTGGGCTGTCATGTCTCGTAGCATCACTGCATCAGCATCGCGGCGGCGCGTAGTGAACTGAGCAGCGCGGCCGCGAATCCCAAATATGTCAAGGAGTCGTCGCTCGAGCAGCGCACCAGCGGATCCCGTCGGAATCGCGCCGCCTGTCACCACAGACCGCTGCCCCGGATGCTTTTCCGTTGTATTGAGTTACTTCGTCCTGGAATTGAGCTCACAACCACACGAATCGAGTTCGTGACATCCGCAATGGAGTTGGTTCCGCACAATTGGAATTCGCCGCTACACGATTTGAGCTTTTTCCATCCAAATTGGGCTAGTTGTGTCACCATACATGCTAGTCGCTGCGTGCGTGCGTTAGAGATGGAGGGCCTTGCGGCTTGGGAGAAGCAAACTTAACAAGAGGAGCTGGCCTTGTTTTGCCGGCGGGAGAACGAGACCAGCACCAGCTGGACGACAGAAACACAACGGGAACAACATGGAGATGGCGGCAGTGAAAGATGACAGAAGTTTTGACGGAGTGGTAAATTTCTAAACGGAGTGATCTTTCGATGGTATTAAAGTGTACCGATTCAGTTCAGTGGTAAATATCTAAAACAGCAATCTTTCGGTGTCTAGAACCCAATTTAAATAAATAACTGTTCTGAACTTTTGTTGGTTTAGAACAAGTTTGTGCATACTCATTTTGTCCTCTGCAATTACCTTCCATAAATGCTTATCTGTACCCTAAGCAAGTTGCATTCAGATGATTAAGAGAGAGTGTGTCCTAGAGATTAGTGGCAAGTGGCAACAGATCTTATTCCGTAAATGGGAAGATAATGCAGTACTAGGCAGGCTAAGATCATGAGACGACCACATTCTCTGGAATAACCTAATTATCAAAATCTCTATATGCTTACCTTTTTAAACAGAAAGCTAGTAATTTAGCATACACAAAAGTTAAAAGACACATCATCTCTCACATTTTGGTAAAAGACTACACTTATACAAAGATGATGACAAGTTTGACGAGTCAGCAGATAGGCTTAACTAGTATAGAGGGAAAATGAGAGCAATTACTTCAGAGTGAGCAGAAGGGACAGTTGAGACCTTGGGAGACAACTTTGGAGGAGCACCATTGAACAAGTATGAGCATTCAGTGTATGCAGCGCCTATTCCAACACCAGCTCCAAGGGCAACTGACGCCCAGCGGGTAGTAGGGCTACCTGTACAAAACGGCACAAGTCAATATGACAAAAGATGTAGTACCGATAGTCATGTAATTTTTCTTCTCTTGCAACTTACACCTTGCATATGCCTCTAATGGTTCAAGAGTCAATAAAAAATTAATCCTAATTTGGAAGGTTTGGTGAAACTGGAATAACTCATTACTGCTTGCTCAGCATACTCTCAAACAAAGAAGGATGGTACAGAAAATAGAGAACTTATGTACTGCAGAAACAGAAGGAAAAGGTTATATAAAGAGGACTAGCTCACTCCAGCAGCAAAAGGCGCAGTATAACATACAAGAGACAAGCCACACTTCAGGAGCAAAAGAAGACAATAAACAGGCTGCACTATTAAAAAACAGTTCCTGGAACCCAAAGTCCCCTCCATATGTAAGTAAGAAAGTTGCACATTAATCAAGGAGACATCAGGTCAGATGGAATAGATGACAGTCAGATGATACGTTTTAGATAGCTAGATAGCCATATGTGACCACACAGGATGATGCGTCAACATGCTATAAATAAATTGATAATGACATGCGAAAGGAAGTTGAAGATTGCAATTTCCTTGCCAAACGATTAGGCAAACAACATTACAGAATTCAGGTTGCTCAACGCAAGTAGTAACACAGAACTTTACTATCATGAATGCAACTGCCATAATCATTCACCCTCAGAAATCCCATAAGCTCATTATTCAAATCATATCAGTGGAGGTACTGCTCAAACTGATCTAACATCATTCACCCGCCCAGTAATTGTATAGTCTATGCACTATTAATCAATAATCCAGAATACAGATATCCATATCATCAGTTGCGTAAAGATATGGAATACCAAAGCCTCAATGGGAAACCTGTGATGGAGCACTAAAGAGATAAATGCTGTGACCTCAAGAATTGTTAAGGTTACTGAAAATCCAGCTATTCATCACTGCTGAAATATAACGCCGTCCTAAATAAATTGTACAGCCACGAGAAAGACATATAATTGGTACTAAACCCAAATTCATCAGACCCATTCGCAGAACAACCACCAGAAGCGAAAGCCTTGCTCACAACTAAATTCGGAAAAACTGAAAAGGAAGCAAACGAGTATTAATATCAAAACTACCCTCCCTACAATTGACAACAAAGAGATGAAAATAACATGTCCAGTGACCTTATGTTACATGAAGTTCAATTTCCTCATGACCACAGAACACAGAACCTAAAGAGACTCGCTTGCACACATGGAACTACTCATAGGCTTTTATGTAAATTGACTTCACAACTCAACCCCATCAAATGTGACTACCTAATCATAGCAATTAGCTCGAAATAATAACTAAGCAATATCCTAGAGCAGCAATTTCATGTACCGATAGATGATGCGCATTGATTGATCCTCGAAGGGATAGTGTCGATTTGTGACGCGCAACCATCCTAGCTTGTCCCGCTCGTCGGAGCAGGCGGATCAAAAGGGAACGGGGGCATCCGCACTAACCCTAAGCAAACAGCCATGCCCACCCACCCATCGACCAGATCCCACGAGATAGAGCGCAATGGGAGAGCAGGAGGTTCCTTACGGAAGAGGAGGAGGCCCGTGAAGGCGCCGGCGAGGGAGGAGTAGGCGACGCGGCGGATGGAGAGGTCGAGGCAGGCGTCCCACTTGGCGTCCAGGTCGTACCGCGGCGGGATCCCGGACTTGGGGGGCGGGGAGGAAGGCGCCGGGGCAGGCGCCGGCTCCGGCTCCGGGGCGGGCGCGGGGGCAGCGTTCTCGGGCGACTCCGCCATGGCGAGCGAGGCGAGGGTTTCGGGACACGACGAGAGGAGCCGACGCGAACGGAGAATGGAAGGGAGCGGCGGAGAGAGATGCGGAGACAGGGAAAGCCTGGTTGGGGTGCTTGGCCCTTGTGCTCTGTTTTGATGCGAATGCGATGCTGCTTTTGGGCCGGGCCGGGCTGGTGCAGAGCAGTTGGTGCAGAGCAGTGGCAAACAAGTAATGTTAATTTTTTTTTTCTCTCAAAAAAAAAAAGTAATGTTAATTTTTAATTTTTTTTGGCGAAAAACTGTTTATGTTAATTGAGCTCGTGCACTTAAATTCAACAAACTTTCTCGTATGTTAGGCAGCAAGAAAAATCTGGCGGTGGTATGGTCGATCACATGCTTTGCTTGGATGGACAAGGTTATGGTTTTACATACCCTTACGGTGTTTGTTCATGTATCACTTTTTCTGGTATCGGAAGATAATTGAGCCTGAATCAAGTGGGCATGACTGCATGCACGCATCAAAATAATTTTTATAAGACGACAGTGCAAACACAACAAACATGTCGAGCTGTAGGGACCGGATCGCGACCGATTCCGTTATCAGAGAGAGTGAACCAAACACCACCCCAAGTTCAAAAGCATATGTGTGATCATGCTCCTCCAGTAGAAGACTGACCACAATACAGTACTGAAAAAGAAAAATTGTATGTTAGGCCAGGACGATGCCGAGCATCCTCAACGCCCGCAGTGCCTTGCATCGATGCCCAGTGGCTATGGGAACCACTTCGCGTCAGGCCGCCTCGGATTCATTTACCATCCTGTTTGTCTGCCTGTTTTGCAGCAGTTACAGTATTTCAGTTATTTCTTCTGCAACCGTTACAGTGTTTCTACCGTCGCTACAGTGTTTGTAGTTATTTTTCTACAGCCGCAGCTACAGCCCGTTTTTCCTTCGCACAAGAACGGCCAAATGCCATGGACTCGACGGGTGGAAAATACTATTTTCTTCTTCAACGTCATCCCATTTACATGATCATGCTGCATTATTCATTTCAGCAGCTGCTTTTTTTTTAAGAACACCATCACCCATTATTGATTAATTAAGGGTACATGATTACAAATGCCTTCTGGCGGTGCTAAAAACCAAACTTGCCTGCCTAATTCAAAATAAACATAACTCCTAGCTAGAGTATGAGCATCAATATGCGAGGCACGACTCTCGTGCACTATCTTAGAAAAGGCGAAAGATTTCGCTCTCTTTTTATCTCTTAAACGATATGTCCCTACATTCCCAGGCTACCTTCTTTGATACTTCTTATCACATTGGTGTTGTCACATGCCAATCAAAACCGCTGCAGAGTAAGATCGCCAGGAAGAGCAATACCTTCTCTGCTGCAATAGCTTTAGGCTCTGTTTGTTTCCCACCCAGATTATATAATCTGGCTCATATAATCTATAAGCTGAAACAAACAGGTCTCAGATTATTGTCAGATTATAGCAATTCACAAACAAGATTATCATAATCCAATAAGCTGCTTTCCCCCAGCTTATAGATTATATAAGCTGAATTATATAATCTGGGTGGAAACAAACAGAGCCTTAATCGGTGCTTGAACAATCTAATCTCTCCTATACCAACACTGCTTTTTCCTAACACTGGGCTAGTCTAAGCAAGCATGGAGGTAGGAGGTTGTCATGGCTGAACGAGAAATACCAGAGAATGAAGCGTTTCGATGAAAAAAAAAAGGAAGTTAGAATAAGAGAGATTTTGTGGTGCAGCAAAAAGAAAAAGAGAAATCGTCGACAGCAGGATTCGAACCTGCGCAGGCAAAGCCCAACAGATTTCGAGTCTGTCTCCTTAACCACTCGGACATATCGACTTCATAGTGACGTTTAGGAAAATATATTATATAATCAAATAATCTTAACAATTGTTAATTTTGACTGGTGGCCTAGCTCGAGGTAACATTTGTGTTTGTGATTCCACCGAAAAATAGTCTGTTATGGTAAGGTAGAGCAGAATTAAAACGGCTTCAAAGGGAATCGTCGTACCCAGTACTTTAAATCACGTTGATCAATCTCGCCCTACTCGCAACGAACTGCATGGCGGCGGGGATTAAACTGAAACCTTGTGCATAAGAATCAGCTTCTACCTACCACGCCATAAAACACACGTTGATCAATCTATGCAATCGATTAATGCAAACTTAACTCATTTCATAGCAAGAGATTTGACCACTTTATTGAGAAGCAAAATCACTCATCATCTGGTGCCTGATGGTAAAGAAAGCATCGCTTGTAGCAAAGAAATATTTGGGAAAACCTGAACACAATGCATTTCGAGAAACAGCAGGTGGGAAAGCAATGAGCTGTGTAAGTAACATCAAGCCCGAGTTAAGAACTAAAAGCTGTACTATATCGTTAGCTAAGAGCAAAGCACAGATGCACTCATCACACTAAAAAAAAGAAAGAAAGTAGGATTCATGGAATTGTCTGATAATCAAATAACCAGTAGAGTTCTAAATATGCAATGAAGAGCCGAGGGAACAGAGATGGAATGGGACTACTACCAACTGCTGTTGGCTTGCATTGCTTCTCCTCCCCGGATAGCATATCTATGAACAGGGACACCAATTTCTGAATAATCTAATGCCACGAGAGAACATCAGCAGCACAATAAGCATTTATTGAACACTGAGCATCAGATCACTCAAATAAGGTGACAGCTCCGCAGTCAGCTTGTTCATCCCAAGCATTCTATGCAAGGAATGGCAAACTACCAGTACCCAGTGGAGATGCATTCATATGGCATAACAAGATGTTTTCACAACTTTGTTTAAATTGCATGCTTTAGCATACAAGTACTATTAGGCAGGAAAACAGAACATATGCAGATCTATTGGAGATCTGATGAGCTAGAATCTAGCCATCTGATAACAAGACATTTTATCTACGTATTATTAATGAGTAGAGAAGCAATGAACATGACAAAATATTGATCAATTGGTGGAACTGAAGAGACAAATCAACCAGGAAAACAGATAACCACCATTAATAAGGTGGGCAGCCTGTCAAAGTGACAATCAGCTTCTTATTCCACAGCATTCAGAAATGTAAAGGCAACAAACATAGATGTGTAGAAGTGCGATTAAATAACATAACAGAGGCAACATGATTATCTACCAGATAACGACGTCAGCCTAAAAACCACACCATGCAGGAGCAGTAACCACCAATGCAAGTTAAAGTGGCAGCCTGTCAAAGTTGCAACCAGCTTCTTACTCCATAGCATTCAGAAATGTAAAGGGAAGCAGAGATACGTAATGGAGATCAGATATAATCAGCACAAACAATAACAGAGTCCTTCTCGATCCATAGGTAGAGTCGTAGAAATGCGATTAAATATTAACATAATGATTAGTAGCTACTATAGATTCCAACATCGACCTAGAACATTGCTGACTGCATCACCATTAGGTGTTGGGAGGAGTGGACAGAGTGGCTACGACAAAGAAGGTTCACATGAGCGTCATGAACGCTAGTACCAGCGTATGAGTGACAATCCTCCGGTACCAGCTGCAACCGAAGTGAGGGAGGTGGGCACAAATTCCACAAAATGGTGCGGCACCAGGGTTTGAACTGTTAGATGTATATGTATTCTTGTAGTTTCCCCATTGTATAAGGGGTTTTGTGCATATTTGCCTACACCTGTACATGTATATATTTGAGCCTATTGCCCCCATAATGAATACAAGTGCTATTCATAACATGGTATACAGAGCCAATCTAGGGTTAGTTTTTTCTCTCCTTTCCTAGTGATCCTGGCGTTGCACTTGCGCCTGTTCGTCCACCAATTTTTCTTTCAGTCGTCCTTCTCTTGAAGTCCGGCTGTTCTTCACGTTCTTCATCTTGAACGTCCGGGTTGCTCTTCGTTCTGAGCAATCGCGCCGCCATCTCTTCAGTACGGCATCGCCTCTTCCCGGTTCCACGACGTGCTGTCTTGCCGTCACACCAATCGTCGCCGCCGCCTGGTCTCTCCGCCGCCGCCGGGTCTATCTCCGACAGTGTGCCGTCCCATCGGATCGTCATCGTCCAATTGGCACGTCGCCGCGCCGGATTCTTGAACGAAATCGTCGCGCCGTCGTCGGGAGTCGCCGGATTTCGAACGCCGCCGCCGCCGGAGTCGTCTTCGTTGGACGTCGGCTCGATCTGATTCTGAGCCGGCTCATTTGTCCACCTCGGCTCGACTCGACGATCGGCTCGGCTCAATCAACGGCTCGGCTCCAACCGTCGGCTAGCGGCTCGGCTCATCTTGTCGGCTCGCGGCTCGGCTTCCAGACCAAGTTCGGCTCGGCTCGGTAAAAAAAAAAAAAAAAAAAAAAAAAAAAAAAAAAAAAAAAACTGCTGCTTGCGCCGCTTCTCTTCTGCGCTCTCGCCGTCGCCTGCCGCTGCTTCATTTGCGCTCTCGCCGTCGACATGGCTCCTTCGTCAACATCTGGAGGTGTTGCCGTTCTTCGCTGCCCGGTGCTTTTCAATGGCACCAACTATCGTGACTGGGTTCCTCGTCTTCGGATTCATATGCGGGGTCTGCGTCTTTGGGAGTTTCTTACTGGCGAGCTGCCTTGTCCACCTCGCCCTACTGCTCCTGTGCCGCTTGTGCTTCCAGTGAAGCCTACCCTATCTGCGACAGCTACTGATGAGGAGACCAAGCAGTTTGACAAGTTGCTTGCTGATTATGATGCTAGTGTTGAGAAGTTGCAGGCAGATTATGATGATCTTATGGCCTCTTATGAGTCACAGTATGCTACCTACCGGGTCTGGATTGATGAGGATGCTCGAGCTGCTTCTATTCTTGTTGGTAGCATGGAGGATCGGTTTTCTGCTGATATTGTTGAGTTTGAGTATGCACATCAGATGTGGGCTTTTCTTCGTGAGCGTTATGAGCCTACTGGACAGTCCACTTTTCTTGCTGCCGTTCGTGAGGAGCAGCTTGTTCGACAGGGTGATGGCACAGTTGATGATTTCTATGGTCAGATATCTGCTATTTGGCGTCAGATTGACACTCTTGGCCCTCATTTGTCTCCCAGCACTTGTCAGTCATGCCAGAGTCAGAAGAAGTTTCTAGAGATACGTCGCACTTATGACTTCTTGACTCGGCTTCGTGATGAGTTTGAGCCACGCCGTGCTCAGTTGCTTGCTCGTCACCCTTGTGTTACTATGATGGAGGCTCTTGCTGAGGTTCGTAGTGAGGAGACTCGTCTTCATGCTGCTGGTCTGTTACAGTACTCTTCAGTGTTGGCTGCTCGCTCTTCGCCGTCGGCTCCTCGTTCTCCTTTGTCTCCAACTGCTACTCCTCCTGTGGTGCCTTCCTCCATGGCGCCTTCTTCTGGGAGTCGGACTAGTGCTCTTCAGTGTGATCATTGTGGTAAAGAGGGTCATGTGGAGGCTTATTGTTTCAAGAAGAGGAAGGAACAGCGGGCTCGTTCTCGTCGGTTTTCACAGGGTGCTGCTAGCCCTAGTACTGGAGGTTCTCAGAGGGGTTCTACTGGTTCAGACACACAGGAGATCATCAGGTTGCTCGGTCGCCTCGTCGCCTCTCCGTCACCAGGAGCTGCTGGTTCTGTGACTCAGCCCTCTGCACCGACTGGTACTGCTGCTGCTTCTCAGTCTTCTCTTGCGGGATCTCGCTCTCCTACTCCAGGTACTTGTCCGTGGGTTCTTGATTCTGGTGCTTCTTTTCATATGACTCCATATCGCTCCTGTCTTTCTTCCATGATTTCTTCGCCTAGTTCTCATTTTGTTCATACAGCTGATGGATCTCCTCTTTCTGTTGTTGGGAAGGGCACTCTTTTATCTGACTCTTTTTCCGTTCCTGATGTCTCTTGTGTTCCTGATTTGACCATGCAGCTTATGTCAGCCGGCCAAATTACTGATTATGATTGTCGTGTGATTCTTGATCCTGATTTTTGTTATGTTCAGGATCGTTGCACGGGTCAGGTGATTGGCACTGGCCCCCGGCGCCGTGATTCACAGCGTCTTTGGGAGCTTGACTGGCTACATCTTCCTTCCGCTGCGTCTGCCGGTCTTGTTGGCTCCGCCTTTGCTGCTTCGTCGACCTCGTCTTTTGCTCAGTGGCATCATCGCTTGGGTCATATCTGTGGCTCTCGATTGTCGGCTTTGATTCGTCGTGGTCTTTTAGGGTCTGTTTCAGGTCATGAGTCTTTAGCTCAGTGTCAGGGATGTAGGTTAGGCAAGCAGATACAGCTTCCCTACCATTCTAGTGAGTCAGTGTCACAGCGTCCTTTTGATCTTGTTCATTCAGATGTATGGGGTCCTGCTCCCTTTGTTTCTACAGGGGGACAACGATATTATATAATTTTTATAGATGATTTTTCTCGCCACACATGGATTTATTTTATGAAACATCGTAGTGAGGCTTTATCCATCTATAAGACTTTTACTGCTATGATTCGTGCTCATTTTGACACTTCTATTCGTGTCTTTCGTGCCGACTCCGCAGGAGAGTATCTTTCTGGAACTCTTCGTCAGGTTCTTTCTGAGCAAGGCACCCTTGCTCAGTTTTCCTGTCCTGGTGCTCATGCCCAGAATGGTGTCGCTGAGCGCAAGCATCGTCATCTTCTTGAGACTGCTCGTGCTCTTATGATTGCTTCTTCTGTTCCTCCTCATTTTTGGGCTGAGGCTGTTTCTACTGCCAACTTTTTGGTTAATATTCAGCCTTCGTCAGCTATTCATGGAGGGATTCCTTATGAGCGTCTTTGCGGCAAGTTACCTGATTATTCCAGCCTTCGTCTTTTTGGTTGTGTATGCTATGTGCTTCTTGCACCTCGCGAGCGCACTAAGCTGACCGCTCAGTCCGCTGAGTGTGTTTTTCTAGGCTATAGTGCTGAGCATAAGGGATATCGGTGTTGGGATCCTGTTGGTCGACGGATGCGGATTTCTCGAGATGTTGTTTTTGACGAGTCACGTCCTTACTATCCTCGTCCATCTTCAGACATCTCTTCTGCATCTTTAGTTGATCCACTTTCTTTCTTGACTTTGCCTGATGTCTCTATTGTCAGTCCTCGTCTGGTGCCTCCTCCGCAGGTACCCTCTCCTTTTGTGCCTTCTTCATTGGCACCGACACCTTCCCCTATGGTGTCTTCTTCACCCGTGCCTTCTGGACAGTCTTCTACGGGTCCTTCTTTTATGGGCCCTGACTATTCTTTGAAGCCACCGGTGACGCAGGTCTATACTCGACGTGCTCCGGCATTCTCTGATGTGTCATCTTCTTCTGATGAGCCTTCTACTCCCGATAGGCCATCTTCTATGCTTGACGCATCTTCCTCAGAGGATCTTTCTCCCGAGCAGCTTATCAGACGTGGTGCTCGTATTCGTCAGCGTCCTGATTTTTTCTCTCCTTCTGCCTATTCTACTACGGTTCTTTCTGAACCTACCTCTTATCGTGATGCTATTCTTCATCAGGAATGGCAGCATGCTATGGCAGAGGAGATTGCTGCTCTTGAGCGTACAGGCACGTGGGATCTTGTTCCTCTTCCTGCACGTGTTCGCCCTATTACCTGTAAGTGGGTCTATAAGGTTAAGACCCGCTCTGATGGTTCTCTTGAGCGCTATAAGGCACGTCTTGTGGCTCGCGGTTTTCAGCAGGAGCATGGCCGTGACTATGATGAGACCTTTGCGCCTGTTGCTCATATGACCACTGTTCGCACTTTTCTTGCTGTGGCCTCTGTTCGTGAGTGGTCCATCTCTCAGCTTGATGTCAAGAATGCCTTTCTTAATGGTGAGTTGCATGAGGAGGTGTATATGCGTCCTCCACTTGGATATTCTGTTCCTGAGGGCATGGTGTGTCGTCTTCGTCGCTCACTTTATGGCCTTAAGCAGGCTCCTCGTGCTTGGTTTCAGCGCTTTGCCTCTGTGGTCACTGCCGCTGGCTTTTCTGCCAGTAATCATGATCCTGCGCTATTTGTCCATATTTCTCCTCGTGGTCGGACTCTTCTTCTTATTTATGTTGATGATATGATCATTACAGGAGATGATTCGGAGTATATAGCCTTTGTTAAGGCGCGTCTCAGTGAGCAGTTTTTGATGTCTGATCTTGGTCCTCTTCGTTACTTTCTTGGAATTGAGATTTCTTCTACACCTGAGGGGTTTTATCTATCCCAAGAAAAGTACATTCATGACCTTCTTGATCGTGCTTCTCTCACTGATCGTCGGACTGTTGAGACTCCCATGGAGCTCAATGTTCATCTTCGCGCCACTGATGGTGAGCCTCTCACTGATCCTACTCGATATCGTCATATTGTGGGGAGTCTCGTTTATCTTGGTGTTACTCGTCCTGATATCTCGCATTCTGTGCATATCCTTAGTCAGTTTGTTTCAGCTCCTACCCAGCTCCACTATACTCACTTGCTTCGTGTCCTGCGTTATCTTCGTGGGACTATATCTCGTCGCTTGTTTTTTTCCACGCTCCAGCTCTTTACAGCTTCAGGCATATTGTGATGCTACCTGGGCTAGTGATTCCTCTGATCGCCGATCTCTTTCTGCTTTTTGTGTGTTTCTTGGTGGTTCTCTCATTGCTTGGAAGACTAAGAAGCAGACAGCAGTTTCTCGTTCGAGTGCAGAGGCTGAGTTGCGTGCTATGGCTCTTGTGACAGCAGAGGTTACTTGGTTGCGGTGGTTGCTTGAGGATTTTGGTGTTTCTGTTTCTACGCCGACTCCTCTTTTATCTGACAGTACAGGTGCTATCAGTATGGCTCGTGATCCGGTGAAGCATGAGCTCAGTAAGCATGTTGGTGTTGATGCTTTTTATACACGAGCGCAGGTACAGGATGGTATTGTTGCTCCTCAGTATGTGCCTTCAGAGATTCAGTTGGCTGATTTATTTACAAAGGCACAAACTGGTGCTCGACATAGGTTCTATCTCTCCAAACTCAGTGTTATTGATCCACCCTGAGTTTGAGGGGGGGGTGTTAGATGTATATGTATTCTTGTAGTTTCCCCATTGTATAAGGGGTTTTGTGCATATTTGCCTACACCTGTACATGTATATATTTGAGCCTATTGCCCCCATAATGAATACAAGTGCTATTCATAACATGAACAAAGGTATGCACCCTCCCAGCTGCCAGTGGACATACCACTATGCTTTGAGCGCCTTCACTGACCACCCTCGGTTTTGCAGGAGGAGCATTGCTGAGACTGAGAACATCCGCACATGCCTTCTTGAGCCCGTCATAGTGGCACTGCTGAGCCAGCGCAAGCATGGATGCCACCACGCCGGCATCAGGGACGCGCCTGCACAGGTTGGCCTCGCAGATGAGCTTGAGCCTGACCAAGTGGTACCTGTCCGCCGCGACGAGCAGGTTGGCCTGTGCTTGCATGTAATTGAAGCGCCTCAAAAGCCATATGAACAACAGCTTCATCCAATCCACCCTACGTACACAAACAGAAACACAATATTCAACCGTAACATAGTAATGGTCAGAACTAAAGAAGCAGCTAGTCATACCTCAAGGACAAGATCCCCAGCAACTGAATTATCAAAACTGACACAAAATTGCACACATGCAGCAGCAGCAGCACCACTTCGTTTGCTGTAGCATAAACCAGAAAAAATTGCATAAAGCAGAAGACAAAATAGTTCATCCATAAGAGCTAACAGCACACTGAACTGAATCTACTGACCTCGTAGAAGCAAGCAAAACACCTGACCACAACTTAAAGTCCGCACGAAGCCAGTCAGTATCCCAATCCTGGAAAAATGTTTCTGCAACTTCCTTCATGCGACTTTTCAATGTACGTACCACATTCTGATGAAAATAGAGGAGGTCTTCGACGCCATAGTGACCATGCACAGGATCAAACACCGTAATTGTGTTATCTCCCAAGCTCCATGCATAACACACCCAGTGATGACGAACAAGAGCGGGAAACAGCAACTGCAAGAAACATCAGTATCAACATCAATTCCAACACAATCAATAGTGCACCATAAACTTAAAATCACAATGGAATATAATTGTATGTAGCTGAGAAAAAGCACAAGTACCAAGGAACAATGAGAAACATCGTAATTGAGATGAGGACCAACAAACTGTTGTTGTATCGAGTCTTCTTCGCACAAACGCCATCCAGCAAGCGCCAATGCCTACAAAAAAACATAAAATTACATTTCCCTTCAACTCAATATGTAAATTATTACTTCAACCGACAGCACACTGCACGATTTAGCACCTCCGCTTGCAAACCGAGATATTGTATACCCACTTGCAATGAACTACTATTAAATACGATCCTTAGAATCAGTGACGTACCATAAAATCCAACTCAATAAAATGACGCCTTCGATCACGGCCATCTTGACAACATCGACGGCTGTCAACTTGATTATACCGTCGCAGAATAGCATCCATCATATCGTGGTCAAAATCCGAAAAACCCATTACTTGATCCCTCAACTTAGCCGGCCAGACCTCAATGAACTTTGGAATAAAGTGCACAATACACGGTCTACATATCAAACAGAAAAAAAAATGGTAAATGGAATGGAAAACTGCCATCTAACACACTACAACATTGATTCAGCACAAATTAAGTACACTAACCTATCAGAAGTGTAACATCCCACCTTAATCATGGTCTAAATCTTCTGTTAGTGCACATTGATCACAAATGTTAATGATCACATTGGAGAATTTAATTTAAAAGCAAATCATTTGAAAATAGTCAAATATGAGCTTGAACTAGAACTTCAAAATTTTGCATACAAGTGGGCCCATTTAAAAATTTCCTTGGCATACAGGGGAAAAAGGAGATTTTTGGAGAATTTTGTGGATTTTTTTACAAAAGGAAATGGGCTCAAATAAATCAAATGTCATTTATCCAAAATCTGACTTAACTGAATTGTAACTCAAAATTTAAATCTAATTAGGAAAAGTTGTAATAAGGAAAATTGTTCATCTCAGTGAAACCTTCCAGAACTGATTTTATCAGATTTTTTGGAGCACAGTAGAGTTTGGTTTCAATCAATCCAAGTCAGCACGTGCAAATTTATTTGAAAATTCAAAAATTCTACTGTAGCGGCAGGTGTCGTCCTCGTCGTCGCTCCTCCCTCTCTCCGCCCATCCCGGCGAACTGTGGCCGGCGTCATTCGGCACAGCGCCGGCGACCGGTTCAGCCCCCCCTTCGAGACCGTGGATGACTCCAGCTCACGCTCCCTCTCGCTCTCTCCGTCACTTCGCGCGCAAGGAGCAGACGCCAGAACCGAGCCGCCATTGCCGCCGAGCTCGAGCTCACCGCCGCGCCGCCGCTCCGCCACACTCCAAGTTCAACCCCAACGGCAAAAAGGTGCGCTAGGAGTACCTCAACCCTATACACAGCACCAACTTCGAGCTCCCCCACCCTGCAGCGAGATCGACGCCAAGTTGTAACCATGGCCGCCGGTTGACCCACCTCGACGCCGTCGCTAAATACTCCCTCTCCGCCATATCGCAGGAATCGCCTTCTTCCCCGACGCCGTTCGCCGGACCGCGCCGCCCCCCCTCCGCGAACCACTCCTTCCGGACCTCCTCCTCGTGCACACATACCCCCGGAAGCTCCCTCTCATCGAGGTGAATCCCATGCTCCCCCTAACTCACTCCCTCGCTGCCTCCTCTCATCAGAACGCCGCTTCGCCATGGCCGCCGCCGCCACCATCGCCGCCGACCTCCCTCCCGACCACGCGCACGTGCACACCACCCAGCCCTAGAGCCGCCTCGACGCCCTCTACGCGCTACTGCTGACGTTCACGTAAAAGTCGCCGCCGTTTAGCCGGAACGGCGACCTCGCCGTCGACCCTGTAGCGCGCGCACGCCGTGCCCTGGCACTGCTACAGTGCCGCAGTCCTTTTCCTTTTTCTCAGAAATTTGATCAAACTTGTAAATTCGATAGAAATTCAAATACAACTCAGAAAAATGCGAAACAAAATTTGTTGGATTCCCTGTGAACATACCTATCCAGTGGTATAACATAAACATCTGAATTTGTCTTAGTTAATTTTATAAAATTCAGAGAAGAGAATCAGGAAATATTTTTTATAAAACGATCTATAAAGGAAAAAATTCTGATTTTTGGCACACATACTCCTCGTGAGTTCACTGAACATCTCACAAAACAGTTTCTTGAATTTCACCATATTTTAGGAGTAATTTCAGTTTCAAGTTTCTAGTAAAATCTTTTTTATCATTTTATTCCTACACTTTTTGGCATCAAATTTTGGATATGTTACTGTACCTAGGATTAGATTGATAAATAAAAATAAAAATTTAATTTTAGGTCTTCCAGAATCCTTTGAAAGAAATTAGAAGAAGATCCCTTATTTGCACTTAAGAAAATTCATAAATTCAAAGTAATTTGCGTAAAACACTTGAGACCAGAATGCTAAAATCTGATAAATGGCCCTGCAAGCATGTTGCATTGTGCATAATAAAATCATCATGTCATATTTGTCAAGGAAGTTCCATGAACCCTATTTGACTTTGTGTATATCATTGCATTCATTTAGGAACCGACGCCGGACTCGAGGACTTAGAGCTCGTGACCGAGGAGACCGGCGCTGACTTGAACATGCTCGAGTGTGCTAACCACCAGCCCCAAGGCAAGCCCCGGTGCACGCCTATGTTTACAAAGTTTTGCATTTGCTCACATGTACTTCGTGTCATGAATTGTGCATTTAAGTTTTAGGAGTTGTATGGAACCGTAGATGCATTTGCCTTACATGCTCCTATGGGTGGGTTCAGTTTTATACAGCCGCTCGGTAGACTTTGCTAGGCTTAATAAGGTTATGTCATCGGTAGAATATCGAGTGGTATGGAGACCGCTCGATGTAAGTGGGTCGGATTTACTTTATGTTCTCACAAGATGATGATAATGAATTTGAGACCGAACGGGGAAGTTTCATGTGTAGGTTGAGGTGACAAGGCTCGCCTTGTTCGCCATAGCCCCGTTCGTGTCGATTGAGGACCGTTCGTTGTGGCCCCGCTGAGCAAGTTTGAACAGTACCGGATGCATGCTAGCAGAATGGGAACTAGTAAACTGAGTAGCTCGATGTTGTATGTGTTGGACGGTGCTCCCCATCTCTTTTGGTGATGAAGATGGAATGGTGGTTGCGGGTTTGTGTAGGAAGGGAGGGCACACGGGCTAACCACGGATTGCCTGGCGCGAGTATCGCGTGGAGGACGTGTGTCCGGGAGAGGTGAAATCGGCTCGACCTTACGATGTCTTGTGAAAAGTTGCCGTGCGTGACTCTTTTGAGTGTGCGTACGTCGTGTATTCGGGTTTCGCCTCCAGGTGTAAATCGATTCGAATCGCCGTCTCTCGCGGTTATTGAGTACCACTTGTTCACTGTGTTACATCGTAGTAAGAAGTGCACATGATGATGTTTATATGTTATTGTACTGCAATTAATTGTATTGCAACCATGTATTGCTTAGTTAGGTTGCTAATATTTATATTAATGCAAGAACCCTTTTAATTTGGCTAAAATATGAAAATAAGGATCAATTATTAGTGCTGTTTTTGCAATTAGATTTCAGCAACCTGGTCAACCCCCTGCATATTAGAGGTCGGTCTTAGAAGACCATTTTGACGGGTAAGACTTGCTGAGTATTAGTTGCTCAGGGTTTGTTGTTGAAATTTTTGCTGCAGGTATTCTCAATTGTAATTTCTGCGGTTGTTGTGGCAAAGTAGTGTGGGAGGGTGAGCCGCCTAAGGACTGGTCTATTGAGTGGGTTCCCTCCTGTCCCAGCCAGGAGTAAGGTGAGTGAGATCGTGTCTACGGGCCGGACATGATTTCCTTGTAGATATGTATCGTCGTGTGTTTCGCTTCTGCTCGCTTTTATGTAATCGAATTTCGAACTCTTTTATGTAATATTGACCGAACATCGAACTTTGTATCCTATGTTAATTATGGAACCAATGTAATAACTGAACTTGTTGTAAACTTATTTTACTTATGCTTATGTGTGTGGTCATGTGCATACTTGCTTCGCCAAGTATCCCCCGATTATGATCCTGGTTAGCCAAATCCCTCATTAATTTTAGGTGGGATGCTACAAGAAGAAGCAGAGGATCCAATTCTAGATATCCATTCCAACATTGCAGCAGAATCACCAAATCCAGAACAGCGATCACCACTTCCATCATCCTCCATTACCCCGCCCTTACAGCCAAAACCAATTCGACAAATTGATTTGCTTTGTCTAGCAACAGCATAAAACTCAGACATCGCTCGTGTAGCAACTATGTCCGCACAACACATGCAGCGTATACCACGTTTGCGAGCTGGATCCAAGACACCGTCACCATCAAATGAACACTTGCATTCCCTCGGCGCACACTGCCCCGATATGACAGGCAACTCAGCAGCCTTCCCACCACTACATGAAGCCACAGAACTACAATCTCGGTGAACAGAAAACTGACCACACAAAGCATCCACAGCACCTTGGTCAATCGAACATCTGCGCCTAATACATTGACCTGCAAAACAAAACAAACTAATTAAGTCCATTACAATCCTAACTAATAAATTTCTTATAGGCACCAATAAATAACATCAACCACACAAGAACTAAAAACAAAAAAACGATCACTAACCAGTCACATCAAATGGATCATGACATCCATTCATTTTTGAATTCTCACAATCACCATTTATGTGCTGGTTACCACATATGTATGGAGCCAACATCGAGACAGCAGCTTGAATAAGCAACATTTCTTGACGATGTATGTGCTCATTAATTTGTTTCCGGAAGTCCATCATTGCAATAAAAAGAGGTCCAGCAGCCTAAAAAAATTACAAATAAATTTAGTGGCAACCTTCACTGAAACTGTAACCTGAAGTACAGAGACCCCAAACATAAATGGCAACACATATAAGGAAACGTTGAACACAAACAAACATAACTCACCTGACAGGATATTTCCATATCCACTGTCATCTCAGTAAACAGGTCCCAAAGAGCACAAATAGCATCCATATCTGCATCAGGCGCCATACATTCAGTACCCCACGAGTAGCAAACTTCACGAGCGAGACGCATCTGGAAAACAAGTAGATATGCAGTGTATCAGTAACTGCCATCTCTCCATTGAACACTCAAGGTAGCAATTGTGCATACCACATTGCAGCAAATTACACGCCAACAGCTACAAAATACAACCACCCGATCGAACATAAATAAATACACATTATTAACAGAAACAACCATTACCTTAGGCACTCGGAATGAATCAACATTTGCATTATCCTCTAACAACGGTTCATACAAAGCAGCTATCATTGTCTTCATTCTATGACCAGAAAAACTTCTAATCCGTGGGAACTCAGTATGGTGCATGTTCAAATCACCAAGGTCCACACTGTACAGGAAAATTACCTTAAAGATAACAACAACAAATATCAGATACCATCCTTGACATGGACACACTAACATACATTAAAAAAATCAAGATATGTAACCAACAGAAACATAATAACTACACCTTATCACAGACTATATCAATAGAACATATACCTGAAGAAATAAAAAGCACCCTGTCAGATACATACTTTTAGAACCTTGCTCAGTCTCCCGTTTCATCTTGGCTGAAGACTCAAGTCTCAAACAGCCTCCTCAAAACAAAGCCCGACCAGTCAAAGTCACTAATCTCTGCTGGATTCATGAGAGCATGCCAGTAATCTTCACAGACATAATTGTGCCTTGCAACCGGGCACAATAGAGTTGACATCAGAAAATAGACAAATGCAACACAAAAAGAGTGTCCCTCATCAATGCTCATTTCTTCACCAAAGCTCCTCTCCACTACATCTTGCACAATCTTCAGACTCCGGCAATCGTTTTCTAGTCCAAGGCATCTTTCCACAAAACCGTCAACGTCAGGTTTTCTCGAACTGCCCCTTTCACCAACAACCCTACCAGCGGAAGGAATCCCAAACACCAAGCCCACATCTTCCTTCCGAAGACTTATTCTAACCTTATCAGCAACGACAAGGACCTTCTGAGCTTCATCAACATTCTTCATAAGCCACACAGAAAATTTCCTGTTTATCTTCGATAACAAAGGAAGCGACAGAATACCTCCGAATCCGATCCGCTTAACCAGCTCCTTCTTCCTATTATCAAACCCAGAGACAACTTCATACACCAACCTAGCTGAACATCTACACGCAACTAAAGGTCCCTCCTCTTTGCCGTCCCCTTCCATCTCGCTGCTGCCGACAGACACCCCTGTGGACTTCGGAAGCTATCAACCAGTCGACGCCAACAGAAGACACACGGATCTAAGACAACCAAAATCCACCAGCACCATTACCCGCTCATTCTCCAAAAGCAGCATTCCACAACCATCATCGCCCCCTTCCTCCAGTCATAGCAGCCTCTTCTTCACCGAGGTGTACGAGATCAGACTAGGACGAAAAGAAGGAGGGCGCGCGGCGGAACGACAGTGCTGCATGTGTTGCCGAGCCTCCCGTCCTGCGAGCTGACGCCTTCCGCGCCTCTATGCCGGCCGGGCCTGCCTCCCGCGCCGCTGCTCCGCCGCGCCCGGGACTCCCACACCGTCGCTTCGCGCGCTCGAATCAAGGGCAATATCGGGTATTGCTGATGTGGAGGAGGGAGCCGCGAAGTCTCGTAATCGGGACTGCCGAGAAGAAGCATGCTTATGGAGATGCCGCCTACGGCGCGATGAAGCGTTGATTAGTTCGTCATGGTGTTCCTTATTTAATCCAATGTAGCCAAACTCTGTATCCCGTAGCTTGTTCAAATGCTTTGTACACCTGAACCGGGCTGTCAAGGGGCCATATATTTCATGAAATGAAATTCAGGTGGGGAGTTCTCCTCCCCCCCATTGACTTTCAAAAAAAAAAAAATCGGGACCGCGTGAAAGTGGGATCCATGCGGGCGCTGGTTTGGTGGGTCATGTTTCGGCATGGGCTCGGTCGGGATGAACGCGGCGTGTGTTCAAGCTCAGGGGAGCAGCACATGAAGCAAGCGGTGGTGATTTTCCATTTTTCGAGTAGACTGATGGGAGCGTGTGCAGTGGACTCTGCCCTGGAGTCGGTCGGAGACTCGGAGGTGAGGGGGGAGCTTGACCGACGCATGCCCATCCCCGCCGCCCACCTGTGATGTTTGGGCATGGTGGGAACGAGAGAAAAAAGAGAGAGAGAACGATGGAGTTTGGGCATGGATAAGATCGGTGAGTTCAGAGAGGAAAGAAATAAAGAATGGCACTGTGATGTTTTTTCTTTGCGAGTACTGTTTACTTCTCGGCAGATCCGTCGGCGTTGGATCCCTCGGCAGCAGGGGATTCGGCAACTCCTTGCCGGCGGTGCAACGAACGTGCCCTCGTCATCTCGCCAGAGAGGGCAGGCAGCTTGGCGGCGGCGTGAAACAGGAAGGATGATTGCGGTGTTTTTAGGAAGTCGCATCGCGTTTTACGGGATAGATTCGTGGAGTCGATTCACGCCAAGCTCTGTGACATGTGGAATTCAAATTTCAAACTCCAAATCTGCCGCTGCGTACCAGCCGCCGCATTGCAAGTCCTCCTGAACCCTGGGCTGTCGCGGCCGTCTGCAGTGTGCCTCCACCACACGGCACAGAGCTTCGACACACGGTCAGCGTCTCCATCGTTCGCGACGGCGTTGAATTTGAAATCGTGGGGATTGTGCGTTCTGGCGAACGCGCCATCATCGAGGAGCTGTCTCCGTCGAGCTCCATTGCCAAGCCGCCGTGGTCGCACTCCGTCGTCGCTCGGCCCCGCTCGTCCGGGTTGAAGACAGGATGCGACCGAGTCAAAGCGGTATCCTACTGAATCCGCGCCGCTGGTATCAGATCCAACGTCAATAAGAGACCCAGGGGTGGTCGCTACTTGGAACAGCGATCGCCCCCAATATGGGCAGGCGCCGCGAGATTTGCCGTCGCGGAGTTCCCGCTGCCGCACCGCCGCACTCCACGACGTAAACAGAGATGTTTCACGATGCGGAGCCCCCAGACCATGTGCTCTGACGGCTTCGTCACCGTTCGAAGCTTCCTATTGCGTGAACATGCAGGCATATGCACGGCGCGCTAGCCATGGTGGCCCTGGTCCCTGGATTTATACGAGCATCGCTGTGGCGTCTCGATCGGGTGCGCAACGACCTCCCGTGGTCGTCGAAGCGGAGCTTGTCGGACGATGGATGTGACTTATTTTTCTTGCGATACAAGCGGCTGGGCCAGTGCACTACCGGTTACGTACTACCGGCGAGGAGATTGCCGGTGTCGATCCGGCGCTGCCGCCGGGTTTGGTTTACTCGAGCCTCGATCTTGGATTGTCAACCGATTAGTGTCGTTGCATTGCAGTAACGGTTTGGGTAGACTTGGGAGCGCTATCATCAGATTACAGAGGGAGATCTGGAGACTGGAGAGGATAATGACGAGGCAGGCCTTCACACATCAGGTCGCCAAAAAAAAAAAAAAAAAAGGCCTTCACACATCACGACGTGGTGGAGGACTTCCAACAAGCATGCAAATGAAGAATATCTTTCCGTGTCAAGGAAAAATAAAATCTTGTCACTCTGAAGATTGTATGGCATAATACTCCTCAAACACAATTTGTTTAAATCGCATGCTTTAGCACACAAGTACTATTAGGGAGGAAAACAGAGCATTTGCACATATACTGGAGATGCGATGAGCTGGAACCTAGTCATCTCTGATAAATGATAACTAGACATTTGATCTACGTATTATTGACGGTAGAGAGGCAATGGACATGACAAAATACTGATCAATTGGTGGAATTGAAGAGATCAAATCCATCAGGAGAAAAGATACAAGTTGAGAGAACAGCGCTGCGGTGGGGCAGCCTGTCAATGTGGTAACCGGCTTCATACTCCACAACATTTTGTCATGAAAAAGGGAAAAAGCAGAGACGCATAATGTAGATTCTATATAACCAGCACAAACAATAACAGAGTCATTCTCGATTGATCAATGGATAGAGTCGTAGAAGTGCGATTAAACAACATAGCAGTGGCGACAGGATTAGCTACCAGGTAACGACATTGATCAGCCTAGAAACCACACTATGCAGGAAGCCAGGAACCACCAATGTTACTTATTGCTAATTAAGACAGCGATAAGTGCACGAACTATAAGCTGCTAGAATACTGCTTACTGCATCGCTCTTCTACGATGCCAGCATGTCTTTGGTGTTCGTAACCGAGCTCGATCAAGCTTATTAGTTAGTTGCTCTGTGGCCGTCAGTGGGCACGAATGCCCATGATGAGAGCGCCCTCTGTTTTGCAGGAGCATTGTTGAGAACATCCTTGCACGCCTTCTTGAGCCTGTCACAGTGGTGCTGCTCAGCCAGCACAAGCATGGCCGCCGCCGCGCCAGCATCAACGACGCGCGTGCACAGCTGGGCCTCGCAGATGAGCTTGAGCCTGACCAGGTGATACCTGTCCGCCGCGACGAGCAGGCCCCGGTACATGTCGCCTTCCTGTTCCTGGTCTTTGACGTCCATCGCCGGCAGCGCGTCGGTGTAGGCGTAGTGGAGCAGGGCGCGGAACACGCGCGGTTCCACGCCGTCGATGCGCACCACGCCGGCGGTGTCGCTCTGATCCATGGCGGCGCCGGCCAGGAGCTCCCTGCACATGACCGGGGACCGGGCGGCCAGGACGCAGCGGTGCGCGGTGAACGTCTCGTCCCCGACCTGGAGCACGAGGTCGGCGTCCGCCCCGCTGAGGAGAAGGGCGCTGAGGTGCTCGTGCAGGTCGGACGGGGGGATGGATACCGACGGCGGCAGCGGCGACGCCTCCTCCGTGCGGAAGCCGTTGATGAGGACGACCTCGCACCGGATCGTGAAACGATCCGCCCCGTGATGACGCAGCAGCCTTCCCAGGGAGCTCCTGCGGAAATTCCAACCCCCGGAGTCGTCCTTCCAGACGAAGCTTTCAACACCTTCCGATTTGAACAGCACCTTGGGCTTGGGCTTGGAATTGAGGAAGAAGAAGAAGAGGCTGCGCTTGCGCTGCTGCTGCTGCTCCACCTCGACACTGAACTTGAAACGCGCCATCACCGGCTTGGCGACGTCCTCGTCGAGGACGAGGCGGTAGAAGAAGGGCGCCTCAGTTGTCAGAAGCAGAGGGTGTCGGTTGGGGTAGCACACGACGCGCCACCGGATTCCGCCCACGGTGAAAGGGGCGGAAGAGAGAGCCTCCCCGGCGGGGACATCACCGTCAAGCACGCGGCCGTCGATCACGAGCTCGTGGTACCCGCGCGGCTTGCCGCGGGCGAGGCCGGAGCACAAGGAGAACATTCTCCCTCTCACGCACACTCTCCCTGCTTTTTTTTTTTTTTTTTTGGACCTCCCTGTTGATCACGCAGCTGGCGAAGCTGGGGAGCTGGGGGGATCGGGGAGGAGGAGGAGGAAGGGGAAAGTGCGATCGATCCGTGGCTGGCTTTCAGTTTCCATTTTCGGCAAGGTTCTGAGATGGGCCTTAGATAGTGGGCCTCAACGACATTGCCTGTTGGTGAAGGAAGCTTTTGGGCCACGGAAGTGTCCAGCCACTTGAATCGTAAGCAATCCTACGTGTTGTTCATCCCTTTCAGTTCTTATAGGATTCTTAGTTCTCTTCTGATCCCATACTCTGGGGATCGATCGAATTCACAGGTGCTACGGCCTGCGTTATGCTTCATTCCTTCCTTCTCAAATGAACACATATACAAGGTTCCAATAGTGAAAGAGCCTTGTGTTTTGGCCGAAAGTGAATGCACATAACAGCTGCAGAATGCGCGATAGCATAAAATTAATCATACCAGAGCCAACCATTCCACCAGAACAGATGTTAAAATCATTCCAGAAGGTAAAGCAATAACAAACTTCATCCAGTGATTCGGACAGAAAGATACTCCGTAAATTGGAGTAACAAGGTTCGGTTTCGTGCATAATCCGCATCAGTTAAAACCTTGGCAGAAGCTACATTAACGACTGGGGAGTATCCCTTTTAAACTACTCTTTCCATGGTGACCCCGGACAGTGACTTGTCAGACATGAATGGTTTGCTCACTTCTTTTGTTTGCCCATCGCGCTCAGCTGCTGGAGTCCCAGCAAAAGGTCACTGGAATCAAGGTACACCTTGTTGTTTGAGACAGCCATGGTGTGAGCGATCTCCCTGGCAGCTTCAATCTGTCTGAGGGCGAGGAAAGCAGGGTTGTTCGCGATGGCTTGACCTATAAGCTCTGCACTCTTAGCCTCACCCTGTTCAAAAGAAGGCCACAAGCAGACGGTATTCAGATTTGAGCTCAACTCAATAAACATAAAAGCATGAATGTACAGATACTTGTTCGAGAAAAATGAATGAATGTACAGATGCATTTTAAAAAGCATCTAGTTACAAACTAAAACTACAAGCATTTGCATCACAAAGGAAGCAGGTGAATGATGTTCTTCAATTGGTTCCTTTTCATCCACACAATATGAATAACACAGCACATATATTATATAAGAAGAAGAAAGGGTAGCTAACCTGTGCCCTGATAACCGCGCTTCGCTTGTCTTGCTCAGCCTTCTCGACAATGAACTTGGCACGCTCAGCTTCTTGTGCAGCAACCTGTTTGGCTTCAATGGCATGAGTAAACTCTTTTCCAAAGCTGAGGCTTGTGATGGACACATCATCCAGAGCAATGTTGAAGTTGTTGGCCCTCTCAGTCAGAATCTTCCTAATCTCCCTGCTTACAGCCTGCATTGGATCCATGAATTGTTATCATACCCTAACATCATGCAATCCTAATAAGATCAGCTATTATATAGAAACCATTTGTGTTTAACATGAAGTGGTACCTCTCTCTGTGTGATTAGCTGACTGGCATTGTATTGGGCAACCACAGCTTTGAGTGTTTCATGAATGATTGACGGCAAAACTCTTTCATTGAAGTTCTCCCCCAGGCTCCTGTAGATAGTAGGTAGTTGATCTGGCATGGGTCGTGTAAGAACACGAAGTCCAATCCTCACCTGCCCAAGTTATCAGCTGGAATTAGAATCAAATATACATATGAACTGCAGTGTAAAAACTTTTCAGTATAGTGCACACAAGAAATTTGCAAGAACATACACATGACCTCAATTTACTCACATGGTCAGTTAGGAATTAAATTGCTAAAACAAATTAAATATGAGCAAACCTTCTTAATTGGGTGATAGCAATTGATTGTGATGAACAAAGATTCGATTCATTGAGTATCTACTAAGAATTAAACAGATAATGGGCTTTGAAAGCTAAAAGTGCAAACACACGAGAAACTATCATGTACTTTTTGAGTGACCAAGTAGAAGCTGACACACTCCTTACATTACATCATTTAAAATGATCATTCAAGAACTCAATATCATGGATGTACTACAATGATAAACACTGGAACAGATTAAGGAACAACGCTACACAAACTGAAATGATCATTCTAGTGAAACTCCCAAAGTATTTTGATGAAAATGGCTGCTCAGGAGGTGTGCTTAAGCTGAGATGTAAATTAAGAAAAAAGTTTGAGCTCCTTCCATAGAGCTAGAGGTGCAGCTGTAAGTTGGAACAGTCACAATTTGGAACATCCAAATTGTTGTTTCAATCCACACATTAAAAAATGCTAGAGGTGCTGCTGTAAGTTGTAACAGTCACAGTGTGAGACATCCAAATTGTCGATTCAAACCACATCCATTCAAAAATGCTGGTCAATTCAGAACTAGCAAATCTTTGTACAAGCTACAGTGAGTCAATGACATAATCTCAACTACATGCCACCCTCTAACAGGGCAAGATCCCTCGGTCCAACTGTGATTAGGCATACACATTTAGCAATAATTCACCAAAGAGCGTAACATGGTGAGCAAATAGAGATGAAATCCCCACATTCGTACTCAAATCAGTAACTACAAATTTCCAGGCACAGGGATCGAAGAAACAGCATATTACCATCTGGAGATCACGGCTTCCAGAGGTGCTCTCGACGAGGTTGGGTCGGGCGCGGACGTCGTAGATGATCGGCCTCTCGAACCACGGGATGATGAAGTGAGTTCCCTCGGGGTACACCTGCACGGAGCCGCAAGCCAAATCCAAACCCAGTCAAAATCGCATTCACGGTTCACCGCTACGCGGCTGCAATCGAGGATGGGAGAGGCGTCGAGGCGGCTCACCTTGTCCTTGATCCCCTCGAGACGGTTGAAGACGATGGCGCGGTGGCCTCCCTCGACGTTGTAGAAGCTGTTAAAGGCGGCGTACACCGCCGCGCCGCCCAGCACCGCCACCTTCGCCAGCTTGCCCCCGGCGCCGGGAACGTTCGGCATCTTGGGTCCCGTGGAGCCCATCTCGCCAGAGGAGGTCGCCGGAGCACGCTCGGGCGGCGGAGGCCGGGGTTTAGCTAGGGTTTTGAGTGGTTGCGGGGAGGAACGGAGGAGGCCGGGAGGAGATGAAAGGGGGAGGACGAACAGGACGGAGAAGGGCGGAGACGGGTTAAGTGGGACGGTCAGGGAGATCACAGCCGTTGGATTGTCGATCGGACGGGGGAAACGGAGCCTGGTGGTCGAGCTCTTTCCTCCGCTGCAAGAAAGGACGCGGCATGTGTTGTCTTGCTGTACAAGATGATTAGTACTCCTGGTTGAATGGCGGCTATTATCCTGCTTTCTTGCCTATAAAGTTGATCATTTTCTTTTTCAAAAAAACATCTGACCTTTTTTTTGGCAATAAAATAATGCTTAGAACTTTCACAGAGCGTGAGAAATTGATCTGATTATTCGTGTTTTGCCCCCTCCCAGATCTCAATCCATTGACATAAAAAAATTGTATAACAAAAACTGGGATCATTTTCAGCTACACCCATATGCCCGTAAATAAATTTAGTTAAGTAGATAAGAGGCTCAATCATGAGTGGTTGCATCATCTAATCACTCTTATTGACCAGTGTCTCTTTCATGATCCACACAACGCAGAGCGGAATCCTGAAGCCAATTCACAGGCCTCCCACAACACTGAAACCAAGATTTCCAACCTCAAACCAACTGCACACCACACACAAGCCTCTTCAACCACACATTCTAGTGTCTGTCAAGGATCTCATCCACACAAAGCTCTGAAGAAAGAACGGGAAGCAGGGGAGGACGAAGAGGAGAAGCTACAGCTTTACAAGCTTCCCCCAGGGGACAAACAGTTGGGAAAAAAAGGGCTAAAAGACCAGCGAAAAAATTAGGTCCGCAGCGCCATGAACAAACTCTGTCTCCTCGCATGCTCTGGGACAAGGCGTTCAACGACTTCTGGAGGAACGCCTTTCAGCTCTGTCAAGATTGGAAACAGTTGATAAGTTTGGCTGAGGATAAATTTTGAAGCAGCAAAGTTAACTGCTGAAGTAGGTTCATACGAAGGGAATAGAAGATTAGCCACTGATGGATGGATAAATCAAGTAACCAACACTCTTATTTCAGAAAAAAACTATGCTACCTTGAGATCTGAAGTTGAAAAGAGGAGGCAGAGGCCGTCCATTAGGTAGACGAGTATTTGGGTCTCTCAGCTCATCAAAGAAAGGGTGCATACAGGCTTCCAGCTGAAGAATTAATCCTCGGTTAAAAGAATGAAAACTCACAAGTATCATGTCAAGTAGTTAGTGACAACAAACATAAAAGGTCATGGGCCATACAGCAGTGCACCGTAGATTTGGTGAGTACTGTAGAAACCGGCTTACAAGGTCCACTGCTTCATGTGGAAGCCTTTTTTGAAAAACCTGGATAGAAGAGACATTTGAGGTAACATAAAAATCATGAGAGAAATATGCTCATTAAAATTTTCCCCCAGCATATACATGATGCGGATATTGCTGCATGTGTGACATCAATACTAATGGTAAGCGACAATAAACCAACTGAATCCTAAACATAACTCTTTTCGATTAGGCGTATTTCACAGTTTATAATTGCAGCAGACTTAATGTTACATATGTAACATCTCCATATTCCAGAGGTATGTACCAAGCCGTATATCATTTGTGCATTTTGTACTGACTACTTTTGTAGGAAAGTTAGTTCCGACCGCACATCTTTGTTACTGTATTCAGCTAAATAATATTTGGGTGCAGAACTGCCGACTACCTTGTGCCATGGATGAGCCTTAATTTGTGGGAACTTGAACTCCGTGTAGTTTGGGTTCATGCACTTGATCTCTTCCCTTGTTGGAGTACCCAACACCTGCAAATTGCCATGCCTCAATGTGTCATGGTCCAGAAATAGGTAGCAGATTGATACAGTTACAGATGCCATGCCAACAAAAAGAAAACCCACACCTTGATGATCTCAACCAGCTGGTCGACTCCACTTTCACCAGGAAACAGAGGCTGCATGGATGAATGTCATCAGAAGAAGTAAAAGGGCAAGAAACAGAGACAGACAATACATGCACAAGAGTAAAAACCTGTCCTAGAAGCAGCTCTGCCATGACACAGCCAGTTGACCACAAATCAATAGCAGTAGTATATTCTGTTGCACCAAAGATGAGCTCCGGTGCCCGGTAATACCTTGAGCATATGTAGGAGATGTTTGGCTCTCCTTTGACCTGCATAATTGCAAAAACATGACTTCATGGTGAATTTTTTTCCATAAAAGGTAAAGCTGCATTTATCGAGGAATTCTGAATTTGTTTGTTCAGTGTGTGTGTGCATACGTTACATTTTTGTGTGTTTTAGACTGTTGCCAAATTTAGGTAATATTGTAGCTTACCAAGACTTTCGCACTTCCAAAATCACAAATTTTGAGCTGATGCGTATGTGGGTTAACCTGGGTTAACCTGTAGCAGAAAGATTAATATGTATTAATGAAAATCAGAAAATTATTATTTGTGAGGCACAAAAAGTTCAGCTACCAAAACAATAGTCGCGTCAACATTTGGAGGAGGAAAACCAATTAAAGCTCTTTATGTATTATAAACGAATGGCATTATAGTAACCTCATTTTATGTATTCCCCATGGTAGCCAATGTCTAATAAGTGTTAGTGCCAGTCATTTTTTCTGCTTCCTCAAGTAATCTCTAATATATGTTGTCATGAAGTCATGATTTAATGAGCTAGCTAACTGCAGTGACCTTTCATGCTATCCACTCTGAGGCTCATAATCTGCTCAGATATACTTCAAATTGTTTTACCATTGAGGTAATCGTGGCATGGACTGATTCTGTGGAACTGGGAGTATGGGCATTGTTTGGTCTATCAATACAAAGAATAAAGATGAATAAATAGTTATAAAAAAACCGTCATATAAAGTAGTATAGTATATGTTATCCTGCAGCCTAGGCATCAAACAATGCACATGGCCTAGCTCATTAATAGGAAACTAAATAATGCACATGTGGATTGATCTTTTTAATTTCAAACTGCTGGGGCCATAGATGTGGGGTGGAACTAATCAATAATTATAGCATCAGCTAAATATAAACCACAAACTCAGGCCCACTTGTCCAAAACAAATGGTTTTTATGGTGCAATGGTGTTGCCATACCATACCAATAACAAATTGTCCCACAAATGTGGAGGATTTTTGCAATGCAACATATTTATCATAAAATAAAAGAGAGGCTGAAATCTCACAAGAACGTTCTGTGGCTTGATATCACGGTGGCAGATACCAATGCAGTTATGTATGTAAGCAAGTGCTCGGCATATCTGAAAAGTTAAGTGATCAAGGAACAAATATTAGATATATACTGCGCAGCGGAAATCTGCACTAGGATAGCTGAATCAAAACAATAATGAGCTGTAAACTATTATGTTTGCGCTGCATTTTATACAGCAAATGGCCCAATGTTAACTCCAGAAATGGATTCAAGCCTCTCTCAGCCAACTAAAACTTCAGGCCTAAATCTCCTGTGGGCATGCAGTGCACACACTGTATACCACAGTGCTCAAGGCCTAAATCATTTGAGGTGTACCCCTAAACATATAGAAAACAAGTTGTCGAACATAAATCCAAAGACAGGGTAATTGACAGGCCGGCTCCATTGGTCTTTAAATGTCTCCATTTTTGTTTTAGATTCTTAACACAAACAGTCAATGTGAATCAGCTATTTAGAGAGGTTCCAGACTTCCACTACAGTACTCAACTGTTGAAGATAGACTGATAGACTCAAAGCAGACGTGAGGCAAAACATATGACTGCCAAGAAGACGAGAAACTCATTCCACTGCAATGCTAAATTCTACAAGACAACACATAGATAGAAGTGTAAGGAATTTATTTTTGAGAACAAACATGCTTCCAGAGTCTTGATTAATGATTATTGACCCTTGAATAATTATTTATAATAAGGCTGTTCAAGCTTGTGTTCTGTTTCCTCTTTCTTCTGACGTTACTTTCAGATAGATGGGTACGACAAATCAATGCCTTACAGAATAAAATTCACATCATTAATACAAAAGGTTGAATGTGGAACATGTGGCATTCATGCCTTATGATCACTAGACAACACTACTGAAACAAAGTACCCCACATTACCCACAGTTTATCCCTTTGTCTCCAAAATCAGCGAAACAATAATTAAATATTGAAATGGAATACCCACAGTTTATGCTATTTCAGGGAATAAATTGGTATGGAATTAGAAACAGGACACAATTTTTATTATTACTAGAGAAGGCACTTTAGTTAACTGTGAACGATTTTCCGAAGCAATTATAGAATTTGAAAATACTCATAACCAGTAAAACAACCACCAAGTCAGGACAGACCTGATAGGTGTACAATTTGACGTAAATGAGGGGCATCCGTTGATTCATTCGGTTGTACTGTCTTGCAATCCTGTTTACTGTCTCTGGAACAAACTCAAGAACAAGATTGAGATAAAGCTCGTCCCTTTCAGTGGTTGAAAAGAAGTAATGCTTCAGACCAATGATGTTAGGATGGTCAAGCATATGCATAATTTGCAACTCTCTATTCTTGTAACGCTTATCTTGAAGAACCTTTTTTATGGCAACGATTTCTCCAGTTTCTCGACATTTGGCCTAGAAAATTGACAAAGCAAAAAAAAAATACAAGCTACTCACTATCAATTAGGCATAGAACAGTTCACAAAATGGAAAATGTCAGAAGTTTTTACCTGATATACAACCCCAAATGAACCTGTTCCAACCACATGTTCAGCAATATATGTGACCGACTGTTTCACAACCCATATCATTATTTGCCGTATGTTTCATGAACAAATATCCATGTACATCAAGGCTGGAAGCAAAATTACTCGTACCTGTTTAGGCAGGCCGTTGCGGCCACGAATTGTAGTAGCTATTATGTGACCAGCTTCAGCATTAGAAGCCATCAATGACATCAGAGCCCGATTCCATGTCCTGCGAATAAACTAAGCGTCTTCATATATAACAATACAAATGCTATGGTATGCAATGCTACATTACAGAACCACACAGGATGGAGAGGCAAGCTTTGCACATGTATTTCAATTGAATGTGGTTTTTTTCGAGCAAAAGCAATTGAATGTGGTGATTAAGTGACTGTGCATCGGACTAAAACATGAACATTTGTTCAGCAACAAGCCAATCGAAAAGTAGTAAAAACCCACCCTTTCATCATCAGCATCTGACTTGGCATCCCTCAGTTGCATTTCCATTATCTCCCTTCCCAGAAACTCGATTGAGCTGGCCGAACCCTTGAAGCCGTTCCCTGGCCGTGAGGAGCTCCCAACACCATGTCTTTGTCCAGAATACGCCATGCCCCAGCGGAGTAGTAAGGCTCAGTCGAGATCACCGAGGCTAAGATGAGTGCACCGTTCCATCGTGTGTGAAAGATCAGCCTACCAATGCCAATGCCAGTCCTCCACCATTAATTCCGAAAAAATACCTGCATAGTAAAATGTCTATGTTAAGTGCGGAAATACAGGAAGGGAACTGATGAAACTATAAAATGCCACAAAAATCTTCTACTGCTGATTGAAGCGAGCTAGAGAGTACACCACAGGCACTGCAAATTATAATCAGCTAAAGTTTGCTGCTTCCAAAAGGCATCAGAGTTTACAGGCACCGCAGAGATCAAGAAGAACCCGTGAAAAAGAACAACTGCAATATCCCCCTAATCGTGACAGATCAAATTCAAAATTGGACGAAATATCCTCCGAGATAAACCGGTCGATATATCCAAAATCAAACACCTCAACAATTGGGAGAAACCCACGGAAAAGTGCCTTCCCCCCTCTCCCGGTGGGATCACAGAATCCACAGCCACAGCCAGTACCTCGAACTGAAAACAAGCAGAGGTGGACGGCAAATTAGACGAGCAGATCAAAGGCCGTGCACTTCTTCTACGAATCGTACGGGGTTCTTAAGATGGGTAGCAGGGGAGGGGATGGTTAGGACTCTGAAGCAAGTTGGTGGTGCGAGTGAGTCCAGTGAGGTAGTGGATGGCAGCTGCTAGCTCTTGGTCCTTCCAAACTTTTCCATATCCGGTAAAAAGAATTGGCACGGCATGGAAGGACCAGGGAGATTTTAATAAGGAGATCATGGAAGTTGCAGAGACGGAGGGAAGGGGTGGGGGTTGGAGCGAAGCAGATGCCAACAAATGTTGGGTGTGAGCTGGTGACACCTCTCTGATTTGAGGCTGCCTGCAATGCTTGCTGCAGTCAATTTGGCAGCGAAAATACTGCTTGGATTGATGGATGTGAGTTTGACTTGGAAGTGACTTGTGATGCTCAGGTATTTTTTTTCTAAATCAGCCTTGTTTTTAACTGATAAAATAATGCCGGAAACCACAAATTTGCTGTTATATAAATCGACTTTCTTTTTTGTGTGAATATAAATCGACTTTCAGATGGGCGTTTAACCATTTTAGCAGAAAAGGGGCTTTCAAATTATGATATTTTTTTTGTTCTTTTCCCAAAAAGAAAATGATACTTGTCCCAAAACTAATACTACATACTGTATCATTGGATGACTTTCTTATATACACAAATAAAACACATGGTTCTCCGGTGCCTGAAAAATGTCGACAAAAGCCTGCATGTGCCACAGAACTTTCGGTAGAACAATACAAGAAGCATGGTTCGCATCAGGCGACCAATTTGTCAGAAGCAGCATCTCTTAACAATGTGGGGTAATACAGGCTTCATGTATATCTGAATCAGAATCAGTTGCTGTACACTATCATCCAAGTGTGTTTCTTTTTCAGCCTCACTTCAGACTGTTTAGCTCTCTGCCCTTTTTCTAGATGCTAGTGAATTTACATAGGAAATAGGTCGACGTGGTAAAATTCCTGTTCATCGCCCATGTGCTCTTTTCAACAACCATAGAAAAGCCTTGGTTATCTTTTTTATGTATGTATCTGATATCTACTGATAAGCCAGCCTCCTGCAACCAGAGAAACCTGATGTAATACAGGAACTCAGGAAGGAGGATAGATATAAACCCAGGGATATAACAGAGGCAGTCACATGCGTTTGCTCAAACGAATAACAACAAGAAACAAGTGGCGGTAACAAAAAGGGAGGCACTCAAAGGTCCACAAAGGCAGAGGTTCTGTTCATTCTCATCACGGTGCTGTCATTCGTTGACCAGGTCAAAATGGGCCTCACAGGCTCACAGCTACGTTCGCATATGCTGTTGTAAAGTGCTCATGTGAGCTGTGCTGTGAGAAGTAGAAACATCATTATTCTAAGGGGATTGCAGCTGGCTTCTGCATGTGAGGCAGTGAGGGTGATAAATTTTTTAGATGTCTGTGAAAAGCTCCAGCACAAAGTATTTGATGTAGTTTCATTAGCATAGTTTAGATAGTATTTGTACTGTAAAATGCAATGATATTATGTACAGACTCGATACTTACCAGGACGTATCTGCCCCTCAAATTCCAACGGCGTCAAGAAGCTCTGAATGTTGTGACACCGAGACAAGTGTGTTCGCGACGATTGCGCCGCTCGCCGCGACTGCCGGTACTCCGATTCCTGGAAAAGTCGAATCACCACAGCAGAAAAGCTGGGGAATTGGTGTAGCTTGACCAGGGAAAGTGGCTTCTCCGGCTTTGATGGCTGGACCGTAGGTTCCTCTATTTCTTCGCAGAAACCTCTTATGCGTCAATGGCGTCCCAACCAACTTCACGTCGCATTTTTCTCGGTTAAATTTTGGGCCAAGAGCAAGCTCCACTGCTTTCCACATCACCTGAGTTTGCATAAAAATGTTAATGCTGTAGTTATTATAGACAGTTGATGGAGGTCTTTTTTTTGGACTTGAGTCGTTTTGATGACTTTGCTCAACTTTCGAGCATTTCTCTCTTTGTGAGTATTTGACTACAAGTAACATGCAAAAAAAGAACCAGACAAATGACCATGGACAAATCAAACTCGTGACAATAAATATCTAAACTAGAGAAATGATGCTGAAATGCATTGACTCCCAGGTCTAAATCCGAGCTATCAAGGGGCCAAATTTTTTTGACTGAAATTAAGGGGCCAAATTGATATTCAAAACGAGATTGATTAAAGAAAAGCCAAAGTACAAAAAGCTACCTCCGAACGTTCTTCCTTCAGTTTTCGATAATCTGCGCTTTTCCGGTCCAGTCCCTCCCAGAAACTGAAAGGCTCTGTTCCAGGTGTATATGCATGAAGGACGTGCTTTCCAGGTGGTGCCAAGCCCTTACCAAGAACACTAGGAACTGATATCAACACAACATTCTGTTCACCATCGACTCCTCTATTCCAATCATTAACCACAATGTGATGAATTCCAAGGTCCTCTCTAGCATTCTGTTTCAGCAACATTGCTGGTTTCAGTGAGATATGTAGCACTGATGTAGAAATACAATCTTAATAGAATTTTGCAAAGTTTGACTTCACATATCGCGTTTGACAACAAACCTCTGCATCAAAACCCAGGTGAAGATGCATAAATGATTCACATTGCGGGGTTGCTTGCACTTTATCTTTGTATGATTTTGGGACAACATCTGGTGGTAGCAGATCCAAAGTATCCCACATAGATGCATTGCTAACAACCGCTTTCTTTGCACGTACAACCTGCAAGAGGAGATAAGTCCCGACAAGATTTCAACAGCTCCATCTTGTTGAAGCCATAGGTTGGACGATGGAGTCAATACTAGAGGAAAGCTTGTCTAGTGGCCTAGACTGGCCTTTGGCATTTGTCATGGCACCAAAAAATAGATTACATAAAACAAAAAAGGTGGAAGGTTTTTGCCGTCTTGGCCTACATCATTTATATGGTCTGCCACTACCTGAAAGTGACAGAGAAAAGCCTAACTAAATATGGTATGCAGTATTTGCTTTTCAGATAGAAACTATCTATTGATGTTGTGTATCATATACACTGATTGAAAGGTCTTTTAGAATCCACAAAGGACGAAATATTACTAGATGTTCTACTAGACAAAATCATTGTCCATGATAGCAACATAACATCAAAATCAGGGTTTTTCTAGTTGTACACTGCTATCTGATTTATGGCCATGATAAAGCACTCATTTTCCTATTCCCATGGCTTCAAAATTGTTTGATGTCAGGAAACAAAGCTTAGTTCCTTTTTGAACCTAAGTGTCCTAACATCAACTATTTGGAAATGGAGGTAGTACTTTTTAAAAAATAAAAAACTGAGGAGAATATATTGTCTTATCTGCTTAAAATATCCTCTGAAACTTACTTGGCCGCTTTGAAGCTTGACACCAACTGCTCGACCATTTTCTATTAAGATCTTCTCAACATGAGAACGAAGAGCAAGTCTGCCTCCAAATTTTTCAATACCACGCACAAGGGCATCTATTATTGCTCCAGTTCCGCCCAAAGGGTACTCCAGCAAGCATCCGGGTTTATACCATTCTGCAAACATATAAACCTGAGCATGTAGTTAGACCAAATGATGAACAGGACACCTTCACATTTTTAGATTTTAAGTTATCCAATTAATTTTGAATTGTCACAGTAGGATGATTGCCAGTACGTAGATGTACAGGTTGAATGATATAGGGAAAAGAAACAACAATAGCCATCAAATGGCTGTTGTGATATAGTAACTGCCATTCATCAATGCAAATGTACGCTGTCACCCTACAAATTATTAGGGGCAGATGGGTGTTATTAATTATAGGTAGAGCAGGGTTCTGTTACAATAATATTGTTGCACTTTAAATGGTCAAATGATATGAAAAGCAAGTATGCAGTGGGAGCCTCTCCCGCTGTTTCCCGTTCCATTTTTTCTAAAGAAAAAAGATATGAAAAGCAAGTGAGAGTATAACCTTGCTAGCATCAGCATACATGTTTATGTGAAATGAAGAGGAAATGTTGCAACACACGCCTATGTTCATGAGTAACTTTATCATGTTCTATTTGTCCTCACCACCAGGATTTATGCAGTATGTACCAACAAAAATACTCAAATTGATTGTGCAGAAAACTTGTTGCATTCATTTGATTCAGACAATATAATATTCCCCTTTTTTTAACAAACACGTAACCCAAACTTGTTATAATATGGATTAGCGAGATCATGATATAGATGCATAGCCCACCCATATTATAAAGTAATTGGGGCGCCTGAACCTAATTTGCACAACTCAATCAACAAATCCTGAAGTTTCTCACATGCATCATTTTTGTACACAAAAAGGAAAAACAAGACGACAAAGTTTAGGAAAGCACTGAAGAGAAAAAGTAACCTGTTGGGACTTAGATTACCATTTCAGCGGACAGAGCGCCATCAGATTTGACTCCAGCAAGTAGAAAGCACAGGAGATCAATCCAATTACGAACAAAGGGATTTTTAAGGCCCAGCGAATCAACAATCTCTGAGAATGGTCTTAGAAGTTTTGTAGCACCAAGAGCTCCTTGGGGTCCCATTTGTATGAATGATTTCAACAGGGAAGGAGCGTATCTACCAGCAGCTGTGGAGAGAACACCCAAATCACCGCGGATGGAAAGTGGAGGCAAAGCCATTGCAGCTGCAGACATAGGAATAACTGCATCCTGAGATTGTTTTCAGTATGGTATTAGCACATGTTCAGTGGTAATATAAGAGAACCTAAACAGCAACCCTTGCATGAAAAAAATTTCATGTGTATAAGCGAAACGTCTGGTATGTGTTGTTCAGTGGTTCAAGAGTTCATCTACAACTAGAATTATCAAATAAACTAAATCACATATTAAGGAAACTCACAAGAAGCTTTTTCCACTCCTGGACAGCTTCAGCACCAATGAAGGTCTCAAGGTCCTGCGGGAATTATGAAGTCAGGGTCCAATCAAAGGTGATAGCATTCCAACACAAATAATATGTCAACAAAAATATTACAAATTGACAGTTCATGGCTATATGCAATGTGTGCTGGTTACTCCAGAAAACTTAGCCACGTACAACAATACATCCCCAGTTTCAATGTTTCATTTTGCCTACATCTGCATCATTAGCTCTTTCTGGATCCCAAGAACAAGGCACGCACAGTGAGCATACAACATTGGAGGGATTAAAATGATCCGTGCACTAAGGGTATGTGGAGTAATGAAGTATAAGAAACAACTATACTTTAACTGCTTCATTTTTGTCACTATAAGCAAACAGCTTAAAAATTACTTTTCTTACAAGTTTAGACAATTACAAACTAGAGAGTGATAAAATATATGATTATGTACTAAAATAACTTGTTCACAATTAAGAAAGCACACATTATAAAGTTAAGGAGTTAAGGGAACCATATCTACCAACTAATATGAAGATTAAATACCTTGAGGAAATCAGTAGGCCCAATCCGCGAGAGGAACTGGCCTTCAGGTACATACACCATCCAAGAGTCATATGACGCACAAGGGACCGATTCGCCCAGCGCATCAAGCACCTGAGGCAGTTCAACAATCAGTACAATTTCAACCTCTCGCCACTAATCATTATTACATCGGCAGTCCACCCAACTTCCAAAATGCTAAAAAAATATTTTCTGATATATGCACAATCAAGAAAAGTTCCTCACCTGTGCGAGTGGGTTTGCCTGGGGTCCTCTGGATTGGAACCCCGAGAACAAGGAGGGCCCGGAGTCGAAGCTGAACCCCTTGATATCGAAGGAGTGCGCGGCGCCTCCCGGGCGGTCATGGCTCTCGAGCACCAGCACGTCCTGGCCGTACCTCGCCAGGAGCCCCGCGCAGCACAGCCCCCCGAGCCCACTGCCGATCACGATGACGTCCGCCTCCGGCCTCTCCAACGCACTAATTCATCAGGAAACCAAAACATCACCGATGAGGTTTGAAATTCGAACGGTCAGTTGGTGTTGGGTGGTGTCACTGGTGTGCCGTACGTACCCGGAAATCGCGCGGCTTTGGCCCTCGGGGACGGAGGGGTCGGCGGAGCGCTCGTCGGCCGCCACCGCTTGGCAGCGCGAGGATGGGGAGGCGCGCGCGCGGCGGCCCGCCCTTAGTGCGCCGGCGATTCCCGGACGCACTCGCTGCGGAGGGGAGCGGCGGCGGTGGCATTGCGGAGGCTGCAGCGCGCGGGAGGCTAATGCGGAGGAGGCCATATCCATATGGGAGTCGGCGCAGCCAACTGCGACTTCGTGCGGCGCAGGCTCTAGTGAGCTCCCGCGGGGAGAAGGCGAGACGGGTGGGAGACGACGACGAGCAGGGATCGGGTGGCGAGGAAATGCGGCAAGGGAGTGAGGCAACCGCTTGGGACACGTGGCGCCTCACCGGCCGTTCTCCATTCGCGGCAGCCGGTCTCCATTCGCCCTCGCCGGGGAAGCCGAGCTCACCGTGGACTAAAATGTCCGGCCTGTGTTAGGCCTGGTGGACCTAATGGGCTTACAATCTCGATCAGGGAGGGCACCGGCCCATCAACCATTCTACTGGACAGTCTGGACTGGCCTCGATATAGCTGGCCGAGCTCCGCGCCGCCGCCGCGCAGTGGCAAGGGAGGGGATGGCCGTCGCTGACGCGCCGCCCCTTCCAGCCGCCGCGGCGGGTGACGGCGAGAGCGCTTGCCGTGGCGTCTTCTCGGAGTTCATGACCAAGTAGTGCATCCTTCTTCTGGTATCTGACTTCGCCTTTGTCTCTACCGAAATTTGTAATTAACCTCTGGCATGTTTGTTTCGATCAGGGTGGCACGATTCGAGGAGCAAGCGGAGGCAGGGAAGCGCTTGCTTTCCAGGTTCCTTCAGGAGCTAGGTTAGTAGAAATTCTGACATGATCCCCCCCTCCCTATTTGCGGCACAACTGATAACCTGCGATATCAGCCGCTTGTAATTTTCTGTGCTTGACTGCTTGTGAGTGCTCAAGGGCTCTGAACTGCCTTGTTTCAGAGTATTTTCGAAGGCCGCCGATTTCAGAAAATTCGGATGTCATGAGTGAGATACTTAAATCTAACTGCACTGGCAGAATGAAATCCTATCTGGAAGCTGGCTGCAATCTTCAGTCCCGAAACATCTCGAACATAAACCAGCGTGAGTTACTTAACTTCGGTCATGAAATGTCTTTCTTAATTCTTGCATGCTATGGTTGATATGACTTGGATACGTGAAACCACAAGTACTATGGTAACTAGATGAGGTTCTGGCTATAGAACAAATTATGTGCGCTGTGTGGTAATTATTGACTGTCATCACTGAAATATATGCTCTGTTTATTCTTAGTTGATGACTCCACAGCCTTTAATCAGTTTGATATTGATTCCCTCTTTTTCCCTTGTAACAGTGCGTCTGTGTGAAGATGGACTCAAGGTTCATATAAACGAAGGTATTTAATCATTCTATATCTTTATTACTATTTAGTCTAGTCAGTATTCACAAGTTTTCCTTAACAGTAAAGCTCATTGCAATACTCATGCAAAATCTATGAACTGCTTGGGTAGCCAGATGTATTCAGATTGGTGTGGCAAAATATATGTGCTGCTTCTCATCCAAATGGATTCATGCTCATGTTGTTATATAGAAATGCAAGTTAATGTATAAAGGGACCACATTTTCTGAACTTCTTATGCTTAAAAGGGAAATAATGATAGCATAGTACTCACTCCGTTCTTAAATATATGGCTTTTAGGACAACAAATCTTTATAAGCGAAGGTAGTATCTGTTTTGCCAGGAGATTATCACACCTGGTTTAAAAGCCAAAACCCAATGCTCATCTGGTTTCATACATACAGGGATAAAAGTAACGCAAGAATATAACCGGTGCCGCACAACGTTTAAATCATACCATTATTACATAGTATGAATAAAAAACGTCTCAAAAGACTAACTAGATAACAGCGGAAGACGCCCAAACACCACAGGCAATCAGCAGGACGCCTAGTACATCTACTCGTCGTTGTTGTAGTCCATCTCTTCATCTTCTCAGCATCATTTCATAATTGTGGAGGAGTTAGCAAGGTGAGTACATATCGTACTCCGCAAGTGTGGGAAAAATATGACATGCAAGCTTAACAGAATGTTCATTTGCAAGCTTGCGTGTCATCTATTTCCCACACTTGCGGAGTACGATTTTTACTCAAGCGTGCTATCTCCCTCGTAATTATGAAATGCTGCTCAGAAGATGAAGAAGAGCTGAACTACAACACCGACGAGTAGACATACTAGGCGTGCTTTGAGACATTTTTATTCTGCTATGTAATTTTGGTATCATTTAAATGTTATTGTAATGGCATTGGTTATATTGTTGCTTATTTTTGTTCTTCTATGTGTGAAACTTATCATGGCACACATACAGATGAGCATTCGGTTTTGGCCTTAAAACCGGGTGTGACAGATTCTTCTAGGCACCAACTTTGATGATAATCAGCTAGCAAAATATATGTGCTGCTTCTCATCATGTATGCTCATGTTGTTATAGAGAAATGCAAATTAATGTATAAAGGGGCCACATTTTCTGAACTTCTTATGCCAACTTCAAAGGGAATAATGATAGCATAGCATTCCCTCCGTTCCTAAATATATGACTTGTAGGACAACCAATCTAGTTTCTTTTGAGGTTGTTTTGCCAGGAGATTATCACGCCGGGTCTTAAGGCCTAAACCGAATGCTCATATGGTTTCACACATACAGGGACAAAAGTAATGCAACAATATAACCAGTGCCATTATTACAACGTTTAAATCATACCATTATTACATAGTCTGAATAAAAAATGTCTCAAAAGACTAAATAGACAACAACGGAAGACACCAAAACACCCCAGACGATAGACCGAGAGCAGCACGCCTAGTACATCTCGTCGTCGATATTGTAGTCCAACTCTTCATCTTCTCGGCAGCATTTCATAATTGCGGGAGGAATAGCAAAGTGTGAGCACATATTGTACTCCACAAGTGTGGGAAATAAATGACATGCAAGTTTAAATGAATAAAGACTAACAGAAAGTTCATTTGCATAGAGTTATCAGGACGTTTTAGCATCCTTTAGCGTTACCAAGTTACATCTCTGTAGTAATATATGATGCTTTTCTAATGGTCTTAGTTGTAGCTTGCTTATTTGCGCAAATGAACTTTCATTCGGCCTTTCTTCATTTAAGCTTGCATGCCATTTATTTTCACACTTGTGGAGTACGATATGTACTCACACTTGCTATCTCTTCCCCCACCCCCGCAATTATGAAACGCTGCTCAGAAGATGAATAAGATCTGGTCTACAACAAATGTTCGAAAAAGCTGGTCTACAAAAACGAGGAGATGTACTAGGCGTGCTGTTGTCAGTCGATTGCTTGTGGTGTTTGGGTATCTTCTGCTGCTATCAACTCAGTCCTTTGAGACATTTTTATTTAAGTTATGCAATAATTGTATGATTTAAATGTTATTATAATGGCACATGTTATATTGTTGCATTACTTTTGTCCCTGTTTGTGTGAAACTTGAGCATTCGGTTTTGGATAGAGATTCTTCTAGGCACCAACTTTGATGATAATCAGTTAGCAGAAAATTCTTTTGTTATGTGTCCTGCAATTTTTCATGTACTGGATTGGGCACATGGCTGCTTGGCCTTGGATTTAGCCATGGCTTTTCCCTTATAATCAGCAGCAGTATTCTTTTTATCTTTCTGTTAACAAACAAAAAGGAATAATTTGGCCAAACATAAGAAGATTCATCGATTCCACTTGAATGTCCTCGTCAATTTATATTTTGAAAGCTAATGCAGTGTCTTTGATGTTGCCTTTTACCATGTTTTGGAAACTTTAATTGACCTACTGTCCCTGTTTTTTTTTACTCTCCAAGTTAAGACATTGCTTCAAGAGCTTGAATGTTTAGTCAAGGATGTCCATGCCATTACACTAACTACCAGTTTAAGTGCTTTGAAAGTTTCGGAGAGTCCTTCGGCTGATAACGAGCTTAATAATGGTTCCTTCATGGAGGTGAAGTCATTACTGTTGCTACTTGTTGCTTTGATGCTCAAAGAAAAACTTGCTGCTTGAAATACAAACCGGCTAACATTTTATTTCCACGTTGAAGGAGGAGGAAAAACAAGCAAATCGATTGGACAGTGATGTATCATTTGTCACTGTGATGATTATTGTTCATAATATGTTAAAGCTTGATTATACGATGCAGGTACATGTGTATCCTATGTCAGTACGTTTACTTGCCTTTATGCTTCAAATCCAGCACCATGCACATAAAACATAGTTTTCTTTCGCAATGTTTTACTTACAAAGAGAACTCTTTTCCCCTGCAGGAAAAGATAGTCAATTCGTTATCCCTTAAAACACCATCATCGGAGCTCGAGGGATACTGCCTCATGTGGGACTTGCGGCCATACATCGATGATAATGTTATGCATCTTGCATGGAAAATGTGTCCGTGAAATCTTGGCCCTCTTCGTGGCAGGCTGGCATCTGGTAGTTGATACAGCGGTATGCAACTCGTAGTTAGTCATGTATGTGCAAGGATTGATGCAGACGTTTGAGCATTGAGGCTTGGAATTTCCTCAGTTGCTGAGAGGGTCGCCAAGGGTTGTCTTTCCATCTTAGCTAAGGGCGTCTGTTCATATGTTGGCAGCTGATTGATTGTACATCATGTAAAACGCGTCGCAACCTGTGTGTGTTCAGGAGTGTGCTCGGTTCGGTGGAATCTGGAGCTATATTTTTCACCTGACCATCCCAATTCTGAATTGCGTTGTGTGTTTTCTTGCAGAAAAAAAAGATAGCAAAGTATTTTGTCATGAAGTCTTGTTTTCTCTTTCTCCTTTCTATTTTTCTATCTTGATCGGTAGCAGTTGAACAAACACGCATTTGGCTCAGCTCATTAACCGGTTAAGATTCAGGAAAATTTGTAATGTACTACACTGTAGTGCTACCCGCGTAACCGGCGCAGCTGGTAAACGGCACAGCTCTTCATCAGCTTCGCGCCCGCATCTTCCTCGTGACGCCGAGGAGAACGCCGGCAAGGTCCAGTCTTTCCTCGCGGAGATGGCAGGAAGGCCTTTTGGTTGACCGGCGAGGGCCACCGCAGCTCGGTCCGCGATGGCCGTCGTGCAATCGCGTGACCTGGCCCGCCTGGTGGACACGCTCTGCGCGTCGGGCCGCTCCGCCGAGGCGCACCACCGCGTCTCCCTCCTCCTTCTCTCCGCCACCTCCCCGTTGTCCCGCTCCCACTTCGACGAGCTCCTCCGCCGCCTCCTCCACGCCGACACGCCCCTCCTCACGCTCCGCCTTCTCCAGCATGCCGCCGCGTCGGCGCTCGCCCCCTCGCTCCCCAACTACAACCGCCTCCTCGCCCTCCTCTGCCGCGCCGACACGCCGCCGCCGCCGCTGCCCGTCCACCTCGCCCACCGCCTCCTCCTCCGCATGCGCGCGCCTCCTGACGCCGCATCCTACGCAGCGCTCCTCGATGGCTACGCTCGCGTGCCCGACCCGCGCGCCGCGCGGAAGCTGCTCGACGAAATGCCCGGCCGCGGGCTGGTCCCCAGCTCGCTCGCGCGCACCTTCCTCGTCAAGGCCTTCCTGCGTAGCCGCGACGTCAACGCCGCAATGGACCTCGTCGACAACCATCTCTGGCCGAGCACGGCGGACGGTAGTCAATTCCAAGAGAACCAGGAGGTCACGAACGCGGCGTTTGCCAACCTCATGCAGTGCCTGTGCGCCGAGGGGTTCTTCCATGTTGTCTTCCGCATTGCCGAGGAGATGCCGCATCGACGGTGTGGCGTGGATGACGAGTTTGCATACGCGCAGATGATCGACTCTTTGTGCCGGTCCGGGCAACACCATGGGGCGTCCAGGATAGTGTACATCATGAGGAACAGAGGCATGTGCCCAAGCACCGTCTCCTACAACTGCATTGTTCACGGGCTATGCACCAGCCAGAAGCCCGGAGGCCGACTTCGGGCACACCAGCTTGTGATGGAAGGTGCAAGTTTCGGTTATCGTCCGCGGGAGGTAACATACAAGTTGCTCGTTTATGAGCTTTGCCGGGAGAATGAGCTCGGCAAGGCCAAGGATGTCCTGGAGCTGATGCTGCAGCCTCAGTTTGGCAATGACAAAGGTGGAGATGAAGAAACCAGGACTAGGATATACAACATGTTTCTTGGGGCACTACGTGCCGTGGACAATCCAAGTGAGCAGCTTGCTGTGCTCATGTCCATGCTGCAGGCGGAATGCAAGCCAGATGTGATCACTATGAACACTGTCATACATGGCTTCTGCAATGCTGGGAGGGTGCAGGAGGCCAGGAGGATCTTGGACGATATGCTCAGCGGGAAGTTCTGTTCTCCGGATGTTGTCACCTTCACCACACTCATATCCGGGTACCTGGATGCAGGTGACTATGCAGAAGCCCTTGATGTGCTGCGCACTTTGATGCCTCGGCGCCGGTGCTCCCCTACTGTTGTCACTTATAACTGTGCCATCAAGGGACTATTTGCCCTTCAGCAAGTTGATACAGCAATGCAGGTGCTTGAGGAAATGAAAGCTAATAATGTCACTTCTGATTCTGTGACACATGCTGTGGTGATCAAAGGCTTGTGTGATGCGGGAGAACTTGAGAAAGCAAAAGCATTCTGGGATAATATAGTCTGGCCATCAGGGATACATGATGACTATGTGTACAGTGCAATCTTCACAGGTCTCTGCAAACAAGGGAAACTGGAACAAGCATGCGATTTCTTGTATCAGCTGGCAGACTGTGGGGTTGTTCCCAGTGTTGTGTGCTACAACATACTCATAGATGCTGCCTGCAAGAAGGGACTGAAGAAGCTGGCTTATCAAATGGTTAAGGAAATGAGAAGGAATGGCCTAGCACCAGATGCTGTAACTTGGAGGATTCTTGGCAAACTGCATCACTGTGACAAGGAAGAAGAAGAAGAGGAGAGTCACAGTTTTAATGTGGCTAAACGTTCTACAGATGGAGTGGAGCCCCCCGTTTCAACTGAAAATGTGATGCCTTTACTATCTTCATCAATAAGTTTACATGAGCTTAATAATGTATATAATAATAAAGCTAATATCAAAGATGAGGTTAATGTTGATGGAGAGGGGAAATGGACAGAAATGACCGAGGAACCAGCAGACAATACTGAGCTAGCCAAAGAACTGGAAGACGAGGGCTGTGCAACTCAGGAAGATGGCCTTATGAAACCAAATGAGCAGCCTGTAATAAGATTGCCATTGTCTAGAGTGGCCAGAAAGGTGTTTGGGTTGCTATGCTAATGGTTGATATGACTTGGTTATGTGAAGCCACGCAGTACTATAGTTGTAAGTTGTAACTAGGTAAGGTTCTGACTGTAGAACAAATTCTGGTTGCTGTGGTGTGATTATTGACTTTCATCCTGAAGTATATGATCTTTTTATTTTTAGTTGATAACTCAACGCCCTTTAATCAGCTTGATATTGATTTTCTTTTCCCCTTGCACCAGTGTGTTTGTGCGAAGATGTACTCAAGGATCATATAAAAGAAAGGTATTTAATCATTCTATATATCTGTCGATCTTTAGGCTATATATCTTCGTCAGTTTTTAGTCTATTTAGTATCCACATGTGTTTCTTTCAATAGTATAAAGCATGACGTTGTTGCAATACTTGAGCAAACTATATGCAGCAACTATATGTGTTTCTGATTCAAATGAATGTATGCTCATGTTGTTACATAAAATTGCAAATTGGTGTTACAAGGACAACATTTTATGAATTCTGTATGCTTAGAAATGCAGTAATGCTAGCATAGAACAACCGTATCTGTTTTGCCAAGAAATCCTTCTAGGTTCTGTGTCTTGCAATTTGTCATGTACTTGATTGGGCTCATGGCTGTTTGGTCCTAGATTTAGTCATTGCTTTTCCCCCCATAGAATTAGGAGTACTTTTTATCTTTCTACTACTACTAGGAAAAAAGAAACAATTTGGCCAAAGATTAGCAGAGAGATTCATCTATTCTACTTGAATGTCGTCACTTTATTTTGAAAGATAGGGCTATGGCGTATAATGTTGCCTTTTATCATAACTTTAACGCTAATAGACCTACTATTCTTTTATTTGCTCTAAGTTAAGACATTGCTTCAAGAGCTTGAATGCCTAGTCAAGGATGTCCATGGAATTGCACTGACTGCCAGTTTAAGTGTTTTGGAAATTCCGGGGAACCCTTCAACCAGTAACAAGCTGAATAATGAATCTTCTAGGTGAAGTCTCTGTTCCCACATTATTGTTGCCACTTGTTCATTTGATGTTCCAAAGATAAACTTGCTGCTTGCAGTGATGATTTGAAACACAAACCGACTAACATGGTATTTCCACGTTGAAGGAGGAGAAACAAGAAGACCAACTGGACAACGATGCATCATTCGTCACTGTGTGCAGGTAAACTTGTATCCTGTGTCAGTATATTCGTTTACTTTTATGCAATTTGCATACAGTTTCTTTCCCAACTTTATGTACAAAGAGGACTCCTTTCCCATGCAGGAAAAGATTGTCGACTCATTATCCCTTAAAATACCATCGTCGGATTCGAGGGAAACAGCCTCATGTGGGATTTGCGTCCATACATTGATGACAATGTGATGGATCTGGCATGAAAAATATGTGTCTAGGAAACCTTTGTCACTCGTGGTGGCAGATTGGTAATCTGGTAGTTGATACAAGGGTTTGCAACTCAATGTGTTATGTAGGCGCAAATGTGATGCATCCCTTTGAGCATAGAGGCTCGGTGTTGTGTATTTTGCTGAGAGGATGCGCAGGATTTCTCTTTCCATCTTATAAGTAGGTGCGTCTGTTCATGTGTTTGCAGAAGATTGATTCGACAGCATGTAAATGCGTTGCAACTTGTGTGTGTTGTGGATTGTGCTGTACTGCTGGGTTTGGTGGAAAATGTGCTAGGCAGACTCAAAGTTCAACACTTCAACAGAATGTGTTGTGGATTCTGAAAAAGGTAGCAAACTGTTTTCTGTTCTCTCCTTTGTTTTCCCCTTTTCCCCTTTTCCTTTTACTCTTGTTCCGCCTGCAAGAGCAGTTGAACAAACACGCATTTAGCTCTACCCATTATCCGGTTAAGATTCAGGAAGCTGGTAGTAGTGTAGCCCGCGTAAACGCACCCTTGTAATAAAAAGAGAAAAGTCTATTTTGCCTCCCTCAATTATTGTCTCAGTTTGATTTTCCTCCCTCTATTACAAAACCGGATAAGATGACTCCTTCAACTCTTAAAACCGGATTTTTTTCCTCCCTCGGCGGTTTTGGACGGCGGTTTCGCTAACGTGGCGTAGTGGACCCCACATGTCAGGTGACACGTCATTATTCTTTTTCTTTTTCTTTTTCTTTCTCTTCTTCTCTTCTCTCGGCGTACGAGAGGTTGTCGTCGTCGTCTTCGGAGTTGCGCCGGCTGCCGCCGCGCCCGCGGTACGTGGTGGTCGGGTACAACGACGCCGCCACCGCGAAGCTCTTCAGGTCGAACAGGTCCGAGCTCGCGTTGCTCATCGTCTCCTCATCCGCCACCACCGCCGGTTGCGGCGCACGAAGGAGCACGGGGTCTCGGCCACGGGACGGCACAGCCGACGGAGGGTCTGCAAGCATCACCGAGTCCTCGTCGATGGGGCGGAACACCTCCAACGACACGCAGGGCAGTCGCGGCTGAACAGCGTCCATCGCTGCTTTCTGCCACCGCCGTCAATCCGATCGTTGCTCGCATTGACGGAGACGCCACCGCTTCCCTTCATCCTGGCGATGGCGGAAGCAGCGTGGCCGTGGCTGCTGGTGGAGAGCATCCCAGAGCGGCCGTTCCAGCTGGCCTCCGACGACACGGCGGTGCGCCCGCTCTAGCGGCCGCGTCTGCCGCGAGGACGGACAGATGCGGCGCCAGCTCGGGATGGTGGTGATGGTCGGGGAGCGCGGAGCGCAGGACGGCGTTGCGCCTCACGAGATGCCGATCTCAGCGCCACCCGACCGCCGCCCCGCGACACCGCACGGCGGCGCCGGACGGAGGTGGACGCCGGGGCCGGCGCTGCTGGGAGACAGAGGCCGAGTGGGAGAAAGAGAGAAGAAGAGGAGAAAAAAAAAGAAAAAGAAAAAAAATGACGTGTCACCTGACATGTGAGGTCCACAGCGACACGTCAGCGAAACCGCCATCCAAAACTGCCGAGGGAGGGAAAAAATCCGGTTTTAAGAGTTGAAGGGGTCATCTTACCCGGTTTTATAATAGAGGGAGATAAATCGGACTGGGGCAAAAGTTGAGGGAGGCAAAATAGACTTTTCTCTAATAAAAACCAACCAACAACCAGTCAGATCGGCGGCCCAGTCCAGGCGGGGAGACGAGGCCAACTCAGTCGCCGGCGTCGCTTTGCGATGGAGAGCCCTACGTCGCCGGCGTCGCGGCCCGACTTCTATGACTTCCTCGACCGCATGCGCCGCCCCGCCGCCGCCGACCTCTTCCGCTCCATCAAGAGGTCACCCGCCCCCTCCTCCTCCTCCTCTCCCCTTACCCGTCCCGTACACCGGTCGCCGCGGTGGAGGTTCTAACTCTTGGTCGGCTTCGTACCCGCAGCTTCCTCGTGTCCTTCTCCTTCCACGAGCCCAACGCCGAGGAGGACGCCGGCAAGGTCCAGGCTTTCCTCGCGGAGATGGAGGGCTCCATCAGGGACCACCCCCTCTGGGCCAACGCCTCCGACCAGGAGATCGACCATGCTCTCGAGGTGAACCCCGATTTCTTCCCCTCGTTTCTGTTCGCGTGGACACGTCTCTTGAGTGGCTCTGCTTGCTTGTTCTTGTGCTTAGGGACTCGAGAAGTATGTCATGACCAAACTGTTCGACCGCACGTTTGGTTCCTCCGTGGAGGACGCGGTGGCCGACATGGAGATCTCGAACAAGATTGGTCTCTTGCAGCAGTTCGTTAAGCCTCAGCACTTGGACATACCCAAGGTTCTGCAAAACGAGGCGTCGTGGCTGGTAAGTCATTCCTTCTGTTCCTCAAGTTCAATGCCGTTCACATTTTATACCTGACAAGTTGTTAGCGTGCGAACACCCGATGTATGTCACTCTAGGAGTTGCAAGCTTCGTGTTTGGGTAGCTTTTAATGTTGTTGACAACGAATATCAGAGGAATCAGGTTTCTATGAATCAACTACATATTTGGATGCATTGTACAGTTCAGTTGTAGATAGTTGATATTCTGCAGCCCTTTATGTCTGTCATGTTCTCTCTCTGTACTATATTAAACGATTTGCCTATTTGAATCATCTGATATTCAATTGTTTCATCAAAGTTTAATGTTAAGTGATAATCCTGCATGACAGAAATCTTTACAATGATTTAGAGAAAGCCTAAGCTAACTAGTAATATAACCTTTCTGATGCACATGCCCCTCTAGCTTGCAGTCAAAGAGTTGCAGAAGATCAATTCCTTCAAAGCACCACGTGAGAAGCTTCTATGTGTCATGAGCTGTTGCCAAGTCATTAATAACTTGCTACTGAACATATCTATGTCAAATGATCGAACATTATCGGGAGCTGATGAATTTCTTCCTATTCTTATCTATATTACTATCAAGGCAAGTTCCTTTGGTCTGCTGTTTATGCTTGCTCTGTTTTGACTAGGATAATATTCTGCTATTCTGAAGGATGACCCTTTATCAACTGAGAAGCTACCTGAAAATTTATGCAGGCCAATCCTCCTCAGCTGCACTCAAATCTAAAGTTTGTCCAGCTCTTCAGAAGAGAAACAAAACTTATTTCAGAAGTCGAATACTATCTTACAAACCTCATTTCAGCAAAGATGTTTATATTAAATGTCAATGCCCGCTCGCTATCCATGGAGGAAAGTGAGTTTCAGAAACATATGGAATTGGCAAGAGTAGGTACTCAAATAGAAGCATCTGCTGCTAGACCTAGTAGTTCACGGGGACTTCCAACATCTGCGAGGACACCTCATGAGGAAACTGATATAACAGGTCTGCTCAATTACATTTTTCAGTTTATTTGGAGCAGTTTGTGTGGACATGGATTTGCATTTCAGTTTTCACTTAAAATGACAAAATCACTCCCTTTTTCCTTCCATTGGACATAATGTGTTTTTTTTTTTTTCTTGCTGTGTTGTCCAACAACCATTTTTGCATAGAAGTAGTTTATAAACTTTTCCTCTGGGATACACTGCATGGTCTTCTGATTTCCATTTAAACAGTTGTTTTGAGACCCCAGTCTATTTTCAGTGTTCATATTTAGCTTTGTTTGGTACTGTTGCATACTTTGAATGTTTTATTATTTTATTAACGAAATTATAATGTTTGAATTGATATCAAACAGGCTCTAAATTTCCTTTTGTGGAATCAGACCCTGAAAGCTTGACTCCAGTGGAAATTAAGCAGTTGCATGACCACTATAGGCAAGTTGTCACCAGATATACGATGCTGTCTAAAGCTTTAAGAAAACTGTCCATAGATGAGGATCAGCTCCTTAATTCAGTACATGATTCATGAGGTAGCATAAAGGTGCTTGCTAGAGAAGGTGTCGGTCGATCTAGAACTGCCTCCATATCCAGATCATCCAGCATCCAGCATGTACGATGTGGTTGACACATGCAACTCTGTTTCCATTGGCTGGTCCGCTGGTGTGGGAAAAGTAACAAGATATGGGACACCAGCAAGTCAGATGTAATACAGGTATGGTCATTTGATCTTTGGAATGGTCTTCGGTTCCCTTGCAAGCTGCCTGACGAGCTGCCATTTTTGCAAACGCCCTGCAGTCATGATGCTCTGAAGCTTTATGGCCTGGTTATTCATTGGAACAGGACACCGTTGCAGTGAATGGGGCGTTTCATATGGCAGATGTTTCTTTTCATTGCTCTGATGTTTCTTGCCACCTGTTGTTACATGACGACGGTATTCCAATGACAGTGATGCACAAAATTGCGAAGGAATGGTTCCGCAACCTATTGCTCGAGTCATCAAATGCTAAGCACTGTAATGGCTCCCTTCAATTTAAGAGTTTACTCAAGCGGGCGACTGTGAATATTGGACATGAAACTGCCTTCTGTAGATACATTGACCAAATTCTGAGATGAGAAAATTGTACGTAATTGTGTAGTGCGTATTGATTCAGAAATGGTCTGTAGGATTCAGGCTTGTGTATTTAGATAAATTGACCCTACCTACGATTTGTTGTCACGATAATGGATATGTGTACTGGAAGAACCAGACAAAAGGAAATGAGAAAGAAGAAACATAATGTTCAGCTATGAAAAAGGAAATGTTTTTAGAATCCCCTGCTTTATTCTATCAACATTGCCACATAATTTTGGTAATATTGTTCCTGTTTGACATGTGGCAAAAAGGAATTTGAGAAAGAACATAATGCTCAGTTATCGAAAAAGAAATGTTTTGAGAATCGCCCACCAACATCGTAGCATAATTTTGTGAGTAGAGTGCCTGCCTGACAACGCGGCAAGACGAAAGTTTAATTAAAAAGACTACTGCAAAAAGCGTGGTCGGCAGGATTCGAACCTGCGCGGGCAAAGCCCACATGATTTCTAGTCATGCCCGATAACCACTCCGGCACGACCACTGCTGTGCTTGAGGTGGAAGAGAAATGTTCTCAATCAAAACGCAATCTCGACACGAAATATTCACAGATTTATTTACATCCATATGGTTCAAACTTCAAAAGGATTTATTCGACACGAGCTTCCAAATCAGTTCACATACATACGCACGCAAATGCAATGGGATTGCCAAAGAGCGCGGTAAAAAGACCGGACCTCCTCCACGTGCATATACAAGTACGCTCATTCAAGCTTCTGCAGCTGGGCAGCTGCGGGCCTCCGAGCTGCCGCCGCAGACGCCGGGTACTCGAGCAACGGCCGGACCGGCGGCGCCGGCAGCGCGGCGGGAGGCGGCGGGCGGCGTGGCAGCGTCGCCGGAGTTGAGCTGGGTGCAGGCGTGGAGAGCAGGAGGCGGAAGGTCCAGGCGAGGACGTCGGGCGCGAAGACGCGGAAGACGAGGAAGACGTCGTACCAGCTGGGGTGCTTCACGTAGGCGTCGCCGCGGCAGGCTCCGGCCACCAGCGCACGCGCGTACGCCTCCACCTGCCCGCCCGTCAGCGTCGCCTGCAGATCCATCGATTGATCAGTGCCAATGGATCATGATCAGTCTTCAACGCGATCGATCAATGGATGATCCGTCTCAAGTCACAACGTGCGTACCTCGCGTTCCTCCTTCCACTGCATCTCCGCGGCGCCTTCCTCGAGCGTGAACTTGCCGCCGCTGGCGCCGCCGCCGATCCAGCCGTGCGTCGCCACGGTCACGCCCACGTCGTCCTTCACCTCGTACCGGAGCGTCTCGTAAAAGTCCAGCACCGCCGCTTTCGCCGCCTGACACCAGACGAGACAAGATTGTTCAGCCTCGATTTGCATTGGGACAGAGACCATATATGTTTGTTTGATCATGCATCACAGTAATTGAAAGAGGGGCTTCTTTTCCGAAAAAAAAACAAAGAGAGGCTTCTCGATCGGGTTTTATACAGAGTAGAGGCTCATCCTGGGCATGGGCAGCCAGCTCTCGACGGACGCGTTCACGACGACACGGCCCTGGCTCCGGCGCAGGTACGGCAGCGCGGCGTAGGTCGGGTACACATTGCCCCAGAAGTTGATGTCCTGGTCAGTCAGGAATAGGATCGAGGTTAAACATACATATAAGCAGCAGAAAAAACACAATGGGTTAGTCGATCCATGAGCCTTGAAGCACGCACGTACCATGAGATGAGGGAACGCGGTGGTGTCCGCGGCCTCCTCGAAGTTGAAATCGTGGCCCAAGCTCACGGTGTTCACCAGGTGATTCACTGCCAATAAAATGTGTTTTATAATCAGAAGAGTCCCCCAGTTTTCAAAGGAGAAAAGTTGCTACTAGCAGACATGCAAGAGATCTAATGCAACCACAACTCTGCTCCTGCATACTCAGCTTCGTTTCACTGCACGACGGTTATGAATTGATTGATTCAGTTGTTGCACGGGGAATGAAGCGGTTGATATTACTCACATTCACCGAAGTAGCTGACGGTGTCGCTGACGAGCCTCCGGCAGTCTTCCTCCTTGACGACGTCGGCGGCGATGACGAGGACCTGCCCGGCGCCGAGGAGGCGCGCGTTGTCGCGGATCCCGAACAGCCGCTGCTCCCGCCGCGCCACCAGCACCAGGTTCGCGTTCCGCCGCGCGTACTCGTACGCGATTTGCTGCACAAGTCGAGCCAATCTGTCAGTCAGTCAAAACTCAAAAAGGGATTCCTGTCTCTGCAATTCCGCCGTGGATGCTGGCCGATGGACAGACAAGAAGCTAATTACCTCGCCGATGGCGGAGGAGGCGCCGGTGATGACGACGACCTTGCCGTGCATGTCCTCCTTGGTGAGCGTCTTGAGCACCCACTCCACGCCGCGCAGGAACGACAGCGTCGGCCACGCGAACGCCAGCATCACCATGCTGGCCGGCGGCACCACCAGGTCCATCACCAGGTTCAGCACTTGATCCAGCATCTCTCTGTTTCCTCTCTCTCTCTCTCTCTCTCTGACACGCTTTGTGGGAGCAGCAGACAAGACGAACCGAGGAATTAAATGGGGGAGAGATCGAGTGTCACCTGACGACATGCGTTGCCGCGGCGAGGGGATAAGGACAGAGCAAGACAGAGGAGAGAGACGGGTGCAGGTGTGCATGAAGGGCAGCTGCGACGGCATGCCGCCATGCACACGTCGGCCAAAGGAGGCACGCCTTGGCAGCTTCTTGCCCGGCCTGCTCTTCCAATACGAGCTAGCTAGACAGCTCTTGGTACTTGCGTCAATGGAATGGAATGAAGGGATCAGAACATCTCCTCCGTTTCACACCTCTGTGGCGCATACATGCTGCCTGGTACTACTTCTGAACTCTCAATTGCTCGGGAAAAAAAAAAAACTTCTGAACTCTGATTATGCAGACTTGTTCGATCGATCGCTAAATCGAAGAGGCGAAGACGATTCATAATTTTCAGATGGTGCACACGTGTTACTGCCTGGTCGTCAGTTATCAATCGACCCCGCCGCTGAAGAGTTTTGTAGGACGGCGCGCCGACAAGCGGGGTTAACACAGCCTGCACCCACATGTAAGTGCTGCCCTTCTCTGATCTTATTTTGGTACATAAATCCTTTTCATTCTTTTTTTTAGGTAAACATGAGCTTTCATTAAGTTATCAGAGTATGATTACAGTCATTGACAAGCAGTTCACGAAGAGCAGTCAGGGGATTCATATGCCACTCCACCAGAGTTTGCTCTCGTGAAACCTGCTTAGCACATGCATGAGCTACCTTGTTACATGATCTATCTGCAAATATAAAGGAAAACTCATCGAAGCTCCTACTTAGGTTCCTGATGTCACACAGGACTAGATTCAGCATCGAACGTTGTTCATCCATCAAACTCCATAGCTTGATTAGCTCCAAGCAGTCTGTTTTCAAACAGATTTTTGTTATGCCCACCTGCTGCGCCAGTAGCAGCCCGCTTTTGCATGCCATGGCCTCCATCATCGGAGCATATGTGGCTCTATTATGCCAAGCCGCCCTTGCAGCCAAGAAACGACCATCATGGTCACGCACAACAACACCAGTGGCCTGTGTTGTTTTCTGCATAGAAAGCTCCATCTGCATTGCATTTGAAAACATGCTCTGGTGGTCGTTTCCAATGATGGACTGCAGCCATTCCTTTCAATTTCTCTGGGTGGAGCAGATGCCAAAGATCATAAGCTGTATCCCGCACACCATTCCACTGCTTGTCGAATTGGTAGTGGTGGTTCCCCATGGCGGCACTTGTTCCTCGTCATCCAGAGTGACCACATGCCGCACAAGATCACAGCTACATCTTTCCTCATGAGTAATGACCAAAGTTTCAAGTACAGAGCTCAAAAAACAAACAAAGAAAAGAAGTACAGCAGTTTGGCAGAGCGTGACCAAAACGAGGCCAGTTTTCTTGATCATTCAGCAGCTACGCTAGAGAGAAATTGGCACAAAAGTTGTGGTCAAATATAGCAATGGAATAATGAGAGTCTGATCTAGCATGTAATTTTTTATCCCAAAATTTCATACCAGAGCAACCATGGTGCATGCCCTCGTAATAAGAATCACCAAATATTACAAAAGAAAGCACAATACCAGCTACCCAATGGTAAAAACCATCCAACAAGATGCAGCATATATGGTGAGATGTCCATGAAACTCAACGCTATATGTTTCCAAAATTCTCAAAAGAAAAAAGTTCGCTGGTGGAGGCCAAGTTTTTTTTATTTGTATTAAAACCTGAAGAAATGTTTTAATTGTATTTAGGAAAATATATTTGTAAAAGAATTAACCAGCATAAATGTTCCGATGCAAATATGTAAAAAGTAAATTGACATGTTTCTATCTGTAATTATGTATCAAGTAATAGAAAGAGTACATAAATTTCTGTACCTTGCCATTGACATTTACCCTTTTACAAAGCAATTATCATATAGGCGAACAATGTTACAAAGAGGTAGAGCAACAATAACTGCACTATTTGACGTTGCCCAATATTACCAGGAGAGATGAAGCAGATACTTTTTGACGAACTCGGTTCTTGTAGACTGCCGTTTCGTTCGTAAGGTTCTCTATTCCGGAGAAGCCTTCTTATTTTCTTCAAAGCTTCTTTTCGTGGCATAGTGAATAGAGGGCTCATGACATAAACCAAGTTTAACGTTGGATGGGCATACATATAGAAGAACCCAGCTTTTATCCGGCGGTCTTTGTACCTTTTGATTTGATGCTCTTTTTGTGTTCCTTATATTCCGGCCAGCTGTCCAGCCCTTGCTTCTTCAACTGATAATATTCATGTGTGATTCTTCTTGCTCTAACGCGCAAGATGAATTCGCGATACAAGCATGTGGTCTTGATCATACACCTTTTCTTCACAATAGAAGTACCATACTCATTGCGAAGACAGAGTGTAAATCCTTCTCGTCCACGAATAAATAGGAATTTGCCCAACTTTTGTGTTTTCCTGCATGCATTGAGGAATGAAAAGTAACATCATAAGAACTGAGTACCCCCAGCAAGGTGCTTAATTATGTGTAATGAGACAACACGTGGACTATATAAAAAAAAAACTTGACCAACGTAGAAGGAACTGCTTGTCGCAATTAAATTATGAACAATTAGGCACATTAATTGGCCTCTAACTAGGAGGGCTCGATCATCATAACCAGCTAGGTCAGTTGGTGGAGGGCGTCGGTGCATACATGTAACTTAAACCGAACAATGTCTCGACAAGGATTATCAATAAACCTAGAAGTCAACCGGTCAGGAAACGAGCACCACTCCCTAACTGAGGTTTTCTAGTGTATTCTTGATTTGATCTTTGAGACGATGTTCATAATAATAGCTAGACATAACAGCTCGAAGCATGCACACAACGATCAAATTTTCTCCTGGATCATTTTCCATTATTGTTGCCATTATAAATACACATTTTTGACAGCTACAACAAAATAAGCGTTCCTCGTGATCAAATAGCCTAAAGCATAGTCGGCATGGCTTCCTCCTCCGTACGGCGTTCTGGACAACGTGGCCGCCTCCAACTTCTTACACACCACTTCTTATTGTCGTGTATGGCTTCCGGTGCCACCACGCCTGTCTGCTCTTACGTCGGTTCCTGAAGCCGACACTGGCGTTGGGCCTGGATGCGTGGCAGCAGGCGTGTGACAGGGGGCGTCGTCCACCACGGGCCCCTCCGCACGTCGGTGCCCATTCACAGGCCGTGGGCTGCGACGTGGGGGGCCGCGTCGTCCCCTACGGGCCATGCATTGCGTCGAGGCAGGCTTAACTGGTGTCTGTGGGCATCGTCTCCACGCCACGCCGTTTGTCGACGACGTGAGCTGATGCCTACGACTCGCAGTTGGGCCAGTGCCGAGGAGGAGCCATACCCGAAGCCAACGGGACTTCCGGCCCCTGTCTGGGCATGGATTCCCCGCCACGCCTTTCGGGGTGTATTTGATGAAGCTTTGGGAGCACCTTTATCTTTATTATTTTTGTTCTTTTTCTTCTTATTGAAAGAGACGGCATTCGCTTCATGCGGTGTCAATGAGCCAGTAGGACGATTCTTATGATTCTCCATGATCAATTCGTCATCCCCCTGATCTTGCTGCAATGCATTACTCAGGGCGACATAGGTTTCATAATTCTCCTTCTTGTACTGGCGGCTCACATGAGTGAACTTAGGGTGAAAGATGGAGAGTGTCTTGTTAATAAGATTCTTTTGCGTGAGCTCTTTGCCACAAAGCTTCATGCGTGTGACAATCCCATAAAGCTTTGTGTTGTAATCCTCCACAGTCTTGTAGTCTTGGTAGCATAGGTTTTGCCATTCACGCTTAACCTTGGGGAGTAAGACATTTTCAATCTGCTCAAAGCGTTTCTTCAATGAGTCCCACAAGACTTTTGAATCACGTTATGTCATGTATTCACTCTTCAGAGTAGCACTTAAGTGGTGGCGCAAGAAATGCAAAGCCTGCGCCTTCTCCACATTTGTTGCGGCAGTGTCTCCCGCCTTAGGCAGAACGGTCTTCAAAAGATCTTTGCTGCTTAGGAGGATCTCCGCATCAAGTGCCCATGAAAGGTAGTTGCTTCCATGAGGAGTCAAGACTTCAAAGTCTCTCTTCACAAGGTCAGACATCTGCATGATGTCAATGTGCAAGGATTAATTGATGTATCCAAGTAATAGAGAGCATAAGTATAACAAAAACTGCGTGTTTAAGTTATAATATTGGTGTTTCTATATAAAGACACCAAAAAACTAGGGTGTTATATGCAAAAATAACACAATCCAGTGTATTTTCTATTTTTTCTGGTAATTTTCGGAGTATCCATGTCAATTTTCGTAATTAACAGGATTTTCCATAATTTCCAGATATTCCGAGGATATTCTGGTAATTTCCAAAGGTCTATAGGATATTTTCATAAATATCTGCTATTCCGAGGGCTTCTGAGTAATTTTCAGAACAGCCCAAGGATGTCTTCGTAGTTTTCAAACAATCCGAGGACTTCTTCATAATTTCAGAACTTACCCGCGCGAGGACTGGTTCATAATTTCCGGAAACCGCGAGGTCCTTTTCGTAAAAATTGTGTCGGAGCATAAAACAAGCTGAAACCCTAGCTCCTTCACTCTCTTCCCACTCTTCTCCCACCAGCCGCCGCACCCATCTCTTTCTTCTTCTTTCTTTCTTCTTTCTTCCTCACCAGATCTGGTAGTTGGAGGTAGGCGGCGGGCCATGGCGGATCGAGCCGGGGTGGCGACGTCTTGCTTCGAAGGTCGGGCCAGCGCGGCTGCCCGCGCGCGGTGCGACGGCCAGCGCGGCTCCTCGCGCGGCGCGGCTTGTGGCCGGAGCCCGAGCTACGCAGCGCGCGCGGTGGCCGTGTCCCCTCGGGGCGGCACGGCGGCTCGCGGGGGCCGTGCCCGGGGCGGCGCAGCGGCACTCGGTGGAGGTCGGGCCGGGTCGGGTCGCCCCCGGCTGCTGTGCGGCGCGCGTGGCACTGCCGCCCGCGCGGCGTGGCGGCGCGTCTAGGTCGGGCCGGGCCGGGCGCGGAGGCCGGGGTCCGGCTGGATCTGTGCGAAGGTCGGGCTTGCCCTGGCTTGGTGCGGCCCGGTGCGCATGGAGGTCGAGACCCAGGGCCATGGCGCGCGGAGGCCAGAGCCTGGGCAACTCGTCGCCGCGGAGACCGAGCATCGCGTCGAGGCTGCGGCTTGCGGAGATTTCTTTTCTTGTTTCTCTGTTCAGATCTAGGGTTAGGGTTTCAACCCGGTGCCCTGTTTGTTTGCTTTCTGTGATGCGGATCTTGATGAACTCGCGGTGTTGCGTCTGTACCGGACTTCGTGCCGGGTAGGGTAGGGTTAGGGTTCTTCGTGAACCACTGTAGATCTCAAGAACTCGGCTTTTCGGCGACGTTGCACCGAAGACTTTGTTCTGGCAACGTTGCGCCGGATCTGTTTGCTTTTCAATATTTTCCAATCTCGATCTAGATCTTGCAGGGGTTATGCTCCAGATCTAGATCGGGTTGCGCGGAATTCCGGCGCGATTGCGTTGCGCGGGGCCAAAAAAAAAACCTCGGCGCGCGTTGCAATGTTTCCTTCTGTTTTTCTTCTTGTTTTTGACGATTCTTCAGATTCAGATCGTCTTCGGGCGGCCATAGTACCTAAAGCTCGCCCTCGAATCTGATCGTTTGATTTCTGGACAGATCTTGGCTGCAACAAGTCAAGATAGCAAAAATCATACGTAAAAACAACAACGTACTGTAGTTCACCACCGATCTGCTGGGCGAATTCCTCGTAGAGCGTGCTGATAACGTGTTAGGTTATCGGCGGAACGACGGCACGTAGATCACGACAGATAACAAAAAGTAAAACTGGAATAGAGGAGACGAAATTCTTTATTGCCAAATTCTGGTGTTAGGGTACACAGGGGGGGTCTCCTCAACTATTTATAAGGGGGAAACCCTAACTTCGTGTTGGGCTCCAATTCGATAAAGTAGCCCACATGGACCAGGACAACTTCTTCTAGAAGTTGGACCTGGCCCATTAAGAGTTTTACAACACAAAGATGACGCTGACGCGCCGCTCGCATCGAGCCAGAGCAACAAATTAGAAGAGAGATTGGTGGAGAGATGAGGAAGGGTTGTGAGCCGGAGCAACAAATTAGAAGAGAGATTGGTGGAGAGAGGAGGAAGGGTTGTGAGCCGGAGCACCAAATCAGAAGAGATATTGGAGAGGAGAGGAGAAAGGGTTGTGTGTGGGGATCTTGCAGCTGGCTTGCCGCTGATGTAGCTCCTGGATGACAGCCAGTGTCCTCTTGCAATGCAGGCTGTAGCGAGGTCACAAGCTCTCAACACAGAACGTATAATACCACGATGGACCAAGTACGTGCTCCACATGAAAAAACTAGCACAGGTTGCCAACATGTAACGCCTTAAGTTCAACACACGATACAAATTTTCATATCCAGAATCTAGTACTGCATAAGGGCTTGTAACGCTTTCTCATCAAGCACAGCACAATGATACGATTGCTGCTCACCAGTACTACTACTACTCGTCATCTCCGATGATGGCACATCTCCGATGATGGCAGGTGGTGGAAGCGCCGGGTTCCATTTTCTCTCTTCTTACTTAATGACATTCATCACTATATTATTATGACATTATATTACCTCAATATGTTGTACCCGTAAATTAAATGTTAATTGGTCAGATTTTACTACAAAGCTATCTGCATACATCTCATTAAGTAAGAAGAGAGAAAGATACAAAAGAGTAAAAAATTAGATCCACTTGACCATAGTTTGAACCTCACCACGGGATTACAACCCGAGCACTAACAGATTTAAGGACAACTCACACTACAAGATAGAGGATGACCATCAAGATGATGCATTATGAAAAGAAATAAATACATGTTCTAAAACACAAGGATATGGCATGCTATGGTTAGTTTACATATTGTGAAACTTAAGTATATGTAAGTAAACAACATAAATAAGACAATATGATACATGGCATAATGAAGACCGTGGACGTTTTTCTCAAAAATATCAAACATAAAGGAGGCAATTTAACAAATATGCATACACCATTAACACACATGTATGCTAACAGTAGCTTTCATTAAAAGAAATCAACTCACAAGCGAAAGGGCATGTAGTCTAGTGGTTACAAGAGCCTTAATACCATCAACAATAGCTGTTAGCGCCATAGTTGACTTAGATTTGCCTGCTCGGTGGTAAAAATAATAATAATAAATCAACACACAAAGAGTGGATGTGCGCAACAATGCCGTAACAAAATTGCATTCACATGAGGCGCGGATTACAATGGTGTTGATTGGTATATTGTTGCTAAGTGTAGGGGTGTACGACGTTAAGCCGAGGAGGGTGCAGGGACGTAAATATGGCTCATTTTTTTTTGAACCTCTCAGAACTGAGTATAAATGTAGTATCTGTTCGTGCATACAAAGATCAGTCAACCACGCACACCTACACGACCAACACTACACCTATACACAGTTACACGGCCCGCGTCCCTCGAGAAATCATCAGACTCAACTGAGTCCGATGTGCGACGAGGAGCATCGCTTCCCTTTGTGTCACCACGCGCTGAGAGGTACCAAGATTGAAGGTCCATAGATACAGAACACAACTGAAAAATTACACTAAGGCCCTTAAGAAAAAAAATAAAAAACCCCTAGAGCCCCAGAAGCTTCAGCACCGCCAACACGCGTTGAAACGCCGAAGCCGCCGTCGCCGGCAGCACCACAGACTGCCACCGTCGCCGGCCTCGCCGCCGGCCACCGAAGCTCGAACACCAGCTGGGCCCCTGCACCCGTGGACCAAAGCCGGTGAGACCGCCAACGAACTCCCCTGAGGATTCTCCACAAGCCCGCCGATGATGCCGGAGAGGAAGACACCGTCGGCACGGAGGAGGCTCGGTAAGATTTATCCCAAATGACGCGCTGGCGCCGCCGCATCACCAGCGCCCCATGGACACAAGCTCTTCTCGCCGCTGGTGAGCCTCGACGGCGACAGCAGTCGTCCCCCTTGACCGCGACCTCCGGCCATCGCGCCATCAGAGGAAGGAGCAAGAAGAAGCACACCATCACCGCGAAACAGCACCCAACAACAAGAAGCAAAAAGCCAGCTGCACCACAGAGACGCCGCCGAGACCACATTCACCGACGCCAGCTCCGCCGGTGCAGGGAAACAAAATCTTCTACCCTTTCAAGAGAGCAGAAGCAACCAAACCTCCACAAGCCTTCTCCGGTGATGTCGCCGCCGACATCGACGCCTCCGACACCGGATCCGCCAAGGGAGATAGCAAGTCCGGCCAGCATGAAGCATGATGCGGCTGGAACCCTAACCCTAACGGGACTAAACTAGCCTAAAAAAGAAAACTAAAAAGCTAGAAACTACACCGGACGACGATTCCCCAGCCCTCCCGAACCTCCCGAGCCCGACGGGCCACCGGAGGAAAGGGAGGACCGGCGAATCGCCGCCGGAAGTCGCTCGCCTCCCTTTTCGCCCGCTCTGTACTGTGCTGGGGAGAAGTTTCGGGAGAAAGAGTTCAGCTCTTGCTGCATTTTCTTATCCGTAAATATGGCTCATTTGTGCATGTTTAACGTAGCCAAGCAAAAATGCTTGTAAGTGGCGTCGTGGAAAATCAACCGAATGATGTAAACAACGATCAAATTTTCTCCTGAATCCTTTTCATTATTTTCCCAATTATAAATATCACATTTTTTTTAGAGCTACAACAAAATAGGCGTTCCTCACGATCAAATACAAAGAAGCATCGCGAACTAGAAAGAGCAGCACCGAGACGTAATGCCGCCGGAATCGCCGGCGCCGGCCGACACCTGAATGGACTGGCCTTCTCCGACGGCGCCTGAGGCAGCCTGATCGGCGGCCAACGCCTTCCTGCTGACGATGCGGTAGATCTCGGCGAGCAGGGTCTGGAAGGCCTTGTCGACGTTGGTGGCGTCGAGCGCGGATGTCTCGACGAAGGAGAGGCCCTCCCGCTCGGCGAAGGCGGCGGCGTCCTCCTGCGCGACGGCGCGGAGGTGCCTGAGGTCGGTCTTGTTGCCGATGAGCATGACGACGGTGTTGGCGTCGGCGTGGTCGCGGAGCTCCTTGAGCCACCGCCGCACGTTCTCGAAGGTGGCGCCCTTGGTCACGTCGTACACCAGCAGCGCGCCCACCGCGCCACGGTAGTAGGCGCTCGTGATCGCGCGGTAACGCTCCTGACCCGCCGTGTCCCAGATCTGCGCCTTGATCGTCTTCCCTTCCACCTGAAATCAATCACGCAGATATATAGCGACGTGACTATGAAATCTTGCTGATGAGAAAATGTTTGTACCACTGAATCGTACAGTGCAGTGATCAAGAGTCCTATGGAATACGGCAACGATGCTAGTGGCGATTGAGATGGACTCAACAGCCGTAGATGTTGAAACTTCAGTACTCTTTGCTGTCCTCTGGAATCAAATCTTTTTTTCACTAGTTTCAGGCTTCTTCTGAAGCATGTGAATGTAAATCTTTTTCAGATAAAATTTCTGCGTGTTCCCTACTGCGTCTTTTGATTATGTAACCCCTAAATATTCCGTGCTGTACAAAAGCCTTGCAGATAAATTTTCTGCGTGTTTGCTACTCAAATTTAGTTTAGTCGTCCTGAGACTCCTAAACATTCTCTGACGTACAAAAGCCCTGTTCGAATAAGGGGACACTGAGTTCCCAAAAAAAAAAAAAAGAATAAGGGGACACTGAAATAAATCCTGAACATTCCATTCAGAAATGGATGAGGACAATCGAAAAGGCGAAAGGCCACTAGTTCAGCCTCAGAATATCAAAAGGCATGGCAGGCTGCTCGGAGTGGGCATATTCCCTAGTGCATAGGAAGGCACAGGTGCAGGCGGCGCCATCCCGTAACCCGTTGCACGACCAACAGCAGAAATATCAGGACGAAAGCCTCTGTTTTGCATCACGGTCCGCCTCGATTTGATTCGATTCAGCTCCAATTCACGCCTGGTCAGATTGTCCCAAACGAATATTGAACGCACTAGACGATCGAGCTGTGCCTGTCCAGGACAAGAACCAGCACACCTACCTAAGACGAACGATTGCACCAGAACACGAACGCAAGCTGCCCGAAAGCTGCCACGGCATCGAGCAGAGCAGAGCATCAAGGTCAAGGCCCTGCTACGCATGGATCATGGGTGATAGGAGAGGATCCGATTCGAGCAACAGGAGAAGCGATCGCGGCGGCCATGGCCGAGGCAGAGGGTGAGCTAGAGCATACCTCGATGGTGCGGGTGGCGAACTCGACGCCGATGGTGGACTTGGAGTCGAGGGAGAAGGTGTTGCGGGTGAATCGTGACAGCAGGTTGGACTTTCCCACGCCGGAGTCGCCGATCAGCACCACCTTGAACAGGTAGTCGTACTCGTCGCCGCCCTGCTCCCACGTCGCCGGCCGCCGCCCCGACATCGCCGATCGATCGCCTCAACGGAACGGAACGGAACCTCTTCTCGATCGATCGATCGATCGCCGCCTTGGGTCTCGTTGCCCGCCCGACAGCTGCGGTGTGGCCTCCTCGGAGTCTTCGCCTCCACGCGGTCCTCGCTGTTGTTGTTTTCTCTTCTGGGCTCTGTCTGGCTCCTCCTCGCGCCTTGCTTTGGCTGCTTGCTCGGCCAGCTATGGTTTTTGCTTTGGAAGGGGAGACGAGAGAAGAGGAGGGATAGTTGATTATTCGGGCAGTGTGCGCACCGAGGAAAATGCCACGGCTACACCACTCGTGCACCTTAGTATCAGTATATGCTGGTCTTTACCATTTTGGAGTTAGAGTTTGTAATTCATGTGAACTGGATTGTGTCGATTTCTTGGTTAATAGCAAAACAAGCATATTTATGCAGGATGATCATGACAAAATAAACAGCTCATAAAAACCAAAAAAGTGCCCTAGTACGTCATTACAAATGAATTTTATGTCACATTACTCGTATGGTTGTCAAACTTTGAGTGTGTGCTGTCATATTAAGGCCAACTAGCTATCCATGTAGACAGTTCATTTCAGTTAAACAAGAACACAAGTTTTTTTTCAATTGAAAAATAAAATGCAATGACATCCACTACTAGAACTGTCAAGCGGTCGGGCAAGTGACATTGTTGATAACAACATTTTTCTTAAAAGGTACTTGGTGCAAATTTCAGTGTAAATCTAGCAATACCCCACTATCAAAAGAGGAAAAGATTCCCAACTCAAGGCCCCAACTCGGAGACATTCCTATACATCAAGGATATATGATCGACCAGCAATCCGTTATGCTGAGCTGTGAAATTGTTCCTGGAACCGTTCCAATCAAGACGGCATTATCACCTATAGCCTCCAACTCAATTATAGTTTGACCTCAAGCAAACTTTCTTGTGCCGTTGTATGATTGCAACTCGTAGAAGATCATGTCGTGAACATGGTTGAGGATGGAGAGCGGTCATTAACGAAAGATTAGGGAGAAAACTTCAAAGGACACGCTTTCAACGACAGCCACCCAAGTCGGCCGGCATCTCACAAGTTCACAACCAGCACCTTGCACGTAAAATACAGGTGAAAAAAGAGGCCTGCCTACGTGTCCACTAAAATACGCACAAAATTGGACATTGCTATCATGCACGGGAAAAGTCAACTCGGGCACTTGCCCGGATTAAGGACGAGAAGATTACTAATCCGTCGGATCGGCGTCGAACGATCAGATGTAAGGCTGGTGCTCTGAAGCGCCGAGACAGAGGCGGCTTCCTGGTTTACGCCTTCGGCACACGGGTCGCGGGCCCCCGCGACTCCCACCCATCCATTCAGCGGAGGCGCCTCTCGCTTCTGTCACAGTCCGTCGTGCATTGATTGTGCAACTGCAGTTCAGTCTCCACCACTCGTCGCCCTCGCGCGGTCGCACCACAAACAGAGCAGCGGCGGGCACACGGTGGCCGTCGGCGAGCGGGATGGTGGGCTCTGCAGCCTACTCCGCGTCCACCACCGTGGTGGTGATGGCCAAGGGCAACGGCAGGAGCAAGGGCGCCAAGGGAGGCGGCTCCGCGGGCACCAACCACAGCAAGGTCAGCTCAGTCCTCTCCCCGCTCGATACGATCCCGTTGCTAAGTTCTGTACTTTCGAATTCGGTGCGACCTTTTGAGAAGGGAAAAAATGCAATGGTTACTGGCTAGTGTTGAATCAAATCGTTGTGGATAAATTCAGGAGCTGATTTTGTTGGTTATCGGACTGGGTAAGCTAAGGGGAAGTGAGGGGGACATGGAAAGGAAGAGTTATCTGCATATTCATGTCTGAGGCCTGATGGCTGTTGAAATCCAGGAACGATTGTTGGATTCTGAAAAAGAAAGGGGGATCTCTTATGTTTATTTTGTCGTGTCGTTATCAAGGAAAACGTTAATGTCATGACTGTAATTTTTCCGAGATCGTAACGTTAATGTGATGGCACATTCTGAATTTTACCTTGAACAAAATATCGTTGGTATCCTCACCATTCATCACTGCATCTCACCTGTAGGTTGATCGCCGACCTCCTAGGATTACATCTAATGTTAAGCAGAGCTTGAAAATTCTGAAATTTTGGAAGGTAAACTTTGAGAATTAGGTTTCCTACATTACCCATCCCTGGCTGTTTTTCCAGTTAAATTCCATGTTTTGTGCCTAGTATAAAAATATTTAGAAGAGCATTTGAGAAGTGCACATGTTCACCCCAAGAGGGTAGGATTAATCCTTTTTTTCGATAAAAGATTCACATGGAACCAGATTGCCATATGCATTCAATTCTTGGGTACTCAGATATGTATAAATTCAGAATAATACTATCCAGTAATCTAGTGCTTCATTTTCGGATTAAGTCACACTAGTTGTTACAATCACATAAACCTTGTTGTCAGGATTATGAAAGGAAACAAACAAGTGGGCCTCAGCCTGCTACTAGGTACCGCAAAAAGAAAGTAATAAAAGAAGTTCTTCCTGATGACTTCTTCGAGGACCCTTCTTCCACCCTTCACGTGTCAGGCTTGTCTTTTCTTTCATGCCTAAGATCTTACATTATTTTTGGATTGGTGATTCAATTTGAGTGTTGCTGACTTTCTGCTGTCATTTAATCTAGAACAAATGAGGGTTTGGAAATTGCTTCCCCAGTTGTTCTTGTGGACGGTTACAATGTATGTGGCCACTGGGGAAAGCTTAAGCACGATTTCTTGAATGGAAGGCAAGAAATTGCAAGACAGATGCTCATTGATGAGTTGGTATCTTTCAGTGCAGTAAGAGGTCTGTGCTAGAGGATAAAGCAATTTGTAAGGTTTCAACTTTTATTTCTAAAGAAAAAGAAAAACGGTATTAACTTCCCAATAACTCGCGAAAGCTGATAGGCAGTTGTACAATGGATTACTTAGTATTCTATTTGTCTACTGAGATATAATACTAGTTCACAACTTAAAATGAATGTATTAGCAGGGCATAAATAGATCAGATTTTTTTAACCTGTCACTTGTAGATTATTTTCCACTGAATTTTCTCTTCTTTCTTAAGAACAAAAATGCATAATTTTTTCTCAAGCACCACGCGTTTTTTCCCCTTTCATGGTACAATCTTGTATTTGATGCTTGCAGAGGTGAAAGTTGTTGTCGTATTTGATGCTGAAATGTCTGGGCTTTCAACACATAAGGAAACTTATAAAGGGTATGGCGTTATTGTTTTACAACTTGTGCCACTACATATTTTCAGTGGATGTTTATGCCACAAAAGCCAGCCTGTCTGATATAAAATAAAGGACAAATGGACTTCAATGACTGGAAATTCTTTTATAAAGTTCATATTTGGAAAAACATATATAACACGTTATACCTCATGGAACAGGGTTGATGTTGTATATTCTGCCGATTTGTCTGCTGATTCTTGGATTGAGAAGGAAGTAAGTTTTGAATTTCTTCGTCAGAAGTATGCTCTAGAGTTTTTTGTAACATGACTTTTTTTTTTGCGACTCTTTTGTAACATGACTTATGAGGCTACTCGCCAGTGCAAAATTGACGCAGGAACGACCCTGATAAATGAAGCATGCATGACACAGTAAAAAAATATCTCTAAAGTACGGGAGTCAGTTTTAGAATGGATTTTCTTTCCGTAGATCTTTATGCATTGTATATTTTACTTAACAGTTTGAATTCTTAGAGATTCACTGAAAGGGGTAATAGAAGCACAGATAATATGTGGACTGGGCTAAAACAATAAATCTTAGCACATCATCAAGAAGCACATTTTGTTATTAACTTAAGCTCTACATGGCTAGAACTATATTAGGCAAATGAACTTAGAAACACATAGCAGAAACAGAGTACACATTTAGTCAAATTACTGATATGTTTCATGTGCTGATTCTTCTGCTATTATAGGTTGAAGCCTTAGTGGCGGATGGCTGCCCAAAGGTCTGGGTCGTAACATCTGATGCATTGGAGCAACAACTAGCACATGGAGAAGTATGTTTCATTCTACTGATACTGATATCTATCATACACTAAACATTTATTTGTAGTCTTGCACTCCCTCTATTTCACAAAGTATGTTTGGCACGCATAACAATAAAGACAATGTTTAGGTAATATAACAAAAAAAGAGAAGTAAAGTATGTTTGCAGTTGAAAGGATGTCTGGACAACATGAATCTTGGGGAGCAGTTTAAAAGTTTATGTTGCAAGCCCGGTTTACTTTATTTTTTCATCATGCATTCACAGATCTGTTCTTGATGATAGAAAGGTAATTCTCATTGTATAAATTGCAGGGTGCTCTTATTTGGAGCTCAAGAAGATTGGTCAAAGAGGTTAGTTAATTATACTTAGCATCACATGGATATTACTTTCTCAGGACCGTGTTTCCATGAATGTGTTGTATCCATTGTGATCATTAGACAAAATGTATTGATGCTACTAAGATTGCATTTTTATGTTATCTAGAATTTTAGACCATACCCAGGTAATTTGAAACAATCGAAGTAGAGGCATTTGCATCCATGCCATGGAAATCTGAATACTTTAAACATGCTATTAGAAAGATATTACTTTGTTAAAATGCTACAATAAATGCAACAGCATGGAAGTACAAGTGCCCAGAATATCTTTGCCTATTGGACATGGCCGGTTTTATAACCACCAATCATTTTCATATGGTTGTGCAGATAAAGGAATCAGAAAAGGAACTTGATGAAGAGCTAAAGGAAACCAGGTTCAGTAACTACTTTACAATAATGGCAGTGACTGGTTCGGTCTACCTTGGTTTTCATTTAAAAAATGTGTTTTTGTGGATATGTGATTTGAGCATCCAAGAGTAACCACTTTTGCATACCCGCTTGTGAAGCCACGAAACATCTACTGCCAAATCTCGTTCTGAACACAGGAAACAGCTAGTGCCTAGTGCCAAACTTGCTAAAAAGTTTTATTCAACCTGCTCGATCTTTGAAACAGGACAAAGTCATTGCAAGGAAAGCTTCTGCAACACAAGCTGAACCCAAAAGTAGTACACGCATTAAAAGGCCTTAGGAATAAGCTTGAAGAACAAGAACGAACAAAAAGGTGATTATGATGATGGCTGACAAGAGGATGGAAACTGGTGTACATAGTTTCATTTCTTTGTAGAAGAACATACATTAACGTTGGATCGATGCCTCCATCGATGCAATCTCGAAGGCCTTGAGGAGCGGAGATATATGGTTACTATGCTGACATCGTGTAAAATGAAACCTGGTTTTCTTAGGGGACCCTCTTTTGTAGACTCCAGATCAGAGTCCTGCGGAAAAGAAAACCATGAGCTGTATAACAATGTAACTGAGCACATATTTTTTGGGGCCTATTAGTTGAGAAGCTTGGTTAAAGAAATGATGTGGCGAGGTTTTTGAAGTAAATCTGTACATGTATATGCATATGAAGAATCTCTGATGGAATTGTATCAGACAATGCCGTGATGTTGCTTACAAGTTCCCCAACATTGGTAGGATTCTTTTGGCATGGTTAAACTCGATTGCTTGGTTTGTCTTTAAAATTTGGATGAGTATAATAAGGCGCCTGAATTCGAGCCTCCAGATGGTTTTTGGTTCGCAACGGTACCTGCAGTCACTGGGCCCGGTCAGGCGAGGCGTCATGCCAATTGTTAAGCTCGCCAGTGCCCAGCCGGCAGGGGCAATGCTCTCGCCATCACAAGGAAGACCCCTGCAAACAGCACGCCAGCAAGAAGCTTATGGTGTTGGAATTGATCTCTGCCTCCCGCAGGCCCAACGGCCTTGGACCCTTGATCGCGCCCTGATCGGGGGCGCCCAACCCAACCTTTGGTTGGTGGGCCCCTGTCACCCTACGCTATAAAGAGAGAGGTGGGGACCGGGGCACGTGACACGAGGTTAGTCGCGCCGCCGCACTCCCACCTACAAACCCTAGCCGATCTAGTGTCAGCGCAGGCAGTGACGGGAAGACCCACCGCCGTCAAGACGTGGTGGCCGGAGATCGGACCCGGCGTCCCGGGCCAGTGCCGCTACCGTCCGGAGGGACACAGCCACCTCACCCGACGCCGCTCCTCTACCACGACACCGACGCCGGCCGCCGCCTCACCACCGCCGCCCGTCATCGCCATGGCTGCTCCGGCTCCCGCCACTACACACGAAGGTATCCATGACTCCCCTCCTCTCTCTCTCTCAGATCCAGATTACTTATGCCTAGATTTGATGTTGAAGTACCCGCTAGTCCTACACCTAGGCATTTTACAGTTTAACATATGGCGGTCATCAGGGCCGCGTCCGGGATTTCGGCCCAAGCTGCATTCTCGCGTTGCCGGACCCCACGGTGCCTCGGAAGCTTTGTTGCTGCCGTCGGAAGACGCGGGGAGGAGAATCTCCGCCGGCCGCGGCCGTCGAGCGTACCACCAAACCCTTGCGCTCGCCTTCCGCCCACCCCTGCCACGGCTCGCCGGAGCTCTGTCTCAGTGCGTCGTCGAGGGGAGGAAGAAGAACCTGGGGCCCCTTCGTAATTACCGGGGCTGATCGTGGCCGCTCAGGACCGATCCAACGGCTACAATACACCCAAGGGTGGTCGCTATTTAAAATAGCGTCCACCCCCCGGGGTCGTTGTCTCGCCAGAGCGCCGTGGCGCCCCGGCCGTAGACGCGCTGCGCGCACCCGCAAACTCCCTTCCGTCTTCTTCCTCCCGATCCATCTGCTGCGCAAGAGCTGTCTTTCCCAGGCGTTCAGGGCGGCACGGTCTGGGATATTGTGCGATTCGATGGGGGCGTCTGCGGCGAAATTTTGGACTTCCGGGGTGGCTGGGAGGCCCGTCCGTTCCTTCCATGCTGCCGCGTCAGTCCCATGCCTCGTGAACAGATTCTTGAGACGACGGCGGATCTGCCCTCGGCTTGGCACCACCAAAGGAGGGGACTGGGCTGGCGGCATGCGATGGCATGCATGACTGCGCCGGCGCCCGCTACAATCTTCTGTCCCGAGCCATTTGCTGCGCACGCGCTTGCATTCATCGCGTCGGACGGACGGCAACCTGGACGCGCCATGCATGCGGTGGACTTGTAGATGATTGAAGCGATAGCCAGCACGGCACGCCTTCTTGTCAGAACAGAACAGTCGATTCATTGCTGTTGCGATGTTCAGTCTTCAGAGGATTGCTGCCCCTCGCCTTCCCTGACAGGCTCCCTGCAAAATGTTCAGTTTCGTTACTGCAGTGATTCAAATGCGCTTGGTTCGTGCATTGTAGTAAATCTTTAGTCTGAAAGAGCTTTTTTCTTTGCATTGCATTGACAGAAAGCGAAGCAAACTGAAACACGTCGTATGAGCCGGTGATCTTCTGTCTGATCTAACGGATTCTCCGGACTAGTCGTCTGTCCGCTCCGCTAGTTTGTCCTCCTCTACCATGTTTCTTTGCTCTATTTCCCGGATGTTGAACAAGGGCGCCGGCGGAGCTCTGCTTCCGCATGGCCAGCAGCCGGGAGTTCTTCCTAATCTTTATGTCCTCCCCCGAATAGCGATGAACGCCGCTGTTGGTTCGAGATAAGAAAACGCCGCCATTGAGCTCAATTGATTCCTTTATGATTGCAAGAAGCACAAAATCAAGGCTGCAGGAAAGCTGAAGAGTAGCGAAAGAGCATAGGAGGCCTCCATTGCTGCTCCGTTGAGGCGAGGGCGGATCCACTTGAAGATGGGATGGTTCGGTGACGGAGGAATATTCGCGGCCAGATCTCCCTGAGTGCGTGCGTTCGGTGGCGGAGGATCATGGCGGTGCGGTACGCGGCGGCCGAAGGCGGCAGCGCGGCGTCCTCCGCCGTCGTGGGAGCATTTACAGAAAACCCCCTGTTCTTTGGATCGCGATGAATAATCGCGATCCGATATTTTGCACAAAGCCCCCTAAATTGGATCGCGATTAATAGTCGCGATCCAGTTGTTTTCACAAAGCCCCCTAATATTTTACGTACAAGCCCTCCACGCTCAGATGTACTCTCGCGGTCGCGGTCCCCTCCCCGCAGCCATCCGCCGCCGCACTGTCCAGCGCAAGCGCAAGGTCCGGGGGAGATTTGCCGGCTCTGCTTGCTCCGCCGTGGTCCGCGGCTTCGCTGATCCGCTTGGTTTTGCCGATGGGGGCGTCACTGTCGAGATGGGGCCTTGGGTTCGTCACTTGGTGCCGGCGACGCACGGCGGCGAGGACGTCACCCTATCGGCAGCGACAACGCGTTGGTCCGTCCGGGTGACGGAGCCACCAACCAAGCAGAGTCTCCGGCACTCGTCCCGATCCATCTGCTACCATCTCCGGCCGAATCATCTATCGTCGCTCAGCTCCAGGCGCACAGCACGGCGACCTGGACGGCTCCGTCTGCCCCGCGGCAGAATTGCATCTCTCGCCGACAGGAGCCGTCCAAATTCGTCGGCGCCCAGCTCTCCTCCACACCACTCACAACAGTCACTCACTGCACAATTAGTCAAGCCTCCACATCACCCCGAATTCAGATCGCTCATTCATGCAGCAAAATCCAAGAGTTGCAGGCTGCAGCACCGTCACACCAGAATATCTGAACACGAAACCTCACAGGCCTTTTTTGATTCCCAAATTCTGAATCCGCAGGGTGTGGGCGCAACGAGAACAGAAATGCACCCAAATTTGCCGTGGCTTGTTGCATCGATCGTTTGGCCGGTGGTATGTACACTAACATCATGCATAACAACGGGCAAGATAGAAACTTTCATCAACAAAACATTTCAAAAAAGAGAACTGACCAACCAGCCCCACAAGGGTGTTGGTTGGCCTTTATTCCTAACATTCTTCCAGTCCAGCGTCTTCATCCCTTAATGCACACAGAATTCAGGCAGGATACAACAAGATAGAAATGGAAGATAACCACAAAGCCAATGCACAATGAAGCAACAGAAGAGGTTCAGACATCAGGTCTGTAATGAAACAAGACATCAAACAACTGAAGGAAGAGCTCAGATTAGCACTAAGCGCACAGGTGGACTACCCCCACACATTCCCTCTGCTTCGGTATCTTGAACACTTGGATGTTTAGTAACAGCAGCATTTCAATCCTGCAAAAACAAGTAGTTGAGATCCAGAGGTTAGCAAAGGTTGCAAGGTACAAAAATGGAGTTGCTGACGGTACCGTTTCGTGATGTGAAGAACAACACAATTTATATCTGTAGGATTGCAAGAAAGAAGTTACACTAATCTATTTGTTATGACTCAATGTCCTATTATTATACAGTAACTGCTTGCAGTGCATTCCTTCCTGAAATTTCCCCATCAGGTTGGATTATGGTACGGCGTTGTAATTTCAGTTAACATCCTCTGAAACAGAATAAAGGGGTTCACTGTTTATTATAGAAGCATGTAGTTCACTGAATCTGATGTCTGCTTTCTAGGCTAAACTTGAGCTTCTAGCACACCTAGTTGAGACTAGTACTCGCAAAAATCTCTCGGGATTATCGAGATTCGAGAGCTTAATAAGGGCGGCACTGATTAAGCCTTTTCAACGTAGTAGAGGCATGGAATGATTACAATTTACAAGTGCAGGTTAGATGTGCTATTTTTGCTGCAGCTATATTTAGCATCCATCCTAAACCAAAAGTCAGTCAGAAGTTGAAGGTTTCCGCTACGGCTGAAAACAGATGCTTATGTTTAAGCTGTTTTCTTCCACTAGCATTCCTAGTTAGTCAAACAGGACTAAATAAACTGATCATGAGTGCATAAATGCGAGTAACAATGATTACAGAGCAAGCAAGATGATGAATCAAATGAACCAAAAGAGGCAGCAGAAGCAATGGAGGTAGTACCTCGTCATCGTCGTTGTCATCGTCCTTCTTGAGGCGAGTGGTTCCACCCTCTTTGCTGATGGGCAGCTTCATGTTCCCAAACGGAGTGTCCACATCGATCTTCCCCTTGATGGTGTACCCTGTCCCCCTGCCCCTGATCATGTCCCAGACCGCGCCTCCGAAATCCTTGGGCCTGAAGCTGAATGGCACCTGCATCCTGGTGATCCCCTGCTTCTCGATCTTGGCGGTCTCGGTGAGCTCGGCGGATGCGATGCTGTCGTCGCCGAGCCACATCTCGTACTCGAGCATGTTGAGGCCGAGGTCAAAGTCGTTCTTGTTCTCGAGCTTGAGGTGCAGCGTGGCGGTGGTCTCTTCGAAGGAGAACCTGTGGAATTTGATCTTCTCGACGTCGACGTCGGGCTTGTACGGGATGGGGATCTCGCCGTCCTTCTCGAGCGGGATCTTGATCCGGCCGATGATGGGGACGTCGACGAGGAGGACGACGCGGACGAGGTACGGGATGATGCTCCCGGGCTGGATGTCCTTGTAGGTGTTCTTGATGTCGTCGAAGACGAGGGAGACGGGGATCTTGACGGTCTCCTCGCCGTGGGCGTGGATGGTGCCGGCGTCGGGGATGAGGCCGGAGACGAGCTTGCGGCCGTCGCTGTCGATGAGGTAGTCGATGTCGACGAGCGGGATGGGGACGGGGTTGGGGTTCTTGATGAGGACGTCGACGACGAGGTCGGCGCGGTGGAGGCTGATGTGGGGGATGTGGATGCCGGAGACGTCGGCGGTGGGCTTGCCGAAGCCGATGGTCTCCTCGATCTTCTCGCCGATGTCGTGGATGAAGTCCTTCACCTTGTCGATGAAGCCGCCGCCGCCCTCCTTCTTGTCGCCGTCGTCCTTGTGGTCCTTGTCCTTGCCGCTGCCGCGGTCGGTCACCGTGATGTTCTCCGACGAAGACATGCTTGCTCAGTCGCTGGTAAACCTCAGGAGCGTGAGAGATCGGAGATCGGTCGAATAGAGACGAGATCTGGATAAAATGTGGAGAGGATTTGGAGAAGGAAAGTTGTTGACCTGAGGGCGAGGGCGTCGAGGAGGTGATCTGCAGCGGACGAAGCGAGTGGAGACCGCGTGCGAAGTGTGTGGGCGAGCAGAGGAGTGGTCGGTGGCTTGAAGGCACAGCACTGTAGTGATGATGACGATCTGTGAGTGCGAGAGCAAGAGCACCCACGTGCACGCGTGGCGTTGGACCGACCCGTTTCGTCGGCCCAGCTCACCGGGTCAGGCCCGACCGCCCGAGCAACAAACGCAGCAAAAGAGAAAAATCTGCAAGAAGCAACTGGAATTCGGGCGCAGGTGGACGATAATCGCAGGTCAAGTCTTTGAATTCTCTAATCACAACATAAAATGTGTGGCTTAATAATCGGTCAGCATGTAAATGATATCTCCAAACATTCGTCGTGCCAGCAACGCTAGGCTGCCAACATAATCGTGATTTAATTTTGTATCAACATCGAACATCTTGGATTGCGACGATACCTTCCTCCATAAAAAAGACGATCGAAAGTGTGTGCCACGTTAGGACAGAGTATTTGGGGCAAAGGCGGAAAAGAGAGTGTCTGAGTGGAGAGCAAAGGCGGCACATCTTGGGTGTGTTCGTTGCACCTGTTTAGACCCCTCTAAAATTTAGCTTTAAAGAGAATTTTATTATTTAGGAGTATTAAATAAAGTCTAATGACAAAACCTTTTTACAGATGGGTACATCTTTACGAGACGAATCTAATGAGACTAATTAATCTATGTTTTGCTACAGTGATGCTACAGTAAATATCGTCTAATCACGGCTTAACTACCCTCGTTAAATTCGTCTCGCGATTTAGAGGAGGGGTTCTGCAGTTAGTTTTGTAATTAAACTTTATTTAAGACAAGATTTTTTTTGTTTAAACCCCTCTAAATTTTAGACTCTAAACGCCGAACACGCCGTTAGTACTTCACAATCTGTCCATCTCAGCGGCAACTCGCAAAGAGCCATCTCAGCGGCACAGCGGCAACCCATCTCAGCGGCAACTCGCAAAGAGCCATCTCAGCGGCACAGCGGCAACCCGCAAAGAGCAAGACGGATCTTGCACAGGAACAAGGATTATTCCATCTGGAAGTCGGGACACAGAGATCACACAGAAGATGCCTGGAAATTCTGCAGGTCACAACTCACAAAGGCTAGCAGCTTGGATCAGGAGATTCAGAACGACTCCACAAATTCTGGGACAAGGCCACCGTGACAGAACCATCTTCGTATCCATCGTCAGAAAGCTGCTCTAGGTGCTCGTTGCATCCCCTTCTAAATTTTAAACCTGTCACATCAAAGAGAATCTTATTATTTAAGAGTATTAAATAAAGTTTAATGACAAAACTTTTTTGTATATCTTTACGAGACGAATCTAACGAGCCTAATTAATCTATGTTTTGCTACAGTGATACTACAGTAATGCTACAGTAATCATTGTCTAATCACGGTTTACTTACCCTCATTAGATTCGTCTCGCGAATTAGACCAGAGGTTCTGCAGTTAGTTTTGTAATTAAACTTTATTTAATACTCTTAAATGACAAGATTGTTCCATCTAAATTTTAGACCCCATACAATTAACACCTCCTAAGTTCTTCCAGTGAATGCGTCCGAATCTTCGATGGCATGCAGAAAACGAGAATGCAAAAAGCGTGATCAGAAATAGTAGCCGTGACGTAAAGAGAGGTTGCAACGCTTTACTATCCAGGCGCATATATATTGCTACTGATACATGTTAATTCGAATCATACTCATCCAGGAAATGTTAATTTGTTACTCTCTCCGTCCCAATTTATTTAGCATTCTAGGAGTGTTTTCTGATGTCCAGATTCATAGAATGTTGAATGAATCTGGACAGACAGGTTGTCCAGAGAATGTTTGATGAATCTGGTACCAAGTATTTTCTGGACAGAGGGAGTAGAGCCCTCGCCCCGAAAGTCAACGTCAGAAGGTTCAGAATACTTTAAAACGAGAATATACGCTGGCAGAATCCATCCAGTTGAGGAATGAATGAGCCTGCTGAATGCAGATGCTGAGCCAGTGGGAATAAGAAATTTCATCAAAAATTAATAAATTAAGGACATAAGGTTCAAAGTCAGACTCTCAACTACAAGTATCCCTCGTGATTTCACACGATCAATCTCCGCTAATTTAAGCTACTAACACTTTGTACATGTACAAGAATGAGATCCCTGGAAGCACAAGATTAACAGTTGTTGCTTCTGAAAACCCAGTGGCACTGCAGAACTGGTGCAAACGGATGAGAGCAATGTGCAAAACAGATGCGCAAATACATCAAGACTCAAGGCGCCACCTTCTCCCGATTATGAACCATATGGCCATGGAAATGATTTCGCCACTGAAATTCACAGCAGAAAAGAATATTATCAATTGATAAGTTGTAGCAAAAATAAGATCACAATGTGGTTGAGGGTTGTTAAAAACAGACTGTGACCGAACCAAAGAGAAATTGATGACATTGTTTTCATGTACTGACTTGACTGGCTATCATATCTCTACTTGAAGAACTAAAACTTGTCGTCTGTATGAATGGGTTGTCTGATTAAACCTTTTTTAGAGGAACTAATTAAACCAACTGACCACTACATGCCAGAACATGCAGGACACAGGATATTTACCACAAACTGCTCATGGCAAACACAGAGAAACAATGCTCAGTACACTGTTTCTGTCTTTCAGACACCACATTTTGGTTGTTTCTAACGGAATAGTAATATGTCAATGAGCTTCAACTAATTAATAATAATGTGAGGAAGGACCTAAATGATAACCACATGAAAAATCTCAATACGAAATGAAAAGGTTACTCGTCAGCCATAACGATAACAGAGAGCAGAATGGTAAATTTACCTTTTGAGGACTCCCGGACGAGCACAATACGCACTGCAGCATTGTTGGGTGGCAGCTGCAGGCGGAGAGGAATGAGCTTCCCATTGATAGGGCTGCGCGTGCATATAATTATGTCATCGAGGCCTGTCAACTCCTGCAACTTGTGGGTGAGCTCCTCTAAATTGCTCCCGTTAAACGTGAATGAGTGTCCCTCCTTGTCATCCTCCACATTGCCCAAATCATCTGCAACCTGGTAATGGATTGCACGACCCTCCACCTTGTGCAGTGGAGCAGAAAACGAATTGGAGGACTGGAAATATAAGAAAGTTCAATGTCAACTCTGTTGTCAACCAGTCTATAACAGATTGAAAGTAATTTCAGAAAACATATCCAATCAAGCAAGGAGACGGTCTTGAACATAAGAAATTATAAAGATGTAGAGAATGCATAATAACGCTTCGTGATGAAATGGCCGAACCAAGGAGACTTCTTCATGATGATTTGATCACATGAGAAAACTAAGCCAAGTCATTTGAGTACAATGAACTGATTCAACAAGCAACATGGTTCAGATGCACAACAAAGGATCTCACAATGCAGAGCACAAGCAGCCTCAACAGCAGTTCTAGATAGTTTAGGAATCATGCCTACAAGCGAAATAAGCTTGTTCAATGATACTCCTACCAAACATGACAAGCATTTCCAAATCATATAGTAGTTCCAACAGAATGGCAGCATTGTCAAAGGAAAACGAGAATTGCACGAGAACCAACAAACTAGAGCAACATTGTAAAACCCACAGGACACGGTAACTGACATATTGGGGAACAACAATTGACTTATGGAGACCGCATTTTCCTCGGCTCAGCGGCAGTCGTATAAGTTTCCCCAAACGAAAGTGCATTCAGTTTGCCGATCCCAGAACCAGCATTACTAAACGCCTAATTACCTACTAGAGCCCATTCGATAAGCACAGGTAAGCAATGCGAAAGTCAATGCCTCTCTGTCAAGACGACATCGCGGCCAATCCTAGGTAGTACACGCTTGAGATCGATTGAATCTAAGGCAAGAGAGCAGCGATTTGTCCTCTAACCTCGAGCTTGGAGAGCGCGGGCGGCGGCGGCGCCTCGTACTCCGGCGGCGTCGCGGCGCACGACTTGGTCGGCCGGTGGTGGTGCGGCGGCGGCGGCCTGGAGATTTCCGGCGGGGGCGGCGTGGGCGGCAGGTCCGCGGGCGCGGACTCGGCGCGCTCGGGCCCGACCGGCGTGACCACCTGCACGATCTCGACGTCCCAGAGCACGTGCTGCGTGTTGATGCGGGGCGTGTCGTCGTGGGTGACAGACGCTCGAAAAGTCCACGTTAGGACAGAGTATTGTTCAGTTTTGAGCTAATATTCCTGTAATAACATAACACTTGTAATATCCACTCGAAGCATGTACGGCTAGCGAGTGCAGGCAATAGGTACAGATAAAAAGAGTTAGGTACAGTACAAATCACTATTCCAACTCGAAGAATCTCCACTTTGAACTAAACTTTTTTAAAGAAAAATAAAACTCAGAAATCAAGCTTGATTGCCAATAGAAAAAAAGGAATTGATATCAAAACCAGTACTATTGCAGTCTAGGTGAAGCATTTTTGTACTGATTTCTCTAGGTGTTTATGGTCACTTTGTTTTGCCAAAAGAAAAAATCAAGCGCTTTAGCTAACTTTAGTCAGTCATTGTGGCTAACACAGAATTCAAATGATTTAAACATCGTGCCAACAACTCATTGGCGTTCTTGTGATTGCACAAGTCATGTTTGAAATGCGTCAAAATTGTCCCCAAAATTCGCGCAAACAGAGTGAGAGGAGGGGCAGAGCAAAGAGTTCTCTCATAATAAAGGCGTGTCCTATCCTTATCTATCTCAGTGGACTGGACACGAACAACACCTCCTCCCGCTCTGCCCTCTCCCTCCCCTGCAATGCCGCCACCCATGGCGCTGCCGCTCTCCTCCGCCGCCTCCACCACGGCCCCCGCCATCCCGCCCTTCCGCCCCTGCCTTCTCGCCGCGCTGCGCCTTCCTTCGTCCCGCGCCCACGCCCGCGCGGTCTCCGCCGGCTACGCGGCCTCCTTCTACGGAGGCTCGGCGTCCGCTGCCGGCGGCGTCGACGACGAGGAGGTCGGCGACGAGGAAGGATCTGCCTCGGGGTTCGGCGCGGGTCTAGGTCTCGGCGGCGGCGGGCTCGGGATGTCTGCCGCGGAGGCGGCGCTGGCGCTCGAGGAGCGGGAGATGCCGCCCTGCCCGCCGGGGCTGCGCCCGTACGAGACCATGGTCGTGCTCCGCCCCGACATGTCAGAGGAGGAGCGCCTCGCGCTCATCCAGCGCTACGAGGAGGTAATTACATTGCCCAATCAACCAATTTAGCTGACGCAACTCGATCAGCTCACGTTCGCATTCTACACGAATTCGTCATAGCAAGTTGCACTCTGCCTACCTGAAACTGAAAAGCGTATGACTTGACAATATGAGTGTTGATGCTAGAACAGTTCGTCAAAAAATTGCATAAAGTCTCATGCGCTAGTAATGTACTCCGAAGACCGTAGTAATCTATAGTTATCTTGCCTAGCTCTTGGAAATGATGAGTCCATCAAGATCAACTGTGTGCCCGAAGACTTCTACATTAGAGTGCGCAAGTAACCTTTAACAAGCATTTCCTTCTGTTTTATCACCCAAGAAATGCCATTTTTTCCTTAGAAAGAAAGGTTAAAATTACCATCCGATCAGGAATAGACACCTTTCCCCCACTCTTGCCATCAGTGTCGCTGAATCAATCCAACATTGGCAACTCAGTTTACCTTGGTGCTCTGTATTGCAGTTGCTCGTCGCCGGAGGCGCAATGTACGTTGAGGTGTTCAACCGGGGAGTGATCCCACTGGCGTACAGCATCAGGAAGAGGAACAGCAGGACTGGACTGCCCTCCACCTACTACGACGGCATATACCTCCTCGTCACCTACTTTACCAAGCCTGAGTCCCTCAAAGCCCTGCAGGAGAGGCTCAACGCCGATGATGATGTCATTCGATCCACCAGCTTCAAGGTCCGCAAGCGGAAGGCCTTCTAGATTCATAAGTTTTGGGGCTCTGTAAGATTGGTTTCTTCTGGATTTCAAGTTTCTGGTTTTGAAGATGTTCATATCATACAGGAATTTGCGCCGCCCTGCTAGTAGATGTACACCTATGCCATTGTTGAGAGAAAAAATGGTGTTTATTCTTGCGGTTGCATTCCAGAAATGCTTGCTGTGTTTGCTGCACGAGTATACTCCTAAAACAGCGTAGCCTCTGACAGTTAAAACGCACCGGCTTTTTGAGACCGGGTGATTTTAAACCCTGCCTCGTGCAATTTGTGAAAGTGTCCATGTAACAATGCAAATGTAACCGGACGTGCATAACAGACTCAGCTATTTCGTCAAAAAAGCGACCAATTCCACTTAAGGCTGAAAGAAGTAAGAGTCGCACACAATAGCTGTCAAGATGCTTTCCAGAAGATTGAATGAATGCAAAATATTTTTAGTACATCAAATGTATATAGAACCACATCAAACAGCGTAATGCTGGGAGCACAGTATTGCCTACATCCATACACCAGTATACCATAATATAACGCATCCCAGATGTCCATAACAGTATCTCAAAACCAACATAATTTTCATGTCGAAAGATGAGAGCACACCAAAATCAACCAGAAATTGAGCACCTTCAGTATCTGTCGTAGCGCCTGAAAATTGCAGCAAATGGTATGTTAAAGTTCGACATAAAATAGCTCCAAACTAATGACGGTAAAAGAGTCAAAGCCATGACTTCATTATCCTTGCCATATTCAGCAATATTTGCGCTATACGATATAGTTCTACAGCAGGGATGGTTACTTCTTTATGCAAGAGAAATATTCAGCAATACCTGCGCTCCCTGGAACGGGAACGATCCCTTCTCCTGGAATCATGGCCACGGGAGCGATCGTAATCTCTATCACGATCACGGTCATGGCGACGATCCCTATCATGACGTCTATCACGATCCCTGTCATGGTCTCTCCTACCTTCTCGAGACTCAACTCTATCTTTTCTTTCTGCATCTCTATCCCTGGAGGCCCTACCATTGCGGTCCTTGCTGTGTTCTCTTGATCTAAAAGGCCAAATAGTAACTTCAGATAATAGTTATACTCCTCCAATTTTTAATATTGAAATGAGGACAACTTTCTTATTTCAATTTCTCCCACATCATAATCGGTGGGAGTAGTTGACTAATATAATGAAAACAGGGATGGGGAAAACTGTACCGTCTATCATCTTCAGGTCTGTCCTTCCTCTTTTTATTTTTCTCCTCCTGGAATGGTATATCATATTTAATTATGGTACATCAGTCATTTTATTAGCATGTTAGTCAAAAAAGCAGACTAACTCACATGTGGGAACAAATAAAAATATTCCAAAAGAAAGGGCTAGTGATACGTTACAGTCACGCTTCAGCAAGTGATAACTTACAAATTGTCACTTACAGCAAAAGATGGCAAAAGAAGCGCGCTTTCAGGATAATTAACAGGTACTATATACACCAGGTCTACATAATACCGCTCACCCAGCAGAAAGCCACCTCCAGCTTCTGATCAAACATAATACTAAGCAGACCAAATGAGCAATTTGTCACAATTAAGTAAATTTTCCATACCATGTTTTCATGCTCCTAGCTTACATTGTCAAGACAGAGAGACAGCTGTTGCCAAGGGTGTGAAGATGATTGTCACATGAGATTCCAATTACGCAACATTGACTAACTCCTGTAATAACTATCGCAATAACCATGTCCCTCCAATGTGAGAAATGAAATAATATATAGGAAACGTGAGGACCTAGAGGCTATTCCTTGAGATAAGAGAACTCACAGATGCAAAACAGAGTAACTCTTTAAAGCAGAAAATGGTACATTACACTCAGCACCTGATCAATTTGCACCTTGACAAATTTAGAGAAAGGAGAAGGGAACAGACACAAGTTATACTTAAACATATAAATACAACTGACAGCATTGTGCATTCATTTTTCATTTCATTGTGTTTATTTATTTTTCGTTTATAATGACCAAAATTTTAGTTTGTTTCATCACTCCCCAACACCTTGTACTAAGAGCATGCAGGAATTTACCTGAAGTTCTTTCCGCTTCTCACGAATTAGCATGTATCCCAAATGTAGCTTCCCTCCAAAGTGGTCAGCGAGACGTCGATCACTGCATTCAAATATAATTCCATGTTTGAAAATGTAACTTCATAAAATTTGTATGAAGCCAAGAATGCAAAAGGCTAAGGAAGTTACTTGTCATAGACACTCAGAAAAGCTCCACATATGTCACAAAGGCGTAGCTTCTGATCAGTCTATAAAGAAGAGAATAGCATTAGCAATGCCAAAAGTAATACAGTACTGACGTCTGACGTGCATTGGTTCACATCAAATACAGCTAATATAAGAATCTTAAACATCATTACAAGTAAATACAATTGCATGTGGCATAGCAAAAACAAAATATTCACTAAGTTATCACTAAGCTGCATGCGAAAGAATGGACACAACCAGTTTCTCAATTTTTTCAGACTATAGTATAATCTTATAGTTAACTGGACTGTTGTTCAGTCCACAGTAGGAGAAAAACGATCCTTGAAAATGTTAAATCAAGAAAGGTACATATTTAGAATAAGAGAATAACCAACTGTAGCAAGGTATCTCATAAGGCATAATGAGCAATTAACAAAATATTATAGCACAAAACACTAATGATAACACTGAAGATAATTCTATAACACAGATAAGAGATTAATTAATTGAAAATAAAAACCAATGGTAGCATTGAAACTCACGATTCGAACATCAGTATATTTCGAGGACTCTGAAGTTGGCTCCGGCCGTGGCGCCAGCTAACAATTAAAAAATCAAATGTAGGCGTTAATCGCATGTAAACCAAAGGAAAAAAGAATGAAAGTATCAGTTTCCCATTAATGGCAAACCATCTCTATTCTATCTGCAAACGCAAGGCTAAACCAACCTACTTAAATTGTTTGGTGAAATTAAGATGAACATCATAATAGAATAGATACCCTTTTCAGAGCTTCAGCCTCTTCCAAAGCTTTCTGAGCTTCATCTACCATGCCTTGTTCACCTGCCAATTGGACAACCAGTCTATGCTGTCAAATATAGCAGAATGGAAAGACTCACATAACCAATTTAAAAACACATGTTAATAATCCAGATGTGCAATGATAAACAGATTGGCATGGTAAAAGAAGAAAAATATAAAGTAAATACATTGATGTGCAGTTAACAAATTCTAGAGATCAAAACAAATCACAACCAAAGCTTTTGTCAGCTCAAGAATACCACGCAGCTGTTCACCTTTTCAAATACAAAAAGAAACAAATATCAAATCAAGAAAGGAGGGAGTAGGTTTTAAAATATCAAATCAAGAAAGGAGGGGGTGGGTTTGATTGATTTCGCTTTTCAATCAACAAATTGAGCGATTTAACTTGCAAATGACATAAGCAAGGACTAGGAGAAGCTGACATCTTTACCGCAATGCTAAATGTAGACAATAAAAAGAAACAAACCAGTACTACAAATTCTTAGTGACGAAAAGCAGTTAAATTATTTTGTTTCCTTACCGAGCTCTTCAGCTTTCTTAAGCTTTTCATTAATCATTTCTTGAGTACGAGCATCAGGTGGAGCTGGTGGTGGTACTGGTGTTACTTGGGGAGCTGGAGCTGGCTGGGGTAATGAAGCTCTATCCTTGTTAAAAGCATCAAGCAAAAGGGTAGCCTGCAGCAGAGAATAAAACATCAATAATAACCAATGCTATGTTACTCATTTGTGCAGTAACAATGCCTAAGATCAACAAGAGTTAAAACAGAACATGTGAACTTTTGAAGTAATACCTGCATATCAGCCCGTTTAGATCTCAGTTCTTCCACCACTTCTAGTGTCTTGATCTTGTCATCAGTTTTACCTTCAAAATCTGTTGACACATTTTGAGGATAAACGTTCAATGCAGATAGGAAAAAGTATAATATCTGGCATAAAATTGAAGCCGACACCCACCAAGTGAAATTGAATTGATGTCAACATCACCTGAGGTAGTAACATGGCTCAAAAAGAAACACTCCTGATTTCTGGATTCTAGTAACTGAGTCTCTTGTGTGATTGCATTGCGCAAGAAAAAGAGAAATGCTATATGTTGTGATTATGTGACTGCAGCCATTAATTTAATACTCCCTCCATCCCAATATATAAAAGAGATTGTAGGATTCAAACTTTTGTCCCAAAATAGAAGGGATTCTAGGCAGACAAAATTTTGTGCAATTAGTTTGGTGGTTGAAGGTTGGTGCGTTGAGGTAAAATGAGGGGCATAGCAGTCTTTTACCTCCATTGTATTTTTGTGTCAGGGTGCTAGGATCCCTAATATATTGGGAAATATTATCGTTGACAGCCATGGTTATTTTTATTTGAACATAAGCAAATGTACCAATATTACTTGGGATGAAACCCAAAAAAAAAAAATTGAGGTTCTTCTACCTAAGCCATTTGAGATCACACCCGCAGGCCCACATTCAGTGCTGGAGTATACTGGGAGTATAACGCCGTAAGGGCCAACTGTCTACTGTGTGGCAAACAGGTTCTACCGGAAGTGTTCCTAGTAACTGAAGTCAACAGCTAAACTTCCATAAATTGGCTTTTGCAACCTCTGCGAATAGCATAGGAGTAATCAACAAAGTAGGAAAAATATAGATGAAGTGCCATTACCAAATTCATCGGCCTCTTTCATTTTCTGCTTGATCTCTTTTGACAGCTGCAATATCTCGTCTGTCTGCAAACAAAATAACAAGTGAATCAATTTAAATGCTAAGTCAAGTTGTCATTGACAAATATATAAGTATAGAAAACTGAAGCAAGTGACAAAATACCAGGGTAACTTCAGATACAGATATTGCAATAGCAGCCTTGGCATCCTCATCAGCAAGGCGCTTCAGCGCCCTTTGGATTTTCCTATCGCACTCCACAATGAGCCTTTCTATCATGTCCTCGAGTTCTCTATCAAAATTCTCTGATCCCTTCGATTTTACTTCTTCATAACTACCAAAAGCTCAGGAAAGCAAGACTTCACAGTACAACTACTTGCAGAACAATGAGATGAAGGTTTTTTTTTTTTGCACATATAAAAGAGGCAAAATGAAGGATACTCTTTCCGGAGTTGAAGTGAGTGAACCTTGGAACAAGGTCCGAGATCCATTTTCTGCAATCAACAAGCGAATAGGTTAGACAACAGCGGCATGAAACTTCAACTACTTTTTTCTTCAAAAACTATATCCCATCTACCAAATGGGCATACTAGCAATACGTGATTTATCCACGGCTTCCACAAAAACCTAGGAAGATATTTCTCTACCAGCAAACCCTAACGAAAATTGCCATGGATAACAGCATCGAGGAAGCGGAGAATAGAGAGGAGAGTACCGTAAGCTGAAAGAGGTCGTGTGGGCACAGGCCGGCGAGGAAGAGGCGGCAGACGTCGCGGTCGTAGTAGTTCCGGCTGACCTCCTCGACGTCGCCGTTGCGGTTGGCCCCCATGAGCACGTCCAACTGCTTCCGCATCGCGTCCATGGCGGCCGGCGACTGTCTGACCCCTACCCAACGGCGAGGCGACGAGGGTCCGCTGGGGAGGGGGAGGAAGCGGGGTTTATTAGGGTTTGTGCTGAACGCGAGAGCGAGAGGCGCTGCTCTCTCCCGAGATGGAGAGGGAGGAGACGGAGGAGCGAGATGCGGTCGGGGTCCGGTCGGTGTGGGTCGCGGGTTCTCTCCGCTTTGGTCCGGATTGGGCCTCTTACGCATCAACCGTGGGCTCTTACGTTGGGCTGGGCCCTGAATCTGTGCTGGTTGGGCCACAGCCAATGTTTAATCTCCGGTTTTTTTTCGCCCACTGTCTGCATGAAGCGTGAGTCTTCGAATTCAAACATTAAAAAAAAAAAAACATACTGAAATGTCATCCTATAGTTTCATTTTCGAATAGGTTTCTGGACGCTGTGTTAATCACTAACATTTAATTGACCGAAATGCAGCAGGCACTAGTAGTTCTCAAACGTTGACTGTTACTTCTGTCGTTATGAAATCATAACAAGGAACGCCTATGCTCATCAAAAGTTACAGCAAAAGGCACAAACTTTAAGTTCATCAACTATAGTAACGTAACAGAACATGAACTACAAGCAAGATCAGATACGCAACTATATCTAGCATGCCTTAAACAACTGATGCTGTGAACAAGAACAATATCTACGCCAAAAGCATGTTTCAAGTTCAGCAAAACCGCCACCAGGACTTGTCTGAATCAGAGCACGGCTGTAGCAGATTGATCCATTATCTTGCAGTAAAAATAGGCTCAGCGTCAGCGCTTGGCTGCGTCCTTCTAGTATATTTTATAAGCAATCCTTCTGAAGAAACACCGGGTACGCGCAAGTCCCTGGCCATATGAGAAACATACATGGTTACATGTCAATTCCACGGCAGAATTTCAATAAAGGAAAGGTTGATCTGAAGCATACCTAATGTAGGGTTGCAGATCTTTCCATTCCCACTTTGACCGCTCACGGAAAAGCGCTGCAAACCTCTCAGCAGGTGTCAGTGGTAGATCTGCAACACTGAAAGCATGCACCCAGGTCTCTGCCCCAAGCTTTTCACACAACACTTCCCCTTCGAGCATCTGAAGATCCGCACGCATTCCTGAAGGAATGTTTCTCTCCCATTTATCCATGAAGTTACCGAGCTTCATATTTCCTGCGCCAAGCGCTTTCCTAGCAAATTGCAAGCAAACATGCCTCTCGTCAAGACTCCAAAAACTTCTACCTTCCTGGTCTACCTTCGTGCCAAATATGCTGAGGCAGTGTGCTACAATCTTATGCGTAAAACCATCAGATTCCATAACAGATATAACATCATTTTCTGGCAATGAATTTAGTGGCCAGTCGTGCAACACAGAGTTGTGCAGGATCATGTCCAGAATTGTGTTCAAAGAACCGAAATCGACCGTCCTCCAGAACCCATCAATCTCAACAGCAGAAAGGGAATTCAACCCATCTGACATCTCGCCGTCGCTGGCCTGGACAAGTTCACAAAGATCTTGCCATGTGTACAACCCCTTCTTATTCTGAAAGACATCCCCAAGATCCTCATCAAGCACATAGGGCCTCTCACGCAGAAGGTTCCTCAGTTTGTCAAGGCGTGGGGCAGTTTGGATCAATTCAATGCTCCCTGGTGCTAATTTGATGGCAGCAGCCACAGCGTCACCATTGGTATTATCAGGCCTTAAGCTTGGGGCAGATGGTTCACCAGGAGGTATGAGAAACATGGAATTGGATGTGCCCACAAACTTCATGGCATACGTTGCTGAAGGTGTGCACAGAACAGCTTCCTCATCCGGACACCCCCGTATAGTAACCCTGCATCAAATGAAATGACAATTTCTCACACATGAAAACATCAGAGTGATGCAACGAAGTGGAACATTATAAGGAACTATCTCAATACTCCAATGGCACGTGAACTACTGTCGCAAAGCAAAGATCAACCTCAATATATTGTTCCTTCAAGAAAAAAACTCAATATATTCAGATGATATCTGTGGTGGAAATGTTAGCTTCCTAATTGGATTCGGCTTTGGCTCTGGAAAAGTTCAAACAATACTGAGCTTGTCATAGTATGTTGATACTGTGATATCAGATTTAAAGGGAACGGCAAAGAGTAGCAGCCTGATCTGAATATGGCACATGACGATATCTCAGTATAAAGTACATAGAAGCGCAGACTTGCCTTTCCGTATCTAGGGACTAAGCAGACTACCTTATTAGCTAAATCATGGTGACAACATTAAGTTCCCATTAATCAAACAAAGAAAGTTACTAGATCATGCCCACTAAACTAGTTCTTAAGACGAATGGTGCAAACTGGACAAGTGCAGCCTGCAATTGGAGCCCTGTATTAAGACTATAGCTTACAAGTCCACTACCTGTCTGAATCGAACTCCTTAAAAAAGAGATTTATGTAAGAAATCGATCCAAGATCTAAAGGAGACGCCCTAATAAAACAGGTGCTCTTGATAGACAGTTAAATCCAGAGACGACCCTAGAAGAAGCCGAAGCCCAGGTTCTTGATATGTTGGGAGAGGAAACAGGTAAGATGCTTGGTGGAGAGGAGCGCTTACCGCCCTTGTAGAATGTCGGGGAGGAGGTCGTCAGCGGCCTCGAGGAGAACGAGGTCGTCGTGGGGACCGAACGCCTGGTGGTAGCACAGCGACACCGAGGCGGCGCCGCCGGCAAGACCCAGAACCACATCGGCTCCGCCGCCGCCGCCGTCCCACTCGATCTCCGCCTGGGTCCCTGCGTCCTCCATCTCCGCATCCATGGATCGGGTTGAAGCTTCAGAAGTTCAGAGGCCTTTAGAGATTTTTCTTTTTCCTTTTTTTCCTTGTGCTGGGTTGGGTAGTTTCGTTTTGGCGCGCGTTTTTGTTTCGGTGAGGGAGTGTCGCGCGGGAACTTCAGGTTTGTGGGGTCAGGTGGTCAGCCTGCCATACAGACGAATATCCGTGCTAATTGATCGAATATCGTGTGTTGAAATTTCTTTCACATTTCGAGATGCAAACGGACGAAAGTTACTAAAAAAAGTTTATATTTTGTAGATATCTAGATCGGTAACTTTAGTGGATTTATTTATTCTGTCCACACACAATCAGTGGAGTTATGCCCAGTGTAGGCTTTTATAGCCATATCACTTGTATTTCTAAATGTATACTTAATTAACTCTTGGCATTTTAATCTTATCCAAAACACTGTAATTTATATAAGATGTACCCCTAGATTATAGGTCCTAAAATATGTGTATTCTTTCGAGGGATGCACGTTATCTTTGACTGAAAATAGGTTAATGATGTATTCTCGTGAAATAAAAGTGATACCACTAGATTTGTATTTCAGCATTTATTAATATTATTATAACTTTACATGTTGATAAAAAAAATACACTGTAAAGAAAAAAATAATTAATGTCGAGTCAAATCACATTGATAAATTTCACAAACCCACTAAAACATTGGCCTTATAGTCACAAACCCACAAAGTCTAGAGCCTGTTTCCTAAACCCACCATAAGTTTGGGGTGTAGTTTCACAAAGCCACCACCTTTTGCTTTATACCGTATATCATCATACGAGTCCCACATATCAACCAACATACCCAAAATTGTATATTGTATTGATAAACATCAAATGAAAAATAGGTACGATATATGATGTTGGGTATGTGCAGTTGCCATGTGGGACCGGAAGAAGATGATACTGTATAAATAAAAAAAAATGGTGGCTTTGTGAAACTACACCCCAAATTTATGGTGGGTTTCTGAAATAGGTTCTACATTTGGTGGGTCTGTAACTATATAGCCAAATTTTTGGTGGGTTTGTGAAATCAACTCTAAATTCAATCATTACATTGGGAATATATTATCTCAAATGAGTACAATCATATTATGAAACCCCACAAGAGAATAAAAACAATGTTAGATGAGAGTAGTGCGTAAAAAGAATTGTCACAAGCATAAGTCTACAAAGGAATCAACCGATGTTTTATGTTGTATTCACTACCAATGAGAGGCTGAAATGAGGTGGAATGTAACGAGGGCATAAAATAAGCACATGCTTCTCTCTAATCCTCTATTGGTATGTTTCTTGTGAATGCCGGAGGATGAAAAATGAGAAAGGTACGGTGAATTCGAAGTAGCATGGACAACGAACTATATTGCAAAGTTTGAAGCAATCAGCTCAAAAAAACACAAGCAGCCAGTCACTTTGTGTTTCATACATATTGGTTCGGCAGGGATCGTCAACATGAGTTTCATCTTCATCACTTTGATATATGCCTTTCACAGTTGTCCGTCCACTACCTGGTTTATATACCAAATCGATATCAGCTTCAAGGCACTTAAGAAAATAACCCAAACCAACCATAACAGACTTCACCATTAGTCATCTGCCTTGCTCGACGGCAACGTCCTGTCCACGTGCTCACATCTCGGCATAGCTCGTCGATGGCCTCGGGTGATGACACTTCTTTAGTCATGCGGTGTCTATCTCCGTTGATAGCAACGCGTGATGGCACAACATAAAAGAGGAAGAGCAGGGGTTACTTGCGGCAAAATCAATATATGACGAATGTCATGTCTTGCCATAATAAATGCCATGTCATTGTTTCTTGCTGTATTTTTCTTTTGGAGCAATCCATTTGGACATATAGTTTGTACTTTTAAGTTTAATAAATCGAAGTTAGATCATTCCAAATTTTAAAAGCACAAAAGAAAAAGAAATAATGATCCTACCTTGCGAGTAAACATATCACTTTAATCACCACAATGACAACATCTGAGTTGAAAGAATAGTCTATAATTTTGGCGTGAAAGGAGAGAAATCATACGGAAATCATCTCAACGATCGAATTTGAATTAAACTAGACCATACTCATGTCAACGGTCCTGTGTATGATTCTGGTATTTGGGATCCGGATGCATCAGAACTGCGGTGTCCCGGGTAATTAACTACCCGAAACTACGTGTTTTTGCTGTGCTTGTCCCAAGATCGATCGCAAGCACACACGTACGGCAATTGATATCTTACACACATACAATAAAAATCCTTAATATACATTTACAATACCAAGTCTTACAATAAAGTTTATTCAAACTTCAACAATACATAAGCCGACCGGCTAAATAAAAATCCGAAGAAGCAAAAGAACTCCAAAATATTTGCAGCGCATCTAGTGGTTATTGCCCAAGACTCCACAGGCTAACAACCTAGATGAACCTAAAACGAACCACCGGAAACATCATCGAAACCCGAAGCAAAGTAACCTTGATCAAGTGGGTATTCATAAGCATCTTCTTCTTCCTCTGAACAACATATTGGCAAGGGTGAGTACATTGGTACTCAGCAAGACTTATGCATATGACAAAATTATCTAGATGCAAGGCTTCTCAAAAGAGGTAGTGATACAGGCTCATCATAAATAAATACTTGCTGTAAGTAACTTTAATGGAAATATTGCTAACTGAAAAATTACTTGAATTTAATTGCATAAATGTAAGCACAAGTAAGGCATCAGAATAATAAAGTTCCAAACTTGACCTCCATGTCAAGCGCCTAACATTCACTACCACCATGGCAGGAATATTTCTCCATCTACGACCATCATATTACAACAACAACAACATAATTATGGTTACTTTTAATCCCGACCATTCTCTAAACAAAGACCCATCATTAAGGAGCTTGAGACCGCAAGCACGGCCATTCGAATGGATTATGACTCTGCAGAGTTTGTACACTGTACCCATGGAATATGAGTGACCGTCTATGGCACTGGCCGGTGCCGTGCACTCACGAAGTGTGCACATCGGTATCATACATAGTGGTTTCACCAATCGACTTTGTTCTTGCCTCCCCTGAATAGCATAAATCCCCCTTTACAGGAAACTAAGCACTCCAGAGGCTATTCCCCCTTCACATTGAGATACTAGTCCAGAGGGCACTAATCATTGTGTCGGCAAACTTTGTCCCCACGCATATAGCAATGGGAGCCCCTTCGAATAACCCAATCTCTAGGATTACCCGCACAATCCCTACTTCTAGAAGGCAAGAACATCATCAATTAATTACTTGACTAATGGCCGTCCCATACCGAACTTCCATGGTTGCACGATTATTCCTTAAATCAAGATTCAAATGTACCGGTCCTTATGTGGTGTGACGGGTCTCCCAAAAACATCCTCATCAGTTCAACCATTAATCCCATGAACAACATCATATCATAAACCCGTCACCACCGACATTCTATATGTACCTATACAGACCATCCCCCATCAGCAAGAATCTGAAATTTAGTGATATTACAAGCACTTACATTTATACCAATTAGATTCTTTCATTTGATTAAGCCCCTGAAACCATCTACCATATACTGGAAGGAAAAGGTAAATCCAAACTGCTAGCACAACTTAAGGCTACAAGGAGTATAGCTCAAACAGGGTAATGCAATTAACCATAGGATGCTTCTAACCAATTTCCCGGTGTATAACTTTTAGTGAGAATTAACAATGCACAATTTATTCCTACAGATTATGCATATAATTCATTCTTAACCATAGGGTCAATATGATCAAAGGGGGCTTGCCTTGCTGCTGATCTTCTTCAAACTCTGGTTCTCCACAATTCAGATCCTCGTGCTCTTGCTCTCCGGTGTTCTCCTGAACGTTCGATCCGTCTACACGATACAGGAAAAAGGATTCCAATAAACACCAATAAGATCCAAATAACACCAGAAGAAAATAATGCATATTTTGCATGAATGCATGAAGCATGGATGTAGACGAATCATGCAACAAGAATCACTCGAATCAGAGTTTGTATGGCGATTCTATACATAAACAAAGTTTCAGCGAGGAATTAAATAAATGGCGGGCAAATAACCAGATGATTCATACAAAGTGCCATGCATAAATCCTAACTGTAACTTTGGCGATTTTGTACTGTAAGACATACATCTAACTTAGGGAAGGCCATATTCACCTAGACAAAGAGGTTATTCACTTCTGTTTCCTAAAAGAAACATGTGTGCTTAACTTGAGTTATTCACTTAACTATTTACAAGGGAGCCTGTACAGGATATTACCATTTCAGTCCCTGTGTGTGAAAAACAGAGCTAAACTACATATTTTAATTACAGAGATTGCGTGCACATCTATTATATACATAACCAGCTATTTCTTATGAAGAAGTATGTGATTTCATAAAAGCATGAACAAGGCTAACAATTTATTTTCTAGCAAAATTTTCCTATATTATTGATTCTGATGAACAGAGACAAAAGATCCTAAAAACATCAAGGAACTTTTCTATCCTTTTTACCCAACACTTTTCTTTCACTTTCTTATCATTTTGCAGCTAAAAACGTTTAAACACAATGCAGCCAAACACAGCAGGCCACGTGGCGGCTTAAGGCATGCTACTTCAAATGATTCGTGCACACAGTGGAGGGCGGCTGTGAAATAGCTCGCCGGCGGCGAAGCCGTGGCGGAGGCTGGTCGAGGTCTAGACTACGCGGTGCGCGAGGCCACGAGCTACTGCCCGGTAGTCGCTTCGTCGCCGGAGACGGCCTGTAGCGGCGGCGAGGCAGCGACCTAGGCGGCGCGGCGGTGCGGCGGCATCACGATACAAGAAGGGCAGAGCGGCGACGTGTTCATGTGGCCTTTCTAGCATCTACGGGCTGCAAGGAAGCTTACCAGGCCGTCGCTCGAGCTGGTGGTGGTCGGAGACGGCAGGTTGACGGTCAGCGGCGGCAGAGCAGGGGCGACGACGACGATGAAGGTCCTGCGCCCAAGGATCTTGAGAAAAGCAGAGGGGGAAGGGGTCAGCCACGCAAATAGGGGCCAAAAGGACAACAAAATGGCGCGGAGCTCACCGGAGAAGTTCGAATTTCCCGGCGATGTCGGCGGCGACCGAATTGGGGATTTTCCTCGATTCAACTGTTGTGGAGCTTATCCTTGGCCAAGACTTGGCCGAAAGGACTGAATGGGGGGAGAGAGAGGGAGCAGGTGAGCAGTAGTGAGGTTCTTATCCTTGGGAGAGGCGGTTCGCGGCGATCGCGCGCCGGTGCGCGCCCGGTTTGTCAGCGGCTCGCAAGAGAGGAACGGAGTGAGGAGAGCGCCTGGGCAGTGGAGTGTTCGAGAGGGTGTGGGGGCCAGCTTGGCGTACGCGGCGAGCTGCGGCGCAGCGCTACAGCGGCGGCACAGTAGGTCGGCGCCGCGGCGGCGAATGGCGGGGCGCGGCAGGACGCGGGAGTTGGCAGCCCGGCGACTTGGGTCGTCCTTGGTCCGTGGCTGGAGCAGGAGATGGCATGGGCGCGCGCTGCCGAGAGAGGAAAGCCAGGGAAGGCTGGGATGCGTCCACGCAGGCGCCGGCGGCATCGCGAGCGGCGCGGTGCTCTGCCTGCGCGACGGAAACGAGAGCGAAGAGAGAGAAACAGAGATAAGAGAAAAGGAACAGCCGCACGCTTGCTGGACCGATTCGTGCTGAGTGGGCCCGGTGAGGTAATCCTTTTTCCTCTTCCATTTTGCTCGCTGACCATATTCCAGGGACAGAGACAAAACGCTATCCAAACGTGCTCTGAAAATCATGAAAATTTCACAGGAACTACTTCATGGTGATTCCTAGCCGTGACCAAGTTTTGAGAATTTTTGGCAAAGCCAAACTCCCACGAAAAAATCTAACAAACTGCTGTGCAATATGAAATGACATGCATGCATCAAATTATTTTTTTTTTGAACAAGAAAAATCCAAATATGCATTACAAACATACCTTAGCATGATTAGGGGTTTAAATTACATTATTTTGGGGCCTCTAGTTTTTGGGATGTTACAAGAACGCCCGGGATTAGGTAGTTAAAAATGTTATTTCTTTGTAAAGCAGGGATTAAAAAATAGAACCTCACTCCTTTTTTTTGTATTTTTGTATATGACCCAGATGAGGAGAACTTGGAGACTCATAAGCCGATAGATGACGACATCGATGATCCTTTTGCTGATGACGAGGGCCGGGTTTACGTCAGACCTGGTATATATGAGTCCTCCTGGTTAAATTTGGATTGCCTCCCGTTTTCCTGGTTTAAACCTGATATATGAGTCCCCCTGGTTTAACTTATACTTTTAATGTTTGCCTTTACTAGACGTGCAATACAAGTCATATTGAGTTAATGGGCAAGATGGAGGGGCTGAAGTGAGGCCCGATCCCTATGACTATGTTTATCACAATCTCCCGAAAAAACATCATGTTCTGGGTCATGCACCGGACTGCGAACACTGTGGCGTCAAGAGGTTCCCTAGTGAAGGAGCGGCGTTCTGTTGTAGGGAGGTAATGGTTCGTATTCATATTCCCGAGGTGCCTGCAGAGCTGAGAAGACTTTACACAAGCCAATCAAACAGAGATGCAAAGTGGTTCAGGAACAATATCCGTTACTTCAACTCTCATTTTTCATTCACTAGCATAGGTGTCAAACTCGACCGGCGATATGCTACCGCAGCAGGAACCGGGATTTATACATTTAGGATCCAAGGTCAGATATATCACCGCCTAGATCAGTTGTTGCACAGAAACTATTCTGCTAGAAATATACAGTTGTACTTTTATGACAATGAAGATGATTTTACACACAGGGTAAAGCGATCACCGCACCTGGATCTTGGGTTAATAAAGCTTAAAGCTGATTGTACGTATTCTGGAAGGGAATCCTTATGTTGGGACATTCAGGAGTTTGGGGTCCAAACCAAACCTAGACGAGTATAGAATCGAACTCAACACAAAGATTGATGTGGACCAGAGGAGATACAATGCACCGACAGCTTCTCAGTTTTCAGCCATATGGTTGGAAGGTAGTGACTCGAAGAAAATGTTTGAGAGGAGTGTGATGGTCTGTGGAGTATCAGATCGACCGGTTTATATTAAGGCTTACTATGGGTGCTATGATCCTCTAACGTATTCTTTATTTTTTCCTTGCGGCGAGGCGGGCTGGAATGAAAAAATATTGTATGATGAAACTAAAAAGAAGAAAAAGTCTGGCAAAAAGAAAAATGATGTTGAAGGTGTGTCGCCGTTCATGTTACAGTATATATATATATATATATATAACCAGCCTAATAACTAATAGACTAATCTCATAGTGTTTCTTTTGTGTTGACATGGTAGTCCCGCATGAAGATTTCCCATCCGCAATGGACATAGACGACGAAACCGAAGCAGATGATCGCACTGGGGGACAAGGTTGCTATAATAATATTTATTTAGTGATACAATCTCATAAATATGTTCATGTTCTAATAGTGCCTACAACTAACTTGTTTATCTGCTACTGTCCAGATGGTGACCCAGAATCCAATAAGAAGTATGTGAGCATCAGAGAGTATTATGCTTACAAGCTTCAAATCAGACGTGGGAAGTTCAATGTATTGTTTTACGGTAAACGACTCTTGCAGCAGTGGCTCGTAGATATGTACATTAAGGTTGTGTCTATGTGTCTTAACTGGTACTCTCTCCCTCCCTACCAAAAAATTATTCGAGCCGACTTATATCAGGTATTCACATCTCAAAAATTGAGACTACTGGTAAAAGGGATGGGCAGCAAGCTGTTATTTTTAACCTTCGCATAGTTCCTGATAAACGCTTACTTGTCTGGTTGATTGATCACTCATGATGCTGATTTTTCTTAAATGCTTTTCCAAGTCATATATATTAAGCGATTGGTATTATTTTTTAGTGATTAAGGAACCATTTGCTATATAGGTTAAAAATATAGTACTGGTCGTTTAACATGTTTAACTCAAAACGGTGATTTTTTTAGAATGCCGAGAGAAACAATTTAAAGAGACGTTTGGTATTATTTTTAAGTAACTAAGAAACCTTTTGCTATATTCTCTTTTATTATGTTACCTGCAATTTGTTTTTATTATGTTACCTGCAATGTACTCTGTTCTTGATGAAAATGATTATAAAGTCCTATACTGCATAAAAAAAAGTGTAATTTTACAGATTGCAGCAAGTGAGTGCAAAACGATTATTCATGTTTATCTGGTCTACTAACACATTGTATCATACATGTCTAAAGCTACTGTTGCCGCTACCTTTTTATTTTTAAGTACATAATATATGCATCTCGTTGCTTATGTTTGTTATTGTAATTTTCTCTACTAACTTGGGATGTACCCATACAAGGAGTTCTCGACACTCTTACAGCCGGGAAGGCAAGGGCATCACTGACTGGCAAAAGAATTGTGCTACCTAGATCCATGACTGGTTGTGATCGTGATGTGCAACGGAGGTACCTTGATGCAATGACCTTAGTGCAGCGTTACGGGGAGCCAGATTATTTCATAACTATGACATGCAGGGAACTATGATGGAAGCATTGGCATTTGGCAGAACTTGTTTCGATCTGGCTCGAACAATCGTTGAAGGATATCCATATGATTTCATTGATGTCGTTGTTGGATACAGATATGATTTAAACTTTCTCAATGTGTTTCATGTATATGGCGCCGAATTCTTTGCAAGCATTACTTCTCAAATCAGGGTTTCTAACTCTAGAAGACCGATAGCATATCCTGTGTTCCCACGAACATTCAACTCGTTTCATCAAGTCAAGCATTTTGGGGCAGATAAAAACTTGACTGGTATGCTTGCCACCTTTGTTAGTTTAGTAATGCACGTGGGTATTGCTTCTTTAACATATGTCGTAACTCTTCATACAGATGTTATTGACGTTGTTGTCTATATATCTGATGTCCATGATATAAAACGCACCTGGATACGACCAAGCAGGCATGTCGCCATAATGAACACGTGGTATGTTTTGTATGCAATTGTTTAAAATACATGCACGCCTTTCTCGTTAAATATAATGTGATTATTTGATGCGTAGTATGCAGATTCTCGTCATCCATGTCCGTAGTTCACATATTTTGCACAACGCTGGAGAATGGTGACCCGCGGCACAATATTTTAATACCTATTGCTGCACTCCATGTGAAAATGAACACAAGAAGAGGTATCGAATGAACACATATTTTGAAATGAACACAATATTTTCTCACCACTGCGAAAATGCCTCTCATAGACTCAAATTTAATTTAAATGCAGGTGTTCTTATCACTACTCGATATAGCAAAATTATTTTTGCCAGAAGCTAAGACAATGAGAGGTAAATAGAGCAACATTGTGTTCGGGTCCATTTCAATTTTTGTAACCTACAACTGAATTTGCGTTCACTTTTTTCTTCTTAAATTGTAGGGTTTCAAACGCGTCTAACAAATGCGCCTCAGTTTGCACGTCAGTTTGGCCGTGACCGCCTAAAAAATATAAATGTGCTTTAAAGTTGCATGAAAATGAAGACTCTAAAATAAATATGATCGCTATCGTTACCGACAACGAATAAAAACTATGCGTTATGTCATGTCTTTTATGTTTCAAAGTCAATTAGCGCCTTTAATTTCAAAAAGAATGTCGTTGTTTTGTCATATTTTTGAGCTTGTCGTCGTGTTAATGTCGTTAAGGTGTTTAAATGCAATGATGTGTTATAAGTGTGTATTTTTTATGATACGTACACGGTACATCATATTATTTTCTGAGTATGATAAATTCTGCTAAGTAATGTCATTTGGTCGGACAGCATTTTTACTAGTCATGAAAATAAAAACCAAGTCAATGCAATGACACGGCGAATCATTTCGCGAGAACCAACAACCAGACCAGCCACGCGCCCGAACAAACACGACATTCCTCCCACTCGTCAGCAGCATCCGCCAGCCGGGCAGTCCCCAAAATGCCCCTGGACCCTGACCCCTCGTCGCCACCGCCGCCGGCGACGCACCGCGACTGGTTCTTCCCGCCGGCGCCGCCCTTCCTCTCCTCCTCCAGACCTCGGACCTCCAGAACCCCCTTCCCGTCCACCTCCCGCTCATATAAGCCCTACTCGCTAGCTGACCGCCGCCCGCCTCCCAGCCCTCGCTCCCGCTCCCGTTCCCCACACCCGACGTCGGAGCAGCAACAGCAGCCACCAGCGCCGCCTCCGTCAGCGCCGCGTCGTCGTGACCCCCGGTACGCCGGCGTCCGCCGCGGTGATGTTCTTCCGGCTGCCCCCGAGAAAACAGCGCCTCCGACGGCTGCGCCGGTGCACGGAAGGAAGCCGGGGGATTCGGCGATCACGCAGCGATGGTCGGGCATGCTATCCGCGGCGGTAAGAAACGGGTGATCTCGCTGGGTTTTGTGTTTGACTTTTGTTGACTTGGGTTCTTTAACCGTGGAATGTTTTACCTCAGGTCATTCTGCTGTGCTTAGCCTCCCTTCTCCGCAGGAACTTCTCATTGCAGGATCAGGTCTACCGTTTGCAGGTACAAGCCTGCGCCTAATTCCCTCGCGTTAATAGCAAAAACGTATTTGTAACGTCGGCCTTATTCGGTTATTCCATTCTATTCTAATTGCTGCAGGAGCAGCTTGCTGCAGCTACTGCAAAACTGCAGTCGTGTGCTGCAGGCTCCTCATTGGATATGAGCGACATTAATTTTCTTTATCTGGATGATAGCAATACCATGCAGAACAAAAGTTTGAAGAACCTGTCCCTGCTGATCTCGCTTTCCATACTATATGTGCCGCTAGTCATTCTCAAGTACATAGACCTTGTGTCAAAAATAAGGAGTTCACATGAGTCTGAAGAAGTTCCCATAAACAAACGATTTGCATACAGAGTTGATATATTTTTATCACTTCATCCGTATGCTAAACCATTGGTTCTGCTCATTGCTACATTACTACTTATCGCTCTTGGTGGGTTGGCTCTGTATGGTGTGACTGATGATAGCTTATCTGATTGTCTTTGGCTGTCCTGGACCTTCGTCGCTGACTCTGGCAACCATGCCAACGCTGTGGGTTTTGGACCCAAGCTGGTTTCAGTTTCAATTAGCATTGGTGGGATGTTGGTTTTCGCCATGATGCTTGGTCTCATAACTGATTCGATTTCAGAGAAGTTTGATTCTTTGAGGAAAGGAAGAAGTGAGGTCATAGAGCAAAGCCACACTCTGATCCTTGGATGGAGTGACAAGTTGGTAATATTGGAATGAACCTTGGCTAAGCTTTTTCTTCTAAACTTCCTATCTATGATTACATGTATTGCTCTGTTTGGTGCTGTTTGTGTATGAACGTTGTTGTTGTACCAATAGCCAATAAGTATGTTTAGAGACCTTAGCTCTGCGCTCTACCAGGTTGCTTCAAAGTTGTTCCTAAAACCAGACAGATAGAGGCTAGATGCTAATAGTATAAGTATCATTATCATTTTCTGATAGAATGTCATGAACATTTTTGGCAACTTTGTGTCAGATAGATGATACCTGCTTTGTTGCATGACAGTTTTATGCAAGAATGAAAGCTGGGTTTCTCTATACTATGCAATTTAGCATGTTTGCTTTGTTGGCAATAGGGATCTTTGCTGAACCAAACCGCTATCGAGTTGCATCTCTCCAGGTTATGCAATTTAACATGTTTCCTTTGGTGGCAACAGGGGTCTCTACTGAATCAAATTGCCATTGCTAATGAAAGTTTGGGAGGTGGCACCATCGTAGTGATGGCTGAGAGAGACAAGGAAGAAATGGAAGCTGATATTGCTAAAATGGAGTTTGACTTGAAAGGAACAGCCGTAATATGTAGAAGTGGAAGCCCTCTGATTCTGGCTGACTTGAAAAAGGTAAATTATTGTGATGTACTGATGTTAGTAGGATGCTTGTGATGTACTGTGAAATCCTTCTGATTGTGATAAAGTAACATATGCCTATATGGTCTATTAACAGTTAATAGGATGCTTGTGATGTACTGATGTTATTTAATTCTGGCCAGCACTTCACTTTTTGCATATATATGTGCCTATATCAACTAAATGTACCTTCATGCACAAGGTATCAGTCTCCAAGGCGCGTGCAATTGTGGTTTTAGCTGAAGAAGGAAATGCTGACCAGGTAAGTTCCGCTGATCAAGTATTCAAGTTATACTGTTCTGCGGTCTTGAAGCCCTTTCTTAGACCATGACACCCTTATTGCAGAGTGATGCACGTGCACTGCGAACAGTCTTGAGTTTAACTGGAGTTAAAGAGGGATTAAGAGGTCACATAGTAGTTGAGCTTAGTGATCTTGATAATGAAGTTCTAGTCAAACTTGTTGGTGGAGATCTCGTGGAAACTGTTGTTGCACATGATGTGATCGGTCGGTTGATGATACAATGTGCACGCCAGCCAGGCCTTGCTCAGGTTCCTTCTAACAACAACTCTGAATTCTGTTACTTGTTGATAGAGTTTTTTCCTCTGTCCACACATAAACTCATACACGTGTACCAGCACAACCAGCCCACCAGTGGCGAAGCCCATTCACTCAAGGTAGTGCACTGGCACCACGCGTAGAAAGGAATTTTGAACCGACTAATGTTGAATACCTAAAACTTTTGAAACTGGCAAAGTAAAAAAAAAAAAAGTTCTTCAAAATTTGAGCTGTGCACCACACTCATGTCCTCTGGTTCACTTGAATTGTCTGGTTGTGCATGTGAGATTAATGTCATTGAAGTTCTTTGGGGAATTCTATTTGATCATCCTTGGTATTCCACTGTAGAATATTATATCATGCACATCTTATTAACTTGACCAGTTTTCTTTACCATAGAAATATCTGCGCGGTAAATTTATGATCTTCAGTTAATTTGGGACATACATGACTACTTGAGCCACTAAACTGTCTATTTAATGCCATTTATGGTCATGTATCCTTTAGCTATATAAAAAAAATACTAGACTAGCCTAGGAGGAATCAGGTGGCCTTTTTTTTAATGAGAAGAAGAAATAAGCTTCCATTGCATCAAAGGGGACTCAAAACTTGGGTGGTCTACATCCATCCTCAACCTAGGGAGCTAGACTCATCCCGTGCATATGCTTCTTCTTTTTTCTCTCCTTAGTTTAGACCAAAGATTTTGTAAAACTAAATTAGCTGCTTGTTCTACTACTACATATGCCTGATTTTAAGTTCTAATTTTATCAACATCTACATAATGTTTACTGTGATTATATTGCTGACTGAATTTAGATTCAGTTAAATAATGCACACAGACTTGCTATATTTCACAATTTCTAATGATGTGGCAAAAATCATTGGAATTGCATATACAGATATGGGAAGATATTCTTGGTTTCGAGAATTGTGAATTCTACATTAGACGGTGGCCTAAGTTGGATGGAATGCGATTCGAAGATGTGCTGATTAGCTTTCCTGATGCTATTCCCTGTGGCATCAAAGTGGCATCTTTCGGAGGCAAGATTATTTTAAACCCGGACGATTGTTATGTTTTGCAAGAGGGCGATGAGATTATAGTAATTGCAGAAGATGATGATACATATGCCCCAGCACCGTTGCCCAAGGTAATTCTTTGTCTCGTAGAATGAAGATGTAAAAGTCTTTCTCTGCTATAATCTGCAAGCATTAATTTTTTTTGTTTGATATCTTTCAACCTTGTGCTTCATAATTTCAATGTTGATGTTAAATTATACAGTCTTTGGAATATGACCAGACATTGATGTTGTTGGCAGTGTCGGTACAATTTTAGTCTACTCATTACATTCCACAAACTATAATGTGCTGACACTGTGATACTTGGTCTGCCTCCAGAATGTTACATTATCTATGCAATGTATACCATTTAGCCTCTTTTGTTGATATATTCTTATGTTTAGATCTAACGGAATCAAATGGTTTCCGAAAGTACAGAGTCAGCTTCAAATTATCCATAATTTCTTTTTATATTTTTTTTGACAATTGCCATCTGATGGTTATTGCACATACAATGTATTGAAAACCATTTGGATTACTTTTGCAGTGGAACCATTGAGCTATAGACCTGTGTTACATAAATTCCTGTGATATTTACATAACCTTGTCCACCTTCCGCAATTGCTTCCATCCCCATAAATGTTTGCTCGTTGGGATTATGTTTGATAACAGCAGTCAACACAGCAGCAGCGAATATATTTCTTTCTTCTCAAAGAGATGTTACAATTTGGTATCTGTTCATTCCCTTCCCATTTTGTTCATTGGGAACTAGTAATGAAACCGCATAATGCTGTACAGAGGACAGTATAATGCTTGTTAATCATTTCTGAAACCATAAGAATTAGTTATCTTACGAAAGTTCGATATAGACTCTGCACATTTATGGAACATCCCATAAGCAAGATCAATTTTATTATTCAGGTCAAAGAGGCTCTTTACATAGACATTGTTCATCCTGAGATAAAGCCTCAGAAGATTCTTCTTTGTGGATGGCGACGGGATATAGATGATATGATTGTGGTAAGCTCTTTCTTGGAAGCTCCTAATTCGTTTTTTCTCTGTCAAATTGTGCAGGTTAGGCGAGGCTATATGCCTAAAGATTTTGTTGTTCCAAAGTCTCCAGAAAGAATATTGTTTTGTGGTTGGCGCCGTGATATCGAAGATATGATAATGGTAACTTGGCGATGAATCCAAATTGACGTTCTTAAGTGTTCACGTGCGTATAACGATATGTAGGGAAATGATTTGGAGGCAGAAGTTACCTGTGCCAAAACTTTTGAATAGAGTACCTCCTGTTCCAAATTTTATTATGTATATTAATGTCACAGCAGCATAGTTTATGGAATGAGTTTTTGAGGCTATATTTTTGTTGAAGAAAACATATTGTAACTTGGTTGTTGATATCCAGGTACTAGATGCATTCCTTGCACCAGGATCAGAGCTGTGGATGTTTAATGATGTCCCTGAGATTGACAGAGAAAGAAAGCTGATTGATGGAGGTCTGGACTTCAGTCGTCTGGAAAATATTACTTTGGTGCATCGCGAAGGAAATGCTGTCATTCGCCGTCACCTGGAGAGCCTTCCTTTAGAATCATTTGATTCCGTAAGTTCTGAGAAATTATATTGTGCTCTGCTCGAACTGTTGTCTTGCAGAATAACAAATGCTAAAGTTTATCCTGTGAGTATAACTGCTTACCGTTCCTCCGACTGATGCTTGAAAGCAAAATGCAGATCTTAATTTTGGCAGACGAATCTGTCGAAGATTCAGCAATCCAAGCTGACTCAAGGTCACTTGCAACATTACTGCTGATCAGAGACATTCAGGTTTTTGTTTTTTCTTAGAACAGAATTAACTTCTTGTAATATCATCTTCAGATCATGTGCTACTTTTATTTCCCTGCTGTTTTTCCTAATGTTAAAATAAACTCTTTACATGAACTGAAGGTTGTTCTCATACTCTACTGCAGGCAAAACGGCTTCCATGTAGGGAGGCAACGGTTTCACATATTACCCGGGGGTCCTTTTCTGAAGGTTCTTGGATAGGGGAGATGCAACAAGCATCTAATAAATCTGTCGTAATCAGTGAGATTTTAGATCCTAGGACAAAAAATTTGTTGTCAATGTCAAAAATTAGTGACTACGTTCTTTCAAATGAACTTGTGAGCATGGCATTGGCAATGGTTGCTGAAGATCGGCAAATAAATGATGTCTTGGAGGAACTTTTTGCCGAACAGGTACGATTCTTGAACTTGATGGTTCCATAGTCTATCACTTTTCACTGGCCTAGTAACCTATACCTCAAAAAGTTATGTTTTTGCATTAAATCACATTCAGCTTATATTTTGATTCTACCATGACCCAGAAGTGGTCCATAGCCCAATAATTAGCAAGGGGGCCCAGCTGGTCGGCCCAAGACAGCCCAGGGTACAGTAGCAGCCGCCGGACCCACACGGTTACTTGGCCGCTAAGCAGATTAGATATTTCCAGAACATTTCACATTGCAATAGGTTGCTAAAGAGTCAAGTCGAGTCTCCTCTATATAATAGAGCCCCCCTGTACCCATTGGAAATCAAGCAAGGAATAATTGAGGTTCTCCTCACCTTGCCCCAGCTTGGCCGGCGCCTTCCTTGCCCTCTCACACAAGCATAGGCGGGCATGCCCTAGGGCAGCAGCCCCTTCTCCCTCTCTTGCTGCGCCGCCGTTGCTACAGCGAGCCTTCGGCCTCTCCTAGGCCGCCGGTGACCCTCTCTTCCTCCAACAAATCCCGGAAATCCATGTACATCACAGATTCCCAAGCATATATTTGATTTGCACAGTAGAGTATGGAGCTTTGTATCTGACATGGATATTGTTCAGTAGGTTACTTGCAGCTTGTCATCTCCAAAATATTTTTTTTATCTGAATACCTTACACTATACATTTAGACAAATTTTTGGGGTTCAGTTACCTAACTGCACTTATTGTAGTCAGATGCTTTCTCCGTTTCTTACTGGTATTTGGAAACATAAACCAGAGTTTATTGCAGATTTTTTTACCGTTATTTAGAAATATGATTCTTTTCATGTGTCTGTTTGTCGGAGTAATTTCTATGGTAGCGCTGGACTTCTTTCCGATCATGCCTCTTCTCAGGTTTCTTTCTTGAAATGACCTAGGTTTGCATCTGGAATCCTTTGCAGGGAAATGAAATGCAAATACATCCATCCGATCTGTACCTTAGAGAAGATGAAGAGTTAAATTTCTTTGAGGTCATTCTACGTGCTAGACAGAGGAAAGAAATTGTCATTGGGTACCGTCTTGAGGGAGCTGAGCGTGCCGTAATCAATCCGACAGACAAAGTTTCAAGGCGAAGGTGGTCGCCCAAGGATGTTTTTGTTGTTATAGCTGAGAAAGAATGAGTTCACTGTATCATAGATGACACGAAAACAAAAGCTCTTGACTGACCATCCACGGAAAAACAGACAGTAGCGCCTTAAGACATCAAAGGAGTGGACAGCCATGTTACATGCCAATAATTCACATTTGGGAGAAGACAAGCATTAAGTGCGGAGGAGCAAAGCATGACCAGATTTTGGATCAATCTTTTTTTTTTTGCGAGACAGATTTTGGATCAATCTATGGGCTGATGAATTGGCATGCACATAAACAGAAATAATCGTGCACACTGGCTTTACTAAGGATGAAACTGTATACACAACTCGAGCACTGGAAATTTGGATCGATCCATTTCATTGTATATTCTTATCCGTGTAACTTCTGTAGGCACTACGAGCAACTTGTGTATACACTACGAGCAATGCATAGCCTATTTTTAAGGGCTTGAGGCTCGGGACTAATGACAGTGAGCGGGAAATCAGTTTTCCAGTGAGGCTTCTTGTCGCCTTTATCTTTTAGGCTCCCTTTGGAACGCAGGATTTTCACAGGAAAAATGCAGGAATAGGAAAAAATCCCGCAATCCAAAGGGGGCCTTATTCCATGGCTATTGTCAGTGTTTGTGCATAGCAGTTCTATATGCTGAGAGAGCGTTCAATATTTCGGACATTTCAAATTGAGGAGCCTATTTGTCCGTACGTCACATACAACTTTCCCTTATATTTTTCCGTAGACAGGAATAGCATGAGTTGCCGGTCTGGTGTTCATGCAAATATGTACTGGGAGTTTGTAGGCTGAATCAGCTGCTGGTTTAGATGATTTTAACTGGAGTTCTATAGTAATTTTTTTAAGACCGGTTAACAACATTATGCGTTGGAGCATGTCAGACCTCAAATCATAATAATCTATCAAGATTAGGCTATCTGAACCTCTGACTGAAGGTCCCAAAATTGTGAGTTTTTCACTTTTTTTCCTTCCTCCCGCGTATTCTTGCTCGCGAAAACACCCTCCGAAAATAGCAAAAGTACGGCGCCTCCCTCCGGCCCTACTCCCCCACTTCTCCTTTCCTCCCAACCCAACCATTCGCGGCGGCGCTTCCTCCTTTCTCGGCTCCCACGCCTCCTCTCCGGTCGTCGTCCTTGTCCCCTCCTCTGGAGTTGGACTGATCCCTTCTGTTGCTGGTAAGCAACCCTAGTTTGCTTTGGGTGGACTCCATTGTGCTAGGCGTTGGTTTTCTCGCGGATGGTTTCCCATTGCGGGGATGGATTAGTTTGCTGCGCTAACTCTTCCTCTGATTGTGCCGTGCCGTAGATTGGTGTGGGCGAAGCATGATGGACATGGACTCGAATCCGGGGGAGGAATTGACCTTCACGGGCAACCCGGATGACGACGACGACGGGGACGACATCTCGCCCGGCAGCAAGGAGTTCGCCGCCTTGGTGGAGGCCGCGGTGGAGAGCGTCGAGATGGACGCTGCAGCCGCCGCCGCTGCCGCCGCCGCCTCTGCGTCCGCGTCCGCGCCCTACGGGGACGACCGGACGCCTAGGGTGGGGATGGTGTTCAGGTCCTACGAGGAGGTGCTCAATTTCTACAAACGTTACGCCCTGCGCACGGGGTTCGGCGTCTGCGTCAAAAAGTCTTCCTTCACCCAGGCCGGACTCTGCCGTCGCCTGGTGCTCGTCTGCAACAAGTGGGGGAATGGCAAGGAGGACGCCTGCTACCAGGCCAGGCCGACGGCCAAGACCAATTGCCAGGCCACTGTGGTGTCCAGGTTGTGGAATGACGGCTTGCTGCACCTGACGGATGTGAATCTTGAGCACAATCACACCCTGAACCCGTCCGCTGCGCGATTTCTGAGATGTTACAAGACGCTTCCCAGTGGGATGAGTAAAGATCTTGTGGTGAGGGCTGCCAGAGGGGAATGCTCGGCCTCCGGTGAGATTGATGTCCCCATATTTGATGACTGGGGCCGGCTTAAGATTGGAGAAGCTGATGTGGCCGCTATCAACACTTTCTTTGCCGACTTGCAGGCAAGGCAGCCAAATTCCTTTTATGTCATGGATTTTTATGTCGAGGGCCATCTAAGGAGTGTTCTGTGGGCTGATTCAAGATCCAGGGCTGCGTATCAATACTTTAGCGATGCTATTTTGGTGGATACATCATGCTTAAGAAACAAGTTTAATGTCCCCCTTGTTTCGTTCCTAGGTGTGAATCATCATGGTCAGCTTGTGTTGCTGGGTTGTGGCTTGCTGTCAGATGAGAGTACTGAGAGTTTCTTATGGCTGTTCAAGTCGTGGTTAACTTGTATGAAGGGGCGAGCTCCAAGTGCCATGGTTACTGATGAATCTGTGGCGATAAAAGCCGCGGTTCGAGAAGTATTTCCGAAGACACGACATAGAATAAATGATTGGTATGTGGTACAAAGTATTTCAGAAAAATTAGGAGAATCAGCAGAATATGAAGCATTTAGAACTGAACTGCAGACTGTGATGTATGATTCCTTGAAGGAGGATGAGTTTGAGGCAAGATGGAAGAACTTAGTCGAAAGATTTGGCCTCCAGGATAATGAATGGATCATCTTCCTGTTTGAGAACCGGCACTTGTGGGCACCTGCCTTCCTGAAGGATGCCTTCTGGGCAGGGTTGTGCATTGGTAATCAGAATGGAAATCCAAACGCATTTTTTGAGGATTCAATCAGCCCAGATACTACCTTGGTGGAGTTCCTAGGAAGCTACATGGTTATTTTGCAGAACAAATACCATATGGAACAAGGACATGATTTTGAGTCCTTAAGTAGCAGCAGGGCTCTGATATCAAAGTTCCCGATGGAAGAACAGCTATCCAAACTGTACACCTTGAATATATTTGTGAAGTTCCAGTATGAGCTAAAGGCAACCCTGAGCTGTGAAGTTCAGTTGGATGGATCTTCATTTATAGTTATTGATTTGGCTGAAGCAGGCAGTGAAACACTGACTAAAAAGTATGAGGTTGTTCATTGTATGGCGACCAACAGAATGGAGTGCAACTGTGGTTTATTTCACTTTACTGGCATCATTTGTCGGCATGCATTATCTGTGCTTAAATGTCAGCATGTATATGATATCCTCCCTTGCTATGTACTCAGCAGATGGCGGAGTGACTTTAAGCAGTTGCACCCCCCGGAGAATCCAACAAATGATTTGGCTATAAGTAATCACATTGAGCGTTATGATTATATTTCTTTGCAGTGCCTCCGTCTTGTTGAGATTGGGATGGCATCAGATGAGAAGTATCAGCTTGCAGCAAGACTCCTACTCGACATACAAAAAACCCTTCTTGATGATAATTTGTGCCGTGAACTGGAGCAGAAACTTACACCATCTGAACGTGCAATTGTGAATGGTGACAACCATGCACATCCAGGTTCATCGGAGGGTGGTCCAGCAAAAAAGCGTCGAGGCCGTCCTCCTAAAAAGGGCAAAGAGATAAGCATGGATTCCATGGTAAATGGCAACATGGTGTCTACTGCTTCCATTATATGCATTCCTCACATCATTTTCTTGTTGATGCTCACCAAGTTTAATTTATTGTACGACAGGAGTCATTGCTAGTATCATCGGATGTAAGTCAGAAGGGTGCTTTTCATTCTTCTTCGACTGCTTCAAATCTTGGTACTCATATGAGAACGCATGGTGTTCTTGATCTCATGGTAGTCTCTTTTATCAATACTTTGGTCATCCTTTATTACATATATTATTTGTGAGTGTATAGTGACTTTTGACTGTGTACCTTCCACTTCCAGGAAGAAGTTAATGCAAATGAGCTGTCATTCGATAGCCGTTATGGGGTGCAATCTGGGCCTCCGCATCACTTTGGCAACCAAATGCATGGAGGAAACACCTTGCAGGTTTATTCTTTTGCAATGCCGATCTTCAATTTCGTTTGCAGTTTTGCTTGAATAGAATATGTGTAACAGTGGAAAGACTTAATTAGTTTCTGCAAATTGGACAGTTTGGCCAACCTACGTCAGCAGCAGAGCAATCCAGGGTCCAGTGGATGTATCCTAATATTTTTTCGGTGAATGTCCTTTGCATTCTCTAGTACTTTTAAGAGAGATTGAGAAGTCATTAAATTTAGTGACAGTCATATATCACATTGTAATAATGCAGGACGATCAAGTGCCTTATGGCAGACGGTCATCATAGGAACTGGATGCAGGATCGGGAGGTTACCATTTCAGGTTGTTTCCTCTTTAGAACTTGTTCCTGTATAGTAGCACATAGTATATGCCATGTTAAGAGGCAAATCATGTTTATCTTGCATGTAATATGTTATGCTTCGCTTCGTTAGAGAATATATATGGAGAAATGCATGAAAACTTGGCTGAGTACTTCTGAAATGTTACGTGAATCCTGTAGAACAGCCTTGATATTTTCATACCCCCTTTGTTCTACCTTGTTGTGAGACGATCATTAGGCAACAGTCAGCGTATAACTTGAAAGATCTGCTTAACAGTTCCCTTCACATACAGTATTCAGGTAGCTTGTGAGATACTCCGTCCGGTTCAAATATATGACCTCGTTGACTTTTTTTTCATTACTTTGATCATTTGTCTTATCTATAAATATTTATGCAAATAGCTAATTGTGTAAGTTAAACTTAAAGTGCTTTTGATGATAGATCCAATGACACGTTAGGCAACTAATTATTTAAATATATATTGTTGGTCAAAGTTTAAAGAAAAAGTCAACGATGTCATATATTTAAAACCATTGACTTTGTCATATATATTACTCCCTCCGTTTTTTTATTATATGACGCCGTTGACTTTTTTCTTCAACTTTGACCAACAATATATATGAAAATAAATTTGCTTAACGTGTATATATTGTTGGATCTATCATCAAAAGCACTTTAAGATTAACTTATACATTAAGCTATTTGCACAAATATTTATGAATAAGACGAATGATCAAAGTAACAAAAAAAAAGTCAATGGTGTCATATAATTAAAAACGGAGGGAGTATTATTCATCTTGGTTCATAAGCAACTTCAATTTGGGGTGTATTTGTGAATTCTTTTTTTCTTATGGTTTGTCCCGTGCTGTATCTCAGTGATCAAATATGCAGGAAGCTAAGTTGGGGAGACGGGGAATTTGTTATCCGGAGGGCCAAAACCTGAGGCGCATGTACAATAGCAGGCCAAATGAAATTTCCTATCGGGATGCTGTTGCTTCATCTGACACACGAGGCTTTTGGGAATACTTCTGCTCATGTGATTTCTGTTGTAGGAACGTAGTATCGAGCATCTTACCACAGCTAACATGTGTATATATAGTCTTGAAAGAAATAATTGGTTCCTTTTTTAGCTTTCAATGTGCTAATGTAGGGTTGAAGCCTTCAATTTCTGTAGCTCAAATCTCCATGTTGAGATTAAAATTTTGGGGCTGTGGCTGTGATAGAATGGTCTTTTCGCTTTTTGTAACTTGGCCTGCTGTGTGGTAGGTGCGAGCCAAAATTATGATGATTAAATTCACATCTTACCTGGGAAGCCTCGAAATATATGTTTGAATTAGTGTAGATGTATGCAAGAACTCCAGGAAGATCCATGAATGAATAAAACTATTCAAGCATGAATGCGTGAACGGGAAGGAGAGCCACGAGGGCGTCAAACACAAGTATTGGCGATTTTACCGTCATCGATACAAGCTGTTGCAAAACAGAGGCAAAGCGATTTTACCTTCATCGATACGGGCTCATTTGGATTGACCCAAGAGCAACGCAATGACTCAGCCCAATAACTTCCACGCGGGAAGCTTATCCATTCCTCTCCCGCTCCTCCCGCTCCCGCGGCCCCTGTCGCAAATGGCCGCGCTCCACGCCAAGCTCCCACCCACGCCTCGGCACCTACCCGCGCCACAAAGCAGCCACTCCACGCCGGCGGTGGCCAAGAGCCGCGCCGAACCACCAGACATTGTTCTCGACTGCAAACGGCTGGACAGGCTGATGAAGTCCGGGAGGCTGGGGGACGCTCTGGACCTGTTCGATCGAATGCCCCGCAAGAACGTCGTTGCGTGGACGTCGGCCATCTCCGGGTGCACGCGGAACGGGCGTCCCGAATCGGCCATGGCGATGTTCGTGGACATGCTAGAGTCCGGCGTCGCGCCTAACGACTTCGCGTGCAACGCGGCGCTGGTGGCTTGCGCGGACGCGGGCGCGCTCCGCCTCGGCGAGCAGGTGCACTCTCTCGCCGTGCGGGCGGGGTTCGCCGGGGACGCGTGGATCGGGAGCTGCCTGATCGAGCTGTACGCGAGGTGCGGCTCCTTGTCGGCGGCCAAGGATGTCTTTGACCAGATGGAGTCGCCGGACGTCGTGGGATACACTTCGCTCATCTCAGCGCTCTGCCGGAACGGCGAGCTCGCACATGGCGGTGGAGACACTCTGCCAGATGATGAGGCAGGGGTTGCAGCCGAATGAGCACACGATCACAAGCATTCTGGCAGCGTGCCCTCGGGGTCTTGGTGAGCAGATACATGGATACATGCTCAAGACAGTGGGTCTGCAAAGTGTCTATGCATCAAGTGCTCTGATTGATTTCTATTCAAGAAACGGTCAAATTGACCTGGCGAAGGTGGTGTTTCAAAACCTCGACTGCAAGAATATAGTGTCCTGGTGTTCCATGATGCAGCTGTACATCAGAGATGGAAGGTTGGAAGACGCACTGCGAGTGTTCTGCAGTCTGATTTCGGAGGGCGTCGAACCAAATGAGTTTGCATTCTCAATTGCTCTAGGGGCTTGTGGATCCGTCGGTTTGGGGTGTCAGCTTCACTGCTCAGCCATCAAGCGCAACTTGATTACAGATATCCGAGTATCAAATGCTTTACTCTCTATGTATGGTAGAAATGGCCTTGTTGAAGAACTTGCGGCTGTGCTCGAGAAGATTGAAAATCCTGATCTTGTTAGCTGGACAGCTGCTATTTCGGCTAACTTCCAAAATGGTTTAAGCGAGAAGGCTGTAAAATTGCTTTCTCAGATGCATTCAGAAGGTTTCACTCTGAATGACTATGCGTTCTCTAGTGGTCTGAGTTCTTGCGCTGACCTGGCGCTGTTGGATCAAGGAAGGCAATTTCATTGCCTGGCACTGAAATTGGGGTGTGACTCAAAATTTGTACTGGGAACGCACTGATCAACATGTATTCCAAGTGTGGTAAAATTGGATCTGCAAGGCTTGCATTCGATGTCATGCATATCCATGATGTCACATCTTGGAACTCACTGATTCATGGTTTTGCGCAGCACGGGGATGCAGACAATGCACTAGAGGCATTCAGTGAGATGTGTTCCAGTGGCTGCAAACCAGACGACTCAACATTTCTGGGAGTCCTGGTAGGTTGCAATCACGCAGGTCTGGTAAAGGAAGGGGAGATGTTCTTCAGACTAATGGTTGATGAATACGGTATCACACCAACTCCTTCTCATTATACATGCATGATCGACATGCTGGGTCGCAATGGCAGATTTGATGAGGCGCTGTGCATGATCGATGAGATGCCATTCGAGCCTGATGTGTTGGTGTGGAAGACACTGCTAGCGTCATGCAAGCTGCACAGAAATTTGGACGTTGGGAAGCTTGCAGCAGACAAGCTCATGGAGCTATCAGAAAGTGACTCCGCAAGCTACGTGCTGATGTCGAACATCTACGCGATGCACGGAGAATGGCAGGATGCTGGGAGGGTGCGACGGAGGATGGACGAAATGGGGGTGAAAAAGGATGCAGGGTGCAGCTGGATTGAGGTAAAGAATGAGGTCCACGCCTTTGTTGCAAGAGACATGTCTCATCCAGAGTCAATCTATCAGATGCTTGGGGAGCTTGTCGATGTGATGCAAGATACAGATTTTCACTTGCAGATTTAGGTGTCAAAGATTAACAGATTACTTCCAACGTTAGTTACTTGTACAGTGGCACATGGTACATGCCATAATTCCATATTTGTTTATTTTGCAGGCTAGCATTTTAGCCTTTGATTTGGGAAAAAAAAAAAACAAGGCGGTCTTTAGTCTTATGAGTAATATTTTGAGACTTCAGTAGCATCTCGGAAAGTGGATGTAACAACAACTGGAATTCCTAAAGAATGGGTGATTAACATGTGTGAATCGGAGGAAATTCACATCAGCCTTTTGGAATCCCTAAAGAACGGTTAGGCTTGTGCCATAAGGATCAGGATGGGGGACATTTCATGTGCAACTGGTACATAAACAATTACATGATTCTTTACATTATAGATGATCTCAATTTCGTGGAAGGTTCCTTGTGCTACCGGTACGTTGTAAGCAATTTACGTACATGAAAGTCTTATGTTACACATGAGGCTCATGGCGTGTGTGGTAATCCGATATCAGTAGCTAGACTCGTGCTGTGGTAATCCAATTGTGATTTGACCAAAAGAGGCTCATGGCGTCCACGGTCAACGACGGCGTCGACGCGCGGGGTGCCGACGAGGACTCGAACCCGACGGTGGCCCGCCTGCTGCAGCTCATCGGCGACCCAGATTCGTCAGGTACGTTTGAGCAAAACCAGAGCACGTAGCTCTGTTTCTACAGAGCAGAGCATTTACGTTGTTGATGGATGCTTGGGCGGTGCAGATGCGTGGAGGCAGTGCTGGGAGGCAGGCGTGACGCCGTGGGATCTCGGCCAGCCCACGCCGGCCGTCGTCGAGCTCGTGAACTCCGGGACCCTCCCCGACAACGGTGCCACCGTCCTCGTCCCGGGATGCGGCGCGGTCAGTGAGACGCATATCTATCCCGCCTACTGCATCTCAATCGCCTGAAAATCTCAGGCGACGGTTTAAATACTTTCTTAGCCGTTCGGATATTGGGGGTCTTTGAGCGCGGTGTGGTGTGTGTGTTTTGTGTGGTGGGGGGAAGGGGGGAGTGCGGAGAATAGGAATGTGGCTGTTGTTGGCGGAATGGCTGGAGGAAGAAGAAAGACGGACAGCCCAACGATGTTGATCTAACGGCTCAGCTTCGTCGACTCAGAGATGGGGAAAGTTAGGCGCCTGGAATCATCTGGTTCTTGGTTTGTGTTTGTGTATGCAGGGAAACGACGTGGTTGCGCTGGCCGGCCCCGGCCGCTTCGTCACCGGCCTCGACGTTAGCGAGACGGCCATTCAAAAGGCCAAACAGGTGTTCGCGCAGTGTTCCCCATGACTGTATTTTTGTATATGTATAGCTGTAATAACGTACGAAAGAAAATTCTCCCAGTTATCATCGGCTGCCGACGGCAATTTTTTCACCTTCGTCGCGGCGGATTTCTTCACCTGGGAGCCCCCGGAGAAGTTCGATCTCATCTTCGACTACACGTACGTCATTCTGACTATCAGTTTTTTTTTTAATCATTTGGCTCACACCACTTTTGATCATTGACGGTGGTTGATGAAGTTTTCGTGTTCCCATCAGATTCTTCTGTGCTCTGCATCCGTCCTTAAGGTCGGCATGGGCGAGGAGAATGAGCAACCTGCTGAAGCCAGGTGGAGAGATCATTACCCTCATGTACTTGGTGAGAACACACACGAAAAATGCACTATTCTAAACTATTATCGATGGTTCAAAGTTGAAACTAACGGACTTTGTGCTCGATTTGTTCATGCGTTCATGGTCTGATAGGTTGAAGACCAGGAGGCCGGGCCACCCTTCAATACAACAGTGCTTGAGTAAGATCATGGACACCGTTTTTACTTGTTATTAGTAACTCGCTATTAGTGATAAAAAAATGTAGTCCCTTTGTCTTGAAATTAGCATTTTTGAGTTTAGTCAAGTAAAAAAATTAACTTTAATTGTTAGTAACAAAAAAAATCATCAAGGTTGACAATATAAAAATGTTGTTACCAGATTCATTGTGAAACCAACATAGTACACAATCTTATTATCTAAAATATTATTTGTACAAATATTATTGGTGGAAGTTGAAAACTTTGATCAAGCCCAGACATACGTATATTTCAGTAAGTAATTGACATTATGTCCTGACCGGTGCAGTTACGAGGAGGTGTTGAACCCCTTGGGTCTCGTAATCAGCAGCATCCAAGACAACGAGGTCGCAGTGGCAAAACGAAAGGTACGCGATCTGCTGCGATGCAAATGATGCTTTTCTAGACTAACTGATGCATTGCGGTGATTGAACTTATCTGTGACTTTTCAGGGAATGGAAAAACTTGCAAGGTGGAGGAGGATGGCATAGCCAGGCAATCTGCATTCTGATGTTGAACTTATATGTTGAACTCTGCACTCAAACGTCTACATGCAAGTTTCAGCTCCACCTTGTTACTAGCAAGCATGCATGCTTGTGGAAACAATCATGTGGCCGAGTCATGTAATAGTATTCTTGTAGCTGCCGTCTCTGATCTTTAATAAAACATCCTTTTCTGGATAATCAATCACGTTGATCAGCAATGGAATGTTGTTTTGCGCCGTGGTGTTACTCTGAAACCGAATAACACTCACTCATTGCATGTGGCGTTCATCAAACTGAATGCAGAAATGGAGCAGAAGTAGCTATATCTGAAAGTGAGCAATGATCATTGATCGATAAGATGTCATTCGAGCCTGATGTGTTGGTGTATAAGACACCACTCGCATCATGTGTGCAACCTTTCTCCTTCAAATTAGGTTACTGGGTGCGACTGGTCAATGTATAGTAGGTCAATACTCGTGAATCCGGACATTGAGCTTGCAACCAAGAAGCTCATGAAAGTTTGAGCAAAGTAATCTGCCAGTGGCATGCATGCTGATGCGTCGAGCATCTATGCGATGCACGGAGAACGGCAGGAGGAGGCTGGGAGGGTGCGACGGAGGATGGGCGAAATGGGGATGAAGAAGGATGCAGGGTGGAGCTGGATTGAGGTAAAGAATGAGATGCATGCCTTTGTAACAAGAGAAACGTCTCATCCAGATTCAGAGTCAATCAATCTGATGCGTGAGGAGCTTTTCTATCGATGTGGTGCGTGATGCGGAGTTTCACTTGCAGATCTGGCTATCAAAGATTAATAGATTACTTCCAACCTTGCCTGTAAAGTAGCACAATGATACATGCCATATTAAAATGATTCATGTTTCTTAGCACGTTAGCCTTTTGATATTTTTTTCTTATATAAGATGGTCTTAGGTCTTATACTGAGTAAATATTTTGAGACTTCTGTAGCATCTCAGGTTGATATAACAACAATCAGCATTATATGATCTAACAACTTTGTAATGCTAACCATCCCAAAATGTTCCATTCTTTTTGACAAAGATTTCAACATGACTAACATGCACAGTACACGACACATTCTATAATGTCTACTAAATTGATCATCATATCTTATTGTTTGCAGGCTAGGACTTTAGCCTTTGATTGTTTTTTCCTTTTAAATTTGAGGTGGTCCAAGTCTTATGGAGGCATATATAATTGTAATGCCAATCATCATGTCATGTTAGATTCTTTTTGACATAGATCGTATACAACGTGTAACATGTTATCAATGCTTGGCTTGGACCGTTTAGTGTATATGATCATGTCATATTCTGCATCTATCTTTTGTTTTTCCTTACGTAAATGTTCACATGGCAAACTCAAAAGGTTGTTCTGGTGAAGTTTGTTTCTGAAGGGATCGGTGTTTCCCCTGTCGGTTAGGGGCCCCTCACGTTTTCATCCATGTGACCGGGTGATTATTAAGACCACCAGTTTATTGTGAGGAAGAGAACAGGGCACATCTGTGCCTGAATTTTTGGGTGCCAGCCTCACCACACAGGAGACTTGAGGCCGGTGTGGCGCGACGAGATGAATAGATTGAGATCTTCTTACGGTCAAACTTGTTACTAAATTCAGTGGGGACAAATATTCGTATTATGCATTTGGGAACAAAGAAACTGACCTATAGAATACGTGTGAAAGTGGCCGCAGCACACAACCGGTACGTGTACTAAATAATTACATGAAGTCATTGATATTCATTTATTTTATTTTTTTGGCGAGATGAAGTCATAGATATTCGTTCATGAAGAAGCGAGACCTCTATAAATGTGCTACCTATACGTGGTGGCTATATCATTCAGTAGAGTCCTGTAGACTGCAGTGGTGCGAAAGTACTACTTGCAAGCAGCCACTCGATAGTGAGTTTTGAGTAAGAGAGGTAGCCTAATGGCGTCCACGGCCATCGCCGCGCAGGGAGCCACCGGAGCCAGACAGGTCCTGGACGGCTCGAACCCAATGGTGGCCAAGGTGCGGCAGCTCTTTGGCGGCCGGGATTCGTCAGGTAACCAGAGCAGTAGCCCTTGCTTGGCTCTGTTTCTACGGACCACGTAACTTTACGTTGTGATTGATGCAGATGGGTGGAGCCGGTGCTGGGAGGAAGGCCTGACGCCGTGGGATCTTGGTCAGCCCACGCCGGCCGTCGTCGAGCTCGTCAACTCCGGGACCCTTCCCGACAACGCCGCCACCGTCCTCGTCCCGGGATGCGGCGCGGTCAGTGATGATCGAGACACACACGCATAATATATTGATCTCTCAGCCACGCGCCTTGTCTAATTCCTTGATCTCATCATGGTTGTTGCTTTGTGCTTGTGCATGCAGGGATACGACGTGGTTGCGCTCGCCGGCCCCGGCCGCTTCGTCGTCGGCCTCGACGTCTGCGAGACCGCCATTCAAAAGGCCAAACAGGTAGCTAGCTAGTGGTGTGTTCGTTCGTTCACATGACTGCATATAGTAGCTCTTACTAACGTGCGAAATGATAACGTTTTGGTGCTCCACAGTGGTCGTCGTCGTCGGCCGACGGGAGTTTCTTCACCTTCGTCGCGGCAGATTTCTTCACCTGGGAGCCGCCGGAGAAGTTCGATCTCATCGTCGACTACACGTACGTCATTTCAGTGATGTGATTGACTATCATTTCTGATCGTTAACGGCAGTTGACGAGGTTTTCATGTTCCCTTCAGATTCTTCTGTGCTCTGCATCCGTCCTTGAGGTCGGCGTGGGCAAGGAGAATGAGCGACCTGCTCAAGCCAGATGGAGAGCTCATTACCCTCATGTACTTGGTGAGTTAAGCATATATGCATCTGTGTTTGTATGTATTCTATATTATCAATGGTTTCGATGTTGAAACTAATGGATGATATGCTCGATTTGTTCATGCGTGCATGGTATAGGTTGAAGGCCAGGAGGCTGGGCCACCGTTCAACTCAACAGTGCAAGAGTAAGACCATGGATGACATCTTTTTTTTTTTACAAAGCAGTTCACATACTCACTTGGATACAGATTAAAAGTACAGAAAGATGCGTAATTGACATGTATGTCCTGACTGATGTAGTTACGAGGAGGTGTTGAACCCCTTGGGTCTCGTAATCAACAGCATCCAAGACAACGACGTGGCTGTGGAACCACGAAAGGTACGCTGCTGCAGTGCAAATGATGCTTGCCTGTTAGGCGTATTGATGCATTTTTGCAACGAAAATTAAATATTTGTTACCTTTCAGGGAATGGAAAAAATTGCAAGGTGGCAGAGGATGGCACAGCCAGTCAATGAATAGCTACTTCGCGTGCACTATGCTTATACTTCGCGTGCACTATGCTTAGGCTCATCTCTGCTTTGCTGAGTATTTACTACAGTACCATTGTTAAGTAATCGTGTTTGTGGAAATGTAAATCAGCCACGGAATTGCTGCTGCTGGTCTTTAATAAACCATCCTTCTCTAGATAATCAATCACATGGCTCATCTATGGAATACTAATGTTTTGTGCAGTGATGCTACTATGTAATTGAGCAATAATTTCTCGTTACAAGTGTCAGTCATTAAACAGAATGCAGAAACTGGAGGAAAGCTACGTTATCCTGTAACTAAGTTGGTCACACAAGATTGGTTTGCTTACACACGCAGTCATTCACAATTCGAACACAAACACAAATACACACCACCACTAGAGCTAACCCGTTTCACATAATCTCACAGCAAAATAGGGGCTATTCAGACATGTAATGCAAATCACTACTGTGGTTGTCCCTGGGAAGTAGCCAACCGAAAAAACCCATACGCGTCTCTCCTCTCCGCCTCTGAGACGAGTAATCCATGAGCATGTGCCACAACTCCCCAACCGTCCATCCATGACGTAACACCCACTGGATCACCTGTTACAAATCACAACACGGTGAGGACCAACACAAGTTGGAAGTGAACAAGATATAAACGATGCCTATCAGGTACAGACATCGGATGAACCATGCTCCAACTAGCACAAAATCATATCCGTTTTTTATATTTTGCCTATCCGGTACAGACATCAGAGCCATTCGTTCAAAGAGAGGTTCAATAGACGGCGCGAAATAAGGAGAATTCACACCATACTAGCGAAAACTTATGCCAGCTTTAAAAGCGGTACAGCCTATATTTCACTTTCTAATATTAGGGTAAGCAAAAATTGTGTGAAGGGATGAACGGTACCTCCTCTAACCGTTCCAGGGATGCAGCCTCAAAAGTGTAATAATTAACAAAAGGTCGCAGGGCCTGCAGAATAAAAAACATACCGGTTTACTTGATTAGTCCAATACCGTGTATGAATTGATTGATGCTGATATTCAGTGGAAACAAATGTAGTTGATATGTGATTTTAATCCTTAAGTTTGTTACATAGTAAAAAGCCTAATACTTTCACTAACCTGTGATGCAGCGATCCACTGAATCATGCTCTTAATTTCAGGGTTTCCACCAAAAGCACCGCAACCCCAGTTTCCAGTTGAAACCCCTATATATTCACCAGAACTGGTACTTGGACAGTTATCCTTCCTATTAGAGCCCTGAACAGTGTTTGGAGGTAAACATATAATCAGCAAACAATCAATTGTACTCATGATGCCATGCATATATAGTAAATTCTAGCTTATTATGTTGGACCGACTTTGAAATCATATACCCAGGCAGCAGTGCCATGTTTTAATTGCCCTACCAATCTAACCAGTGATTGAAATGTCAACTAAGGTCACGTAAGTTAGAAAATAAGTGACTGATACGAAAGCGTCTGTGGTGCTGCTAAGAGAAACTCATCAGGAGTGATTAGTAGCAACCTCGAAAAGCTTAACATAAAGCTGATGTTTTGATTGATCCATAAATCCACAAAAAGCCTTGTTCACTTCCCTGATCAAAGGTGCATTATAAACAAAAAGTTAGATATGCTAAAGTCATAAAACATGCTCCTGAGAAAGCACAGCGGCAAGAAATGAAAAGAAGTAAAAGAATCTGAAACTAGACACACCTTAAAAGACCACTGGATTCATACTGTGACATAGTTGGACAATCCAAAGCATCAATTGCCAGTATCCTAGTTCTCCGTCTACCAGTTGAATCAAAGGGCTTCGTATCTAAATAGTCACTAACAAAGCGGAATGAGGAACCATACCTGTAAGAATGAGGCAATAAGCAAGTGTTAGGTTCATAATGTTATAAATGAAATCATCCATAAAACATGTAATATTAGGCATACTTCTTATTCAAGCTACAAGCTGAGATCAAGCAAAGGATGGTTAAGGCTCAAACTAACCCCATGTACTGCGAGAACCTTTCTGCACCCACAATTTCTATAGCTTCATTGTCTTCCATGGAAGCCATGAATAGCATCCCCACAATCAGTTCTGGGTTAATCATGAAGCGGATCTCTTCCTACAACACATGAAAGACACAAAGGTTAAACGGGACCACCTATAGCAGTTGCAACATACATATAGTCCATGAATGAATAGCATTCACATAAGAAGGCAACATGAATGGTTTCCAAGACATGCAAAATAACAGATAAGTTACCATCCATACTGTTAGCGAGGATAGGCGCTGAAGATTGATTGTATTCCATCGTGAGAGGATTACATGAGTTATATAGCCAGGCTGGAGTAGCCTGGGCGCCGGCCCTAGGGTGCAAGCATGCACCGACCTAGGTAAGCCCATTGGGCTTATACAAATATTTCTAACACCCCCCCGCAGTCGGAACGTCACTAGCCACATGGCAGGACATTCAGACTGGATCTAAACTCAACAAAAATTGAAGAAGGAAGACCTTTGGTGAAGATGTCTGCAAATTGCGATGTCGTAGGAACATGAAGAACTCGCACATCACCAATAGCGACACGCTCACGAACAAAGTGGAGATCAATCTCGACATGCTTCGTCCGTTGGTGCTGCACAGGGTTGGATGACAAGTATACGGCACTCACATTGTCGCAGTACACCACAGTAGCCTTCTGGAGAGGAGTGTGAAGTTCATGGAGCAATTGGCGCAACCAAGTGGCTTCGGCAACAGCATTGGCAACGGCACGATACTCGGCTTCGGCACTGGAGCGAGAGACTGTGTGCTGGCGCTTAGAGGACCAAGAAACAAGGTTGCCACCAAGAAAAACTGCATACCCAGAGGTAGACCGACGTGTATCAGGACATCCGGCCCAGTCAGCGTCTGAGTACACCACCAAGTTCATAGATGGTGATGCACGTAGAGAAAGACCGAGCTCCAAAGTACCGCGCACATATCGCAAAATCCTCTTCATGGCGACCAAATGAGGTTCCCTTGGATCATGCATGTGTAAGCAAATCTGTTGCACAGCATAAGAAATATCGGGGCGTGTGAAGGTCAAATATTGTAGAGCACCGGCAATGCTTCGATAATGTGTGGCGTCTGAAACTGGGGGACCATCGGCTGCAGCAAGCTTAGGATTAATGTCAACTGGAGTGGTGCACGGTTTACAATCCATCATGCAAGCACGCTCCACGATGTCCATAGCATACTGCTTCTGAGAGAGAAATAAGCCAGATGCACTTCGCTGCACATGGATGCCCAAAAAATGATGAAGTTCTCCCAAATCTTTCATGGCAAATTCAGCTTGCATGGACCCAATGATACGACGAAGGAGATCAACTGAGGAAGCAGTAAGCACAATATCATCCACATAAAGCAACAAATAAGCCATCTCAGAACCTCGGTGAAAAACAAAGAGGGAAGTATCGGCGCGAGCTTCAACAAAACCCAAACCAAGGAGATGAGAGGCGAAACGACTGTACCATGCTCGGGGTGCTTGCTTGAGACCGTATAAGGACTTGTTCAGGCGACATACATAATCAGGATGAGCATTATCAACAAAGCCAGAGGGCTGACTGCAGTATACTGTCTCCGTCAATGTGCCATGTAAGAATGCATTTTTGACATCGAGCTGGTGAACAGGCCAATTACGAGAGAGTGCCAGAGAGAGAACCGTGCGAACAGTGGCAGGCTTGACGACCGGACTAAATGTCTCATCATAGTCAACACCAGGCCGCTGTGTGAAACCACGAAGAACCCATCGCGCCTTGTAACGATCAAGTCGACCATCTGCATCAAACTTGTGCCGGAAAATCCATTTACCAGTTACCATATTGACTCCAGGAGGACGTGGTACAAGGTCCCATGTCCTATTGGACTGAAGTGCTGCAAACTCCTCTTCCATAGCTGCTCGCCAATTGGGATCCGCAAGGGCAGTGCGGAAGGTCTTGGGAATCGGCGAGAGGGGCTCAGCATGCAAGAGCTTGGGTTGACGAAATCCGAGCTTGCCACGGGTGACCATCTGGTGCGGATTCTGGACTGGAGTCACTGGAACCGCGCCCTTGGGAACCACCGGTGATGCCGGAGGCGACGGTGCCGCGACTGGTTGAACAGCGGGCGCCCGGCGCATGTACACATGCGTGACCGGTGGTTTGTCGAGGTATGATGCCGCGCGTGGCGCAGCGAGTGGGGACGCCGCCGCGCTCGGGGCGGCGGGCGACGTGGCCGCGCGTGGCGCAGCGAGAGGGGACGCCGCCGCGCTCGGGGCGGCGGGCGACATGGCCGCGCGTGGCGCAGCTGGCGTCTCCGGGTGTGAGGCAGAGGGCGCCGTGGGTAGCACCCGGTCCTCAGCCGCGCTGGGCGCGCCTTTAGGCGCAGCGTCCAGGGGCGAGACCGGTGCAATACGTGGCACACCAATTGGACCTGCAGGTGAGATGCTCCCAGGAGTACTAGAAGCAGACTCAAAATTTAATAAAAAATCAAAGTCATTAGTGGAAGACAGAGGGCTGGACTCGACAAAAGGAAAGGAGGACTCGTCGAAGACGACGTGCCGGGAGATCAAAAGACGATTGGAGGAACGATCGAGGCAACGATAGCCTTTGTGTTCTGGGGAGTAACCAAGGAAGACACACCGAACAGAGCGGGGAGCAAGTTTGTGTGGAGCCGTGGCTGCCGTATTGGGGTAACATGCACACCCGAACACACGTAGATGGGAGTATGATGGAGGAGTACCGTAGAGGGCATGATATGGTGTGGAAAACTGAATGGTTTTGGAGGGGAGACGGTTTATGAGGTAGGTGGCGGTGCTTAAACTCTCAACCCAATAAGATGGAGGCATGGCGGCTTGGATGAGCATGGTGCGAACCATGTTGTTGATGGTGCGTAGGATGCGCTCGGCTTTCCCGTTCTGCTGGGAGGTGTATGGACAGGACATGCGAAGAGTGACGCCCTTGGTAAGGAAAAACATGCGGGAGGAGTTGTCGAACTCGCGCCCATTGTCACATTGGACAGATTTGATCGTGTTGCCAAACTGCGTAGCCACATAGGAAAAGAAGTGTGTGAGCGTGGTGAAAGTATCTGATTTGAGACGCAAAGGAAAAGTCCAATGATAATGAGTGAAATCATCAAGAATGACCAAGTAGTATTTATAGCCAGACACACTCACTACAGGAGACGTCCATAAATCACAATGCACTAAATCAAATGCTTTAGCAGCTCTAGACTGTGAGGAATCAAAAGGAAACCTAATGTGGCGGCCAAGTTGGCAAGCGTGACATAAATCGTCACTAGCAGTTTTATTGCAATTTATTGCAGAAGAACTAGCAAGCCTAGAGATGGCGTCATGTCCCGGGTGACCAAGGCGGCGATGCCAAATGGAGGGGGGAGCCGTGACAAGGAGAGCGCCTGAAGCGGGAGTCGTCGAGGGCAAGGAGATGGTGTATAGCGGCCCCGAGCTATTGCACCTGACGATCACGTTCCGAGAGCGAAGATCCTTCACAGAGAGGCCAAACGGGTCAAACTCAATGGAACAAAGATTATCAGTAGTGAACTGGCGAACTGAAATAAGGCTCTTAATAATATCAGGGGCAACAAGAATATTGTTAAGATAAAAGGAGCCTGGTAAGACAGTGGAACCAGAACCAATAACAGATAGAGTTGAACCGTTTCCAACAACGATGGATGAAGGAATATGTGAGTTAGGAGTATGGAAAACATCCACGTTACCGGCTGAGGGCGTCATTTGAGAGGAGGCGCCAGAGTCGACGACCCATTCCATGTTGGGGGGCGGTGGTGTCAGGGACATGGTGCTGAAAGCCCGAGCAAGTGCGTCCTGATCAAAGGAGAGCCCGGCTCCTTGATGTTGAGGATGAGATGGTGCGGGGGCTTGGAGCTGGGGCGCCGTGGGGATCGGTGCCGGCGCGTACTGGTACTGCCCCTGCGGCATGGGCAGGGCGGGCCAGTAGGGCACCGGGAACTGCGGCATTGGCGCGCCGGGATGGCTGGCCATCATGGCCTGAGGGGCGGCCGGCTGCTGTGGACGGGAGGGACCGGGCAGCCGAGGAGCAGACCCAGGACGAGGTGCAGGACCGGGCCAGAGTTGAATCGTGCCGGTCCATGGGTCGTAGAACGACGGCCAGGTGCCCCCGTTGTTGTTCCGGCCGCCGCGGCGACGTCGGCGTCCACCCCCACCATTGCCACCGTATGGGGCAGGGGGACGGCTCGGCGCAGCAGCTGGAGTGGAGGGCGCAGGCACGCGCGCACCTTGTGCGCTGGACGTCGTGGTAGTGGCGGCGAGGGCGGAGGCAGCAGCGGGACGAGGCGCGCGCAGCTCCTCCAAGAGAAGATCCGTGCGTAGGGTGCGGTAGTCGGGGAAGGGGCGCTGCCGGCAGATGAGGGCCGCCATGTACTGGTACCTCTCGTTCAGGCCGCGGAGGATGTTAAGCCCGAGGGTGTTGTCGTCGATCACCTGCCCGAGATCACCGAGCGCGTCGGCCATAGCCTTCATCTTGCGGCAGTAGTCCGAGATGGAGAGGTCGCCTTGCACGAGGGTGTTGAACTCGGCGCCGAGGAAGAGGGCGCGCGTCTCGCGGTTGCCGAGGAACTGCTGGTCGATGCCCAGCCAAACGGAGCGCGCCGTGACGCCGCGACGATCGTTGACCACCTCCATGAGTTCCGGCGTGATCGTGTTGAAGATCCACGAGATCACGACGGCGTCCATGCGCATCCAAGCCGGGTTGTCGGTGTGGACGGCGTCGGAGCAGACATGGTCGTCGAGGGCGTAGCGGCGGAGGGTAAGCATCATGTGGCCGCGCCACTTGTCGAAGTCGGGCGACATGGGGTCGAGGACGATCGGCACGAGCGCGCGGATGTTCTGGACGGAGGAGGCCTGTGCGTGCAGATTGACGATGGTGCCGGCTTCGACGTAGGCGTCGTCGTCGTCGTCCTGCGGAGGGGGCTTCGCTGCGCCCATGGCTTCGCGCTCCAGAACCTCGGCGGCGGCACGCTCTTGTTCGAAGGCGGCGGCGGCGGCGGCGGCGCGGACTCGGGCGCGTGCAGTCTCAAGGGCGAGGATCTTCTCCCTGGCGGCGGCGGCGGCGGCATCCTCGGCTGCCTTGGCAATGGCGTCGGCAGCTTTCTTGGCCTCGGCATCGCGAGCAGCGGTGGTGTTGTCGTCGACCATGGTGGCGGCGGCGGCGGCTGGTGGTTAGGGTTGGAGCGGAAGCGGGGAATCCACCGGGATCGGGTGGACTCGTGATACCATGTTAGCGAGGATAGGCGCTGAAGATTGATTGTATTCCATCGTGAGAGGATTACATGAGTTATATAGCCAGGCTGGAGTAGCCTGGGCGCCGGCCCTAGGGTGCAAGCATGCACCGACCTAGGTAAGCCCATTGGGCTTATACAAATATTTCTAACACATACACTATAATGCAGAGATCTAAACTGAAATCGGCTACAAACGAACAGCCTCACAAATATAATACAACCACCAATGACATTTGTTATGAAGTTGAAATTGACAAAAATAAAATCTACCAACAAAAAGAATGTGACCTGCACGCAGCCCCTCAAAAGTGCACCTCCTCCCAGATATTTATTTGCAAAGTCAACTTCAAGAGCTTCTTGGACCTCATCTTCTATAAAACCTGATGAAAATACCTACTAATGAAAAGAAAACAAACAATCAGGACATCTCATCTCGATAGTAAAAAAAAAAACTTGAGGTAAGATGATATTAAGTACAACAACATAAAACCAACCCCTAGGTATTAATTGTATTTTCAGGTGATACTAATGTCATCAAAGTTTAGTGCGTGTGTTTTACTGTTTTAGTAGCTTCGTCATTTCTACGGCATTATTTCCAGTTTTATGTCAATATCAGGAAATGAACTACTTATCATGTGCACTGTGCATCTCAGAGCCAACATGTAAATACGTAATTTCAAGAAGAAAAAAACATTTAGATAAGTCAATGGTCAATAATGTAACATGCCGATAACATGAACAATTTCCAAATTCTTTCCTCTGCATGAAGCTAGCAACTTATCTTAAGTTATTACTTTCTACAACACGAGATTGTTGTCTTGGAATCATTTATATGGTCAGATCTTCAAAATAAGCGCAATGTGGTGCTAGCGGTTGAAATATATCTACTTAGCAGTTTCTTGCTAGCTATATGATCTAACACAATTATGTAGAGGTCATGGTGTCTAATTAAGGGGTCGGTTATTGCTTAAAATCAGAAATACATAGATTTTATTAAAGAAAATACAGGATAATCCATCTAACTATTTTCACATAAAGCGATTTTACATGCTACTACACAAAAGTGTGCAAGTGGAGATACAAATAACGGAATGATCCTAGCGCTTGTAAGCAGCATTTGGTATCAGTACTGCCTCTTACCCGGAATTGGCAGAGGGGTGCACTAGATTTCATCCACATATCACTGTCAGGATACGTAATGCCACCGGAGACAGAGTGGCTAGGAAGAACCTTGCGCTCAAACGAAACGGAACCAGCAGGTGTAGAATCAGTGACCCTCTCAAAATAGTGAACGAGGCACCTCAGTTTCTGCTCCTGGCTTTGCCTCGAATTGTGATGAACCAGGGCCCTGAAGATCGATCAGTGAACAACACAGGTGTAATCATGTTTTGCTTCCCCAGATTATAGAAATAACAAAAAACAAGTAGTGAGTGGACATACGAGAACAGGCCGTCGAAATTGATCATGGGAAGGGACGTCTCGACCCTACCCTCCGTGGGGAAGAGGCAGAAAAGCGAGCAGGCGAGCAGCCCGGCGATGAGCTCCTGGCCGAGGAGCACAATTCCAGCGTCCTGAGACTCCAGGATCCGAAGCCCGGAAGCGCCGTCGGCGACTTTGGCGTAATGGTCCTCGAGCAGCGCGGGGAGGCGGAGGAGGAGGCGGGCGAGGGAGGGCAGCACCTCGGCGAACCATTCCCGCGCGTGGGCCCGCGAGAGGAGGTCGTCGAAGAAGCGCGCGAAGCCGTCGGCGGCGCGGTTGGGCAGCGGGGGCTGGGCGAGCGCGAGGCGGAGGTCGGTGAGCGCGTCGGCGAGGACGTCGCCGGAGACGACGCGGCTGACGTCGGGGCCGAGCGCGAGCGCCCTGAGCGGCTCCTGCGCCGCCGGCGGCCAGAAGAGGGCGCCGCCGCGGAGGACGACGGGGAGGTAGGGCAGCGCCGAGCGCAGGTCGCCGCGCGCCGCCAGGCCCGACGCCGGCGACTCCATGGCGGTTGCAGCGGCGCGAGTGGTCTGGGCTCGGTTGGGCCGCGAACCGGCGTGGACTGGGCTTTGGACGCGTCGCTCGTTGTCTCCTGTGCCCAATCCACACGGTAACAAGGGTCTGACCACGTCGACGCATGAGCACAACCGCGGAGAGGTGTTAGCAAAGCGGGGTGCGGCGGTGACGGAGTCGGAGGGGGAGGGCGATGTCGCCGCCGGCAACGGTGGGCGACTACTGGTACGCCGGCGAGGCCGCCGGCACCAGTTGAACATTCTTCTCATGCTCTCGGGTAATTCAAGAGCGAGGTTTAACTACAACTATGACCAAGGATGCGCACTTCAGCCCGGGGTGGTTGCTATTTCATTTAGCTAAAGTAAACTTTAGGTGGTAAAAATATTAAGAGAATCCTTTCGGTGGTACCAATTTTCTAAAGTATGCGTCTTTCCGTGATACATATCCAAGTTTCCCATGCAGAGTCAGAAACGGCGACGAGATTCGACTTTTTTTTTTTTTTAATATTACACAGTACAACTCAGACACTCACAACGCACGCACACTCAACCCTATGAACGTACATACGTAAGCTCTACCCCTATGAGCATCTTCGAAGACTGAGCCGGCAAATTCTTCAGATTCCCGAAGTCACCACTGGCGCCTCGTTGTCGACGGCCTCGTCGAATACCGCTGAAAGCACAAATACCGTTAAATCCTAGAAAATTCGCTCCCACCGGGAGTCGAACCCAGAACCTCAAAGATGCTACTCGGTTGCCTTAACCACTAGGCCAACACCCTTTTCACACGAGATTCGACTTGAGAATGTCAGGTATGAATTATGATCGTTTTCTGGGCTGAATGGAGGCCCAAATATGAGCCCACACTTCGACGCGGCTCAGTCCAGGAGACTTCTGTCGCCGCCTCGTCGCCCAGCCTTTTCCTCCGGCTCTCGTCGCCGCTCGCCGGCAAAACGAACGCCAGAAATTGAAATGAGAACATGTGGCAGGAACGCCAGCAGGAAGCCAACGAACACACAAGCTGATTGCCACCATGCTAAATAATGATTTTTATATCGATTGCAACAACAACAACATGTCGATCAATAAATAGTTCAGGCAACAGACTCTAATTGGTTTCAACGAAAGCGAAAATTAATATAGCATGAGCAGGAGCGGAAATAACGAGGCCTGTACTCGTCATCGGACGGCCTGAACAGCGTCAGAATCTGGAGGAGAAAATCACGTTCTTAGAATAGGTTGCCAATCGCGTCAGTTTCATCCGACAGAAAGCCTTTCGATCAATTTCATCCTTGTTAACTGTCTGTCTTGTTGTCAGCGGCGCTCGGTTTAACAGTAATAACAGATTTGTACAAACGTTTACCTCATTTGATAGCAAATAAACTCCTACTACCCAATATCAAAAGCACAGCTGCTGAATTAAAATATTATACATGCTAAACAAGGGCATGGTAAGTAGAAACACACTGAAGCAGGGAAATAAGTTTCCAAAGTTGCTCATCTGGACATGTCTCAAAGGAAACACACTGAAGCAGGGAAATAAGTTTCCAAAGTTGCAGACAGTTTGATGCCTTTGGAGTTGGTGGCACCATTATTACAACAGGACTTTAGCAGACAAACAAGATACTGGAGTTGCAAATTATTCAGTCTAACGGGCTAAACTCAGCCCTATTTATTTATGCAACCCGCTTGAGTTGCAGATTATTATTTCTCATATATCAGCATACTTCTGCGCTTTGAATGGCTTCTTATGATCAAATTTTCGACACCACAGATGTTTCCTCCCTGACATAAACTTGACCCTTTCTTCCCCGTTAAGAACACGTAGCATAGTGTGCCGTGAGCCAAAAGTGACCCGTGCGTACTGAGGTGGCCTGTCTTCAATTGGAACCTCAACGCTTACGCTCTCAACGTCACCAAAATGCCTGCAATATGAAAGGGATAGACGGTAAGAACAGGCAAATAGATAGCGGAGTTTGAATAAATGTGCATCGACAATTGGACATCCCCAACTTCCATTAGCATTTTTAGGTGCTTACTAGTTGTTGCTAGCACCCACCAAAATATTGTACCCCTTCGTTTCCCAAAATGTTGTACCCCTTGGTTTTTTGTTGGTGGGAGAAAAATAGGAAAGTCTAGAGACCTAGAGTATATCCTATCTGCAGGAGGATGGAATTAAAATAAGTTTAGAGATCTTTTGTTCTAATATTTGATAAAAAAATTCATTTTCTTTATATGACAACGTTTTTTTTTTTTTTTTTGCCAAATGAGCCCATTTCAGCACTCTCAACAACCATTGAGTTTATTCTCAGTATTGTTCTACTCTACGTATTTGAGAGGGAAAAAAAAGGATAATTAGGTGTACATCAATGGGAACCGCATGATTTTTAGAAAATTGCCATTCTAAAGTAACAGTTTCAAGAAGCGACAACGCAATATTGTCGCGTTCTAAATAAGAAAAAGCCACTGACGCACGTAGATATGACATTTTTTCCCCACAAATTATTCCCCCCCCCCCCCCCCCCCCCCCTCTTTACCCACAACCCAAACCCAACAGGTTATCTGGCATACTAACCTCTCTTCTTCGTTCTAACTCCGTCGTCCCCTCTACCTACTCTCTCGATCTCTTCGCACTCCCTTTCTCAAACCTAGATGCCATGAACACCATATGCCCATGCTATCATGAGAGATCTAGAGTTGCCATATTCTGGGTAGAAGTCATCTACAATTCTACACCATCTAGGCGAGAAGTGATGCGGGGCATGGTCGCCGTCGTCTCCTTCACTTTCAAGATGGCTCACGACTTGAGCTCTATGTTTATCATGCTTCCTCGTCAACCACTAGATCTAGAAGACATCTATAGCTCTACATCTAGGTAAGAAGTGACACATGACATCGCCGCTTCTGCCCATCTCTCCTTCGAGATGGGCCGCAACTCGAGTTCACTATTTATCTTCTTCCCCATCAATTCCAGATCTAGATGCTAAGAGCCATCATTCGCCGTGGTGGCTCCATCGGTTGCCTTCTTGCGCTAGTTGAGAAGGGGAGATAAGGTAACTATCTTTAGTTTTGGTTGAATTCCATTTTCATATGCGTAGAAAGCTTCTACATACATATGCTAGAATTTTTGGTTGGATGAGAAGGATCACACGTCTCCCATAGACTTGAATTATTGAGTCCTAAATTTTAGATTCATCAGAGTTTTTGCTTATGGCATGCTTTCATATCGGTAGATTCAATACAAACGAAGAGGAAAAAGAGCATTGGTGGTACAAATTTTATCCAGGATATTGGTTATGCCTTACGTTTCAATTCCGTGTACGATGATTTTGCAATACAACTTTTATAGGACTTACTTATTTCAGTAAAAAAAAAACCGGACGGTTCCTGTGTCATTTCTAATTAACCCAGGATAAATGAATCAAGTAGAAGAAAAATGTTGTTTAGTTTCGCTTGTTGAAAGCAGAGTTTATCTCGAGGTTTATCAGCCACCTAGGTCAATGTGCGCTTTCATCTATCTTTACATCGCCAAGTACATCAGCTCTCATATTGGTGTCTGAATTGATCCGTAGTAAGAAACACGTTAAGATAACAGAATACATGCGTGCACATTGTCAATCGGGCAATAACTGTAGATCTGAAGTGCAAGCAACTACCAAAACATGAAAGGGAATTACCTTTTTTTTTTTTTGAGAAATGAAAGGGAATTACCTCATAAAGAAGTCATACACTTCTTCTTGAGTTAACGGCAGCCCATTAGAGAACGTGACGAATAATGTTCTATTGTCATCTTGTGGAGCAATGGAATTCCAGTTTAGACAATAAGGACCCATGTTGTTCGTAGAACTTTGAGAAAAGCTCTGCTGGAACTGATATTGGGGAGAAATCGTACAACGATTGAGTGCAGATGCCAAATCACTTATGTTCGAACCTGAAGTTATGATTACTGTATTGTTTCTCTGCTGTTGGGGACCCAAAACATTCAGATCTGTAGAATAAACATTCTTTGATTGGGCTCCATCCCACATTCTTACCGTATCTTGAGTGAGTTGAATAGCAGCACTAGGCATGCTCCTAGAACTGGAGCTCTCTCCTCCATGAAAATTCTGTATGCAAGCAAAACATGTTAAAAATCTGACAGAATAACTCCAGGATGTAAGTGGGGCAAACTACTGATAACATCAACATAAATATCATCAGGATTCACTGCTATCAACCTAGGAAAGTGCCATAAAAAAAATGCTAAATTCACTCGTTAGATTTGCCCCTATATTACCGTGTTTATCTGAATCTGCCAATAATCCTGCTTGTACTGCTGAAGAAGACGACTACTATTCGGATGGGATGATTCCTGCATCTCACGGCCTGTGATGCCCTGCTCATCAGCCTTTTGCCTAAGATCAGCTAAGACCTTGCAGCAGACGTTGTTGAGCAAGAAAAGAACCCCAGTAATAGCCTGTTTATGGAACGTGGTTCTCAGCGCGGATCCCGGTGCTTTATCAGGACGGGCATGCAGGGCCCGTATCAATTTTTCCCCTATAGCAGCATTGACAAGAAATCGATCTCCATGGAAAGAGTCTATGCGTCGAAGGAGATTAGCTTCACCGTTGCCTTCAATCAGCAGCCAGAGAGCAATTATCTGCATGGCGAGAGCAGGATCCATCCCAATGAGGAACACCAAGCGGTAGAAAAGATTGCGCCCATGCGTGATGCAAGAAGCAGTAGCATCACGTATAGGATCCATAGGAAGTGGAGGAAGCTATAGGTGTATGCGTGAACAGTAGTGGGAGATTATTGTTGTTTCTGAGATGGGAAGAGAAATGTTGGGGAAGACAGTTTGCTGTTTTCTTCACCCATCAGTGGTCTGAAGCTACACACATGTGTTTGCCACATTTTCTATCCAGTGCAGAGGTTAAAAAAGATAAAGGATGACGACAATAGTAGCAAGCCTTTACTCAATAATTGCACATAAACATATTTAAACACACTCTACCCATCTAAAATGAACATAACAAGTAGTTTTTTACTTTAAAAAAATGTTAGTTGGCTATATGTGAGAAACAATAACTGAAGGCATTGGATCATGTCGAGGCCGCGTGTTTATCAGTACACGTATAAAGCTACCAGTTTTGGAGGACACAACGACAAATACGGGTACGCTTGCATGGCAGTATGTATTGCAAAAGTCATTTGAATTTCGGTGGCGGTTTGCAAAGTTTTCACGCCTTGCATGCCCAAGTAAAAACAAGTTTCTGTTTTGCAAAGCGACAAATATCACCAAACACTTTGATCAGTTGATCGTCGATGTGTTCAAAGTACGTTACATGCGTTACATGTTTAGGCGAGAAGACACACACCATGACGTCCTAACTTGGATGCGTGTGTACTTTCCATCTATGAGCCGTATACCATACAAAATTCAAAAGTCACGATACATATGAACTGCCTATGCACACCGTGCATGTTTATCTCCGATCACTTTTCTTTGCATACTTTTTTTTTTTGAGGGGACTTTTCTTTGCATACTTGCTTGCACAAAAAATAGAAAAGGAAAATCCATATATACGGGCTCAAGCGGGCCGCTATACCAGTCTCAGCCTTTTTTTTTGTTGTTGAAACGGTCTCAGCCTTTATTAGTCGGCCTGAACGCCAGTTTGTCCGTGCCTCCATAGCCCATACGAAATTCGGCCCGCTACATGCCTTACGTTCATGATAATCACTGCCTTATATATCAGCAATCAAGCTGAGATATATCTCAAAAAAAAAAAAAAAAAGCAATCAAGCTGAGACTGGCTTGTAAAACACGTGAGACCGTAGCTTATGTGCATGGCATGTGCCCATGACGCCTGCATGCAAAACGGAGCAGCTGTTAGTGCAATCATGATTGGACGTCCCGCTGGTTATGCTAACTAATCACGCGGAACATGTAATCATCAGAATCTTAACACAGCCTGGCAGGCCAAAGCAAGACCCAACTGCCCTCCCACATAATTATGCATAGTATTAATAATTTAGGGAAAGGCGAAAAGGGAGCAACGCATAATGCCCAATCGATCGCCGCCAACAAACTCCACTAATTATTTTTCTTTATTTCACAAATAAATTTAAAAGAGAATCTTCATCTTGAGAGAAAGGAAATAAAAAGCAGCGTGGCCAAGGTCTCGTCACTCGTCATCAGGTGGCTTCTTCTACACAAGCGACTCGCTCCACCATCGCCACCGGCCGCACTGCGCCGACGTCTCCATCTGCCGCCGGTGGCAGCAACGACGACTGGTTCAGGACGTCGACGGCTCGATCTGTTGCCTGCAGGGTGAGAGAGACGCTGCTCTACTTGCCAACCTGAATGTTAGCTCAAGCTTATTCTTAAAAGAAAGAAAAAAAAATTCAAACAACCAAACTTGCCTCCTACACTACACCTGCGATCAAACTGGTGGGGGTGGTCATTGTATTAGTTGTGTAGGTGTGAAAGTATAATGTAAGTTGCTTAAAGTAAAACCGTAGTTGATGCCGCTCTTGTTTTTATACCATAATTTGGCACACCGACGATACAAACTTGCTAACCAACTTACACATTCTATTGACTACTATTAGAATGTTGTGGTGTGAGAAGTTGTTATCCAAGGTTTTATTCAATACAATGAAATGTAATTATCATGACAACCAAACCAAGAATCGAACAAGAAGGTTCGAGGTCAATGTGAGCGCAGCACACTACCAACCATACCATGCGCTATATCTCCAGTTATATTGTTTGCTCGTGTCATATTGAAATTGTTCGAAACAAAAGCATTTTTGGTCCAACAACACTTCACCGGTCTAAGTCTAGATAAACTAAACGGAACGTTCACCGACGACTTTGTCCACCTTGGTTTGCGCCAGGTCCCGAGGTCCGTGCGCTCGGACCGGATTCAGCCGGCCGGCTGGTTACCACTGAACCGGACAGTTCAAAGAGGAAATGGGTGGCTTTTCTTCGTGACAACAAAAACCACCAACTGCACCGTTATCCTGGCGTGGATCCAGGGGCAAAACGGGAAACCTGCAAAGGTGAGGGAACTTTCCTCTCCTCTCTCTCTCTCTCTCTCTGTTTCAACTCGAGCTCTCTTCTTCCACCGCATTTGCTGCGCCTCATCATCGGCGACCTCACCGCCGGCGACGGGACGGAACAACCCAGGCGCGCGTCCGTCCAGTATTCCACGGAATTCTTCTCCTGCCGAGAAGCGTCGTCGTTCTCGGCCTCCGCTTTCTGCTCCTTGTACCGGCCCTCTGTTCGTGCTTGCCTAGCGTGGAGTGGAGATCCACCCGGACCTGAACCAATTTCTTCGTTTCTCGGTGAGTAAACTTATCTCTCCTTGTGCTAAGAAGTCATTTTTTTGGGACCGTTTCCTTGCTTTGACTGCGAGCAATCAAATCCAAATCTTTTCCCCTCTCTGCATTTTGTTAGTTGCGGGCATGTTTGCTGCGTGCTACCCCGCTAATCTTAGAGAATACATCACTGTATGTTTCGATTAGGTTACTCCTGTCGTCCAGCTCGTAAGATCGACCGGTGCGGGTGCCGGTGCACTTTACATTTTATAGAATTTTGGGTTCTGCTGATCTATCGCGGTGTAATTTTTTCCTTTTCATTTTAGTGGGAAAGCAATCTTCTGAGTTTGAATTGCCATTTTGATTCTCGCAGATTAGAGCGGCTGGATTTGCTGTTCAAACTCGTCAAAAAATTCAGATTTTGTTGGGAAGCTTGCCTTCAAACGGCAAGGTACTAGGGTTCTGTTGCTTAAAAGGCTAGCAGCTCTCTGCTCAGAAGGCGACTACCGTTGTTTCTGAAGCTCCTTCAAGTTAGTGTTGCGTGACAACATGATAAAGCAATTCCTTGGACGGCTCCCAAAGAAGCCGTCCAAATCCGGGGATAAGGATCATGTTGGCAGATCCAGTCCCTTGGTGTCACACCAACCTTCAGGCCCGAGAGGTGCAGATAGGGCCTCCAACTTGAGTAGCCAGCCACCGATCATCTCCAGCTCTGGGCTCAGTTATGGGAGTGGCATGCATGTCGGAAATGGAAACTCGAGACCACATGTAAACGGTAATCCACCGTCAGCAGCCTTTGCGGCGTTACCAAGCTTTAAAGATGTGCCCAACGCGGAGAAACAGAGCCTGTTCATCAAGAAGTTGAACTTGTGCTGCACTCAGTTTGACTTCACTGATCCAACAAAGAACATAAAGGAGAAGGAAATAAAGAGGCAAACTTTGGTGGAGCTTGTCGACTATATTGCCTCGGCCAGCGGGAAGTTTTCTGAGGCAAGCATGCAAGAGATCACAAAAATGGTCTCTGCAAACCTGTTCAGGACACTGACTACCCCTCCGAGAGATTGCAAAGTGGACGGTTTTGATTTGGATGAGGAGGAGCCTGTCATGGATCCGGCGTGGTCGCACTTGCAAATTGTTTATGAGTTGTTCTTGAGGTTCATTCAGTCTCCAGAGACTGATGCCAAGCTGGCTAAAAGATACATCGACCATTCTTTTGTTCTGAGGCTACTTGACCTCTTTGATTCCGAAGACCCTAGGGAGAGGGAGTACCTCAAGATGATACTTCACCGTGTCTATGGAAAGTTCATGGTTCATCGGCCATTTATTAGGAAGGCTATAAACAACATCTTCTACCAGTTCATCTATGAAACGGAAAAACACAATGGGATTGCAGAGCTATTGGAGATTCTGGGAAGTATCATCAATGGTTTTGCATTGCCACTTAAGGAAGAGCATAAACTGTTTCTTATTCGAGCTTTAATTCCACTTCACAAGCCAAAGTGCATTGCGATGTATCATCAGCAGTTGTCTTACTGCATTACCCAGTTTGTCGAAAAGGATTGCAAACTCGCAGATACAGTTATCAGGGGCCTATTGAAGTACTGGCCCATCACAAACAGCTCCAAGGAGGTGATGTTCTTGGGAGAGTTGGAAGAGATATTGGAAGATACGCAACCTGCAGAATTCCAGAAATGCATGGTACCCCTTTTCCGTCAGATCGCACGGTGCCTGAATAGCTCACACTTTCAGGTAATTTTAGCTGTAACATTTTCCAACTCTTACGTTTTGTAATTTTGTTCTCTTCATATCTGCTTAAGCTGATAAGATGCATGATCTGCACGATGATAATCTGTTCTTGTTTCCAGCATGTTAGTGTAATATGTTTATTATGGCAATCCTGTCTGGGTTTAGAATAATAATAATAATAATAATAACTTGACCTGCGGGGGGTAAGATGGCCCCCGGGCATTGCATGATAGAGAAAACCTCTCACGCAGGTCAAGAAAACCCCCGAACCCCCACCCCCACCCCCACCCTTACACAGTGGCCACGTTGCCCATGTGAGGCGACCATCGACCTAGGCCGGGCTTTAAACCATCCTTTGGCGTGGGGGCAGGCGAGGGGATTTTTTTTTCCTGAAAGTCTAAGGCGCGACTGGTCGCGGACGCGCGAGCGTGCGTCCAAGTGCAGCCCAGCCGGAGGTGGAGGAGGGCGGCCATGGTTAGGGTTCCGGGGTTGTTGGGGGCTATTCCATTGCCGGCGGGCATAGAGGGGGCTCCGGGGGGGGGGGGGGGGGGGGGGTTGGCAGTCCCGACCCGGCGGTGGGCGGCGGTTCGGTGGTGGTGCCGCCGGTGGCAGGGCAGGCGGCGGGGGCGTCACATCGTGACCAGTTAGCGGCGGGCGGCGGCGGTGGGTGCGGGTGGCGCGGCGCCGCCAGCCGCCGGTGGTGGTGGCGGGCAGGGGAGGGGGCGACGACGGCGCCGGGGACGCGTGCTCGCTAACTGCCCCTATTTTTTTTACCCAGCCCGAAAATTCACTCCTGCTTGGAGTAGAACCCAGGTCCCTGGGGTGCTACTTTTTTTTTTTTTTTTTTTTTTGAGGGCATTAGTGCTACTTGGAAGTCTTAGCCATCACATTCAAGAGTCCTTTTGCGCCTGGGTTTAGAATGAGACAGATTAGCACTGTATGTGGCAAATGATTGTTTTCTGCTCACTATCATTGCTGTTATTCTGTACAGTCCACTTTAGAGACACATATTTGTTTGGAAACAATCTTACAGGTTTTTGTGATACCACGCTAATTGTTTACTTAATTTGTTCAGTTAGCTTGAGGAATGTTTGTGAATTTTTTTGCTACTTGCTACTGACACCAAATAAGGATCTCTTTTGCTTGTAGCCCTTTGATTTTTTTGATTTATTATTTTTTTGGTGGTTGAGCAGTAACCAGTACTACGTTTGAATCCCTTGTAAAATATTTTGATTAAATGTGAAAGTATCTGGTAACATGTCAAAGAAGAAAAGATAGCAAAAATGTCTCCTTTTTCACTACAGCTTAGAGGAGGCAAGCAATAATTACTTGCCAACCATTGGCCTGTTGTAGATATTGTCCTTTATCTTGACCCGTGCACAAATTGGTGTGGCATTTGTGAACAGAATGATGCAAGGGTGACCTTTAATCTTATCATAAATTGTGTTACAGAGCTTGAGACATGAAACCTTTGTTTGTTTGAATGACTGCAAAGGCAAATCCTACTGAAATTTTAGATACAAATTTTTTATGGTGGTTGTTTAATGGTAAACTAACAGAGCTTAATTCTGCTTCAGGTTGCTGAGAGAGCACTATTTTTGTGGAACAATGACCATATCGAGAATTTGATCAAACAAAATAGTAAGGTTATATTACCTATCATATTTCCTGCGCTGGAGAGAAATACCAACGGGCACTGGAACCAAGCTGTGCAAAGCCTCACTCTTAACGTCCGAAAACTGTTCTCTGATTATGATCCTGGGCTGTTCAACGAGTGTCTGCGAAGATACGAGGAAGAGAAAGCCAAAGAGAAGGAGAACAAATTGAAGCAAGAAGCCACATGGAAACGCCTCGAAGAGATTGCATCAGCGAAAGCAACGAGTGGAGCGGCAGTGCTCGTCTCTCGACCCTTGCCTCGTCAATCTTCACTTGTGTAACGAACCATTCAGGTGGTAAAATAGCTACTGCTTCTCTTTGGTAGCTTCAGAATCTGGGAAAGTGTTCTCTAATGTATGAATTTCTGGAATTGTCAGGTGGTCATGAAACATTGTACAGGATTGAGTTGTATATACAAGGTATATTAAGGTGGGCAATTTGACAAAAGATCCGAGAAGCCAGTTAGGTTAGGCAAAGTAGCTTCATTTCTCAATCCTGTGGCTTGGCTTCTTTTGGCATGCTCAGTTAATTGCTGTATCCTTTAGCCTTGTCAGTAGTTGGTAATGATCTGTTTCTTTTACCAGGTCCTGCAATGTGTAATCGTTTCCGGAAACAAAAATTGGTGGTGGTAGGTGGATAGGGCCCTAGCTAGTGTTAGAATGAGTCGTCGTTGTTCTTGTTGAGTCGGTATGGGCCTTCATGTAACTTGATGTTTGTAAATGGAAGAAGATGAATTTTCTTTTGAGTACAGATATGAGCAAAGTATGGCTCACAAAATTAGTGAAGTTATTGTTTGCTAGGAGTTCAAGCATTGTGACGTCATATGGAACATTTACCGTTTGGTGCTCCCAGAAAACTGAATGCTTAAGCAACGCTTGATGAGCCATCATGAAATAATACTTCGACCTCACATGTAATAAAATTCTGAAACACCTTATTATCAAGGCCTCTTTGTTCATCACCATCATCATCATCATAGCGTTACATGTGCCTGAAAAATCACAATGGTTCAAGAACTAGACGACTAATGCACTTGTCACCGTTATACTAAATCACATCTCTGCTGACACTAGCTTAGCAAACAGAAGCAACACTGGACAACTCTATGAGATCGAGCTTGAAGCCGGGCTGCACGGTCACTAGCTACTTGCCCTGCTGAGCTTTCCTGGCCGCCAACACGGCGCTGAACGCCGGGCGGCAGTAGGCGTCGCCGGAGTCCTGGAAGAACATGGAGGCGACGACCTTGTACATGGCCTCGGTCATGTGTACGCCGTCCCAGTTGACGTACTTGTCCGGCTGCGCGCAGGCGGTGGTGACCTCCGGCGAGCCGCAGGTGGCGAAGAGGTCGAAGTTGTATGCGCCGCCGCCGGAGCCGCAGCACGTGCGGAAGGGCTCCGTGAAGCCGTACCTGGCCGGGTTCCGCATCACGGCGAGGTGCGCGGCGTAGTAGTCGGCGTAGGCGATGACGGCGGCCGGGTGCTTCTGCCGGAGGCGGCGGAGGTTCGCCAGGAGGAGGCGGTTGTGGGCGTAGCTCTGGCCGTTCACCGACGCCACGCAGCTGATGTTGTCGCGGTCCTCGGCGCGCGCCAGCGACATGGCCAGCGGCAGGCAACCCGTCAGCGGCAGACCCTGCACGATCATGTACTTGGCGCCGCGGTCCAGCAATCCCTGCCATTGTTGTATTTGCAAAACAACGGTAAATTAATTTCTGCTACTACTTTTGGTATTCTAAAAACCATGATTAGACTCCGTTTACCGCATTGTAAACATCAGAGATCTTTATTACTGGATCATATATTCAGAACTGTAAATCTGTGCACATATGTCCGGCTACTACTGATTCAGAAAGCGTGGATGCAGACTTTCAGAGACAATGCAGTAAAGTATGCGTACCCAAATTGGGCCAATGTCACAGTTTTGGAGGTTGCAGAAGCCGCTGCGCCTCATCAAAGCAGATCGTCAAAAAGAAAACACTGTTAATTTGCATCTGCATTTCACCGTTTTCGGTTTGATTTACTCTGCACTTACCTATACCTTGAAGGCAACTGGCAAGAGCAGTACTGTGACATCTGGCTACTCTTACTGTAGTTCTGTTTACGGTACTCTAGCTAGCTCCTTAAAGCGTGAAGATGGTTTGACATTTCTGAGTATACCTAAAATAGAACGAGCGGAATTCTGTAGTAGTACAAATACCAGAAGACAAATACTACTACCACTACGGTCTACGGGAATGTATTAACGAGGTCCTTTCCCCCTTGAGGATCGAGTACCGCTAAAAATGGGTGCACCTAGTACTTGAAAGGTGGTTTTCTTCCGGTGGGATGCTCCAGCCAGTACTACTTGAAAGTTCATCCGTTCGTTTACTCAAAACGTTCATCTGTTCGTGCATGTTGTCGACAGAAAAAGAACAGCTAGGCCCAGTGCTACGGCTTTCTTTCTAGAAGCAACTGTAGCAATGTACCGTGTGGACGATGTACACACAGTGGAGATCAAAGCCAAGAAAATATGAATGCACCGGCGAAAACAAATGTTCTGACATGTGACAGCACAGGATGGGGAACAGGCGGCGTTAAATACGACACCAACTCCTCATCTAGTTGGCCGGCGTGACACTGACACTGCTAATTACGACCTCTAAGTATACCTTGCCTTGCACAACTATTCTTAAGTTTCCAGATTTGTTAAACCTGGATAGATGGATGTCAATCGATCAGTGTCAGATAGGGACCAACAAGCTCCAGTGTCGCTTGTTGATGAAGAGGTGATTAGTCATGATACCATGTTTAACTCCCGACACTATGGGCTATGGAAAAAAAGAGAGTACCTCGATGAAGGTGGTGACTCTCTGGACGGCCATGGTCCGGATGAGCTTGGGGCGGATGGAGGGCGGCGCCATGACGGTGTAGGCGTAGTCGTTGGCGCCGATCTCGCCCACCCAGAAGAGCGCGTCGGCGACCTTGTCCTTGCTCTTGTCCTTGCTGGTCCGGCGGAGGTGCGCGTCGAACCAGGCGAGCTGCGTCATGATGGACTGCGGCGTGATGTCCATGGACAGGTTGTTCTTGGCGAAGAAGTCGTGCTCGATGGCCGTCGACCCGGCCACCGCGAAGTTCACGCCGACGTTGTCAGTTGATGAGTTGCCGGCGGCCGCGAGGTATGGCGGGAGGAAGGAGGGGAGGGCGAGGCGCTGGGCGAGGAAGTCGACGACGAGGCGGCCGTCGGAGTAGCGGTTGGTGGAGCGGTGGAAGAAGGTGGCGCCGTACGGCGGGCTGGAGACGTAGCCGAAGGAGTAGGGCCCCGTCGTCGAGTGCGTGTTCCCCGTGTCGGTGAACGAGTCGCCGAACGCGTACACCGTCCGGAACGGCGACGACGAGGACGACGAAGGCGCGGCCGCCGGAGCCGCCACCGCCATCTCGGCGACGGACACGGCCATGGCCAGGAAGACGACGACGAGGAGACGGCTGGTCGCCATGGCCAGGACGACGACGAGGAGCTAATTAAGCTGTTGTTACTCTAAACTTGCGGCGTGTGGTCTGGTTTTTATAGCTGGATCGGAAGCAGGTCAGTGCGAGCAATTGAAGCAGCGGAGCCCGCAGTAGTGCAGAACAGTAGCAGTACTGTGTCTGCCGCATTTTCGATACCGATAGATTGAGCAAATACAGTGTACGCGCCAGTACCACCACACTCTCCATGGTGATGGATGGTATACGCGCATTACGTGATTTATTAGCTGCAGGAATCGTGTTTGTACGTACATACGTGGGCGTTCGCGCACATGACGTCGCGGTGCGCGGCAGCATTACTACGTGCGCAGATAATCAGTTGGCAGTTGCACGGCGTCGCAATCACATGGAACAATTAATTACGCCCTAAGCTGCTGGCGACGGAGCTCTCGACGACGAATAATGTATTTCTCCGACACCAAATTAAAAGATCATGACGTTGCCCTTCCTGACGATAGGTTATAGTGATGCATGCTCTCGAGTGACTTGCTCGAGTCTCGACCGACGGGCATGGTCGCGTAAGAACGATCCGGCATGAGGGCGTGAAGAATCTAAATGCGCCGGTTGTGGTTGCACCAAACCTCCTGGACCGGACGGCCGTCGGGCAAATAGACGAGCAGCCGGCTTAAATAGCACTTACACCATTTGTCTCTGCTCCGGGCCCTGTAAAGTTTCACGGTTTCACCTACTGCCGTGCTGCTGCCAGCAGAAATACAGCTACTATCAGTAAATTTCTTCTGGAATAAAAAGTTTGTTCAAAATTTCTCAAGGAAAAAGGGACGATCTCGCGCGCGCGCGCGCCACCAAACCATCGTCGTCTGCCTCTCCAGTCCTGACCCAATCACCCAAACATGGGCGACGGCCGTGGGACCCGCGCAGCCAGTGTCTCGTCCCGTGGCCGTCCTTGCCCAGCGTCCCCACCGCGCGCCTCGAACAGTAACCGGCCATCCATCTCTCCCGCCAAAATCTCCCGTCGCATGTCCCCGTCTCCCTGGTTCATCACATTTATATGCCTCCACCTCCGCACTAATCCTGATTCTTCCAGTTATTTTGCGCATAATAAACTCATATCACCAGCTGTTAACCTCCCAAGAATTATTACCAGTTATTATCTCCAAGCGCTAAGATGGCGGGAAACCGGGCGCTGCTCCTCGTCGCCGCCGCGCTCTTCGCGGCCGTGGCCTTCGCCTCCGTCGCCTCCGCGGAGGACGCTGCCAAGCCGACCATCCTGACGCCCGTCGCGCACACCCCGCTGCCGTCGTTCGAGGGCGACACGCCGGCGGCTGACGACGCCATGGACGACGACGACGCCGCGCCCGTGGGCGCCCCCACCGGGGCCACCATGACCGACCCCAAGCCCCCGCTGACCACCACGCCCGGCGCTGCTGCCGGTGACGCGGCGGCCGCCACCAGCGGCGCGTCCGTGCTTGCGGCTCGCGTCGGCGCCGTCGTGGCGGTCGCCGCAGGCGTGTTCGCCTACTAAGCCGGACACCCCACAAACGGAATGGACATCATTTCCGTTTCATTTTTTGCAAGGGATCGAACGTCGTCTGTGCATGCCTGCACTAGATGATCAAAGACATGCACGGGCTATGCAAAAGTACGCATGACTAGCTTTCTTCTATATATGTACACATGAGACTAATTTGATGTATAACTTTGTTTCTAGTATATATGTACACATGAGACTAAATTGATGTACTATAACTTTGTTTTTTTTTATGAACTCTGAGCCAATATAAGTATAGTAGTAATCTCCCGTTGCATGAAGGTAACTACTAACTATCAACGCAGCGAGGAAGGATGCTTGCTGCGAAAAAGGTTCAGATAAGAAATAGTGCAGCAGAGAGCATGCTCACTAGAAGCGGCATCAAGGCAACATACGATTCGGCAAACGAAAAAAATGATACGTTTCATCGCATTTGACACCATGCCTTACAAAATTTGGGGCACAAAGTATATTGCTAGCTGCTCCCTCCGTTCCCAAAATACCTGTAGCTAATCCAAGGTCAAAATCTGGCGAGAATGGAAGACATACATTTACAGCCGCCTTACATCCATTCCAGCCAGACAAATACACGTGATGACCAAATTCCTTTCATCTATAAGCTTCATATAACCTAAAGCCTCCACCCTAATATTCTACAAAAGATAAGAAATCCCTAGAGCATGGTTTCAAACAATTTTGCCTCCCTTGTGTATCTTCCTGCAAGACTCACCCTTCTGTAGCTGTGAACTGGGCTCAGTAACTCACTATACCATATGGTGTAGCTGTGAAACTGATAACAAGTAGATCAATAGACCGTATGGTGAATTCAGATCAACACTATGACAAAGTAGGTCTGCTGGGGCTGGTGATTTGCAGGTAAATGCAGTAGAAAGACTAGAGCCACCAACCCACATTCACTACACTGCATCATTGCCATTCTCCTGCTCTGTCAATTTGTTGGTGTCCGGTGTGGCCGATTTGCTTACTGAGGAATGACCGTCAACTGCTTCCTGAAATTCATAGACAACCGAGCAGGCACTTTCAATCTTTCAGCCCTTGATCAATGAACGAGCAAGCCAGTATCAACCAAATGCAGAAAATTGTTGTCAATTAATTCGATGGGTTTTGGATTTTCAAACTGGAAGAATCAGCAGGAGCATACCTTTTCTGCAGTTCCATTCAGAGTCTTTTCATTTCTACTATGGCTAAGTCCACCGTTGCTATTAGATACGACCGACCCATTCTCATGAATTTCCTATTTCAGTATTTATCAACATTTAGAAGGATAATATCAGCTGCTGAAATAAGTGATATACCAAGCAACAAAATAGCATTTACCTGCTCATCTTCATTGTCTCTGCCAGAGGAATCGGAATTCTGTGTCCTGCCAAGGGCACTGGATTCTGTGCTTGACTGTTCTGATTGGTCTGCTTGTCCCTCGAGTGCATTTCTCCTCGATTCTTCCTCCTTTAGTTTCCTAAATCTGAACATAAAAAATGCATAAAAAATTATCACAGTGCAATACAGTGCCTCCGTCAAGGTTAAACACTATAACTTCTTTACTAATCCTTCTTTACCAATACATTAGTTTTTTTTAGCAATAATACATTAGTTTTTTCCAGTTGCATTGCCCTATTATTTTGCTTTTTTCTTCCCCTTTATGTGGTCCAATGAAAACTTGGAAAAAGTATGTCAATTTTTATCAACTCAACGGTTTCTATGTGCTCCCTGCCAGATGCACCAACCTTATTTCTAGAGCAGTAATAAAGGGTGTCGGTGTCAATTGTATCTGAACTACAGATTAAGCCTATATTCACGTCTATCAGAACCCACCATTCTTTGGATAGCTACACCCAATAACTCACACAGAGCAAAAACTGATACGCATCATGATTGGATGGTTACTGGATTCGTGCTGATTGCTGATTATAAGTTTATATCTTCTAAATGTTATAATGAAGTTTCTTCAAATACCTCTGAGTCAATTCTGAAATTACAATGTACAAAAGGCTTCATAAAGACTCTCCAAACAATAACTGGTATGTTTTCTTAAATCTTATTTTAAGCATTCAGCCATGTCTCTTATTCCTACATTGAGTATCAGTTTATCATTAATACATTGGCTTCTAGATCTGGTCATGGTAATGGATTTTCAATTCATATTAAGATCCCAATCAAAATGTATGCACAAACATTTGCTGTCTGGATCCAGCACTTTCACTGGTCATGACTTCAGTGATAAAATAGTACAATCATTCATCAGTGATCTTCAGCAACTATAAGAAATCAAGGCATTAATCAGTGTTCTCCAACAATTTTTCCACATTACCTTTCACCACGTTGCGGCCCACTTGGTTTTGCTTCTTGGTTAGGCTGGGGTTTATCCAGCTTAGGGAGAGAGTCAATCTTAATAGCAGATTCATTCTTTGCAACATTAGCCAACTCTTCCCTAGAAAGTTTGTCAATATATTCTTTAACAGGATTTTTTGCACCTCCAAGCTTTTGAAGCCACACTTGCTGTGCAGTGCTGAGGATATTATTTGTAAGCCTGCAAAAGGCAGTAACTAATGAACAGCACAAATAAAAAATAATTAACACAAAAAGGAAACAAAAAACATTGACATCTGCCTCAGGTAGGACTTTCACATAAGCGAACGCAAAACTAAAACAAATAGTGTCGTCATACAAGGAAAGCAGAGTAAATTTGGTCAACGTAAAGGGTGAAAACTTATTCTCAACAATATAAATTACCGTATGCTACATTCATGATAAAACTAAGACAACACCCTACAAGTATACTCCTATTCTTAAACTGATGGTGATAGAACAAATTATTAAGGGTAATTTTGAACTGAATAATTTTTCCCAACGTCTTCATTCTGAGAACATAGGGAGCATATAGCAAACCACCCCTAAAAGGAACATATATCGCAAACTATTTGAATTGAGAAACAATTTTCTTTATCAATAAATTCATAGACACCACCCGACAAGCAGTCAAGGCTTGCAAAACAAACATTGGAAAAATATAACTTTTCACTCAAAGCAAACATAGATAGTACTTTTGCAATCAAGCCACTTCTAGTTTCTAAGGCAGTGCTGATTAATATTTTAATTAAATGGAAAAATTGTATTAGTGGACACTGGGAGTAATAACAAACATTGAACTCTAATTAAATGGAAGAACTGCACTGATGGAGCCTGGAAGCCCAAAATAAACATAGGCCCATGATTCAAAGCTAAAACAGATTCACTTATTTTAATCCACAATACTTTTAACAATACAGAAGGGTAACTTAATCAAGCTCACCAAAATCAACAGCAAATCAACAACAACAGTGCATTGACAGTGTTTCATTAACCATGCATATTGCATTCGGACAGCAAACCAAGTTATGCAACACATGTCATGGAGACACTACCAACAAGACTCAGAACTATTATAATTATAAACAAAAAGTGATTCAATTTGTACACTATGCTCACCAGTATAGACTAAGTCCAGAAGGCACGGAAAGAGCAAAATAACCGATTAGCAAAGGCAAGAACTTCGTTACAGCTTGAGCACCTTGCTGGTTAGGATCATTGCTCTGCAAAATAACACTATTATAAATAGAATGTTGAAAACTTGTAAAATATAATGGGACTCCATGGGCTACTGATGCACATTAGCATCAGACATCTCCAGTGACATTGCTATTTAAGCCTTTGCAGTTACACAATTCTGTTCCCTGAACAGTAAAGAAGTTTCGAAGGATTTCACACAATACAACACAAATCTTTAGAGGTAGAAAAGAGCTTAGACAAGCAATCTGTCTAATCTTGCATATATCTTTGCACAATCATGTGGTTGAACAAAAGTTGTGTCATGCTATCATTCTTTAGCACGTCTGCTTGGCAGTATCTGGAAACCAGTTGCCCTAACCTATGATTCTATAATCTAGAGGTTAGGGCCGTTAGGCTGCATAATCAGGAGAGTTACAATGCAAATCACTACTAGGTAGGTGACCGAACAAATCCAGGTTGCTGATTTGTTAGAACCGTGCTAGAATACAGATCCATCAGAATCAATAACAAAAATTCCGTATCAGTATTAAAGACCAGAATGAAAGTGATCTTAGAGTAGAATAGCAGCTTCAGCAGAATACATATGTCCAAAATTTGATAAACTAACCTGTGGTGGCTGCATTACTTGAGCAGATATGTATTGGGAAATGACAAGAAGAACAGGTAGGACAAGGTATGCCAGAGTGTCTGACCAGCCAAGTGGCGGATGGCCATCCTACAACATGATCGAATATACTGGAGTCAGAAATACAGAATAGATTCCATAGTTCATGAACCAATGTCAGCCACCATTATGAAACAGTTTTATACAAAGAACCATTTATAAGGCTGCGTAATGGTGTAAAGCCGCATTAACAGAAAACCAATTATTATTTTTTTAGATAATGGGAAGAGTGCATTAAATCCCAGCCTAGGCTAAAAACCACTCAAATTTCCAGGGCAACAGAACAAGATGTACTTGCTTTTTTAACCTCTACATCACCAAATATAACCAAAGGGTTATTTGCATCAATACCATCACTTTGGAGTGCGTATTCATCTATACCATCAAGCTAGTCAATGACATGCGGGTTCTGGTCCTACATGTCATTGACACAGTGATGATACAAATGAAAAATGCACCTACAGTGATGGTATGGATGGAATTTTTTGAAACCAAACGGTAAACAAGAACATCAACACGACTACAATTCAGTACTCGAGTCTTACATGCTGATGGGAACCCTAAGGCAATAAAACTCATTGTATATCCTCCCAACAGGAATGTAGTTATGTTCATGCTGTGATGCTGTATTATGCCAGCAGGAGCACCTAAGATTACATTAGACTGCTAACTACAATGTCCTAGGCAAGGAAATGAATGCAGAATGCAAAATCTTGATAGAGTAAATAATTGAGCACAGAATCAGATAGAATAATTGAAATTCTTTATAACATAACTGCATTGTAGAGGACTTCAATGAACTAGTGGCACCGTATTGCTATGTACATGAAGGGAAGAAAGCCTATGCAATGGAATATAAAGTTGTTTCTACTTAAATCCTTGTTCACTGAAATATCAGCTATTAGTACATACCGTAAAAGGAAAAAGCCATGATATTCCTTGGCCACTTTGTCGAGCAGTAATTGTTGTAGGGCCAGCCAAGGAAGGTATCCAAAAGAAGCCTTCAGTCAGAAGTCCCTTTTTTAATAAAGGTACGAACAAATCAGGTAACATATATAATAGTGCAACATAACAAAGAATTATATATAGAAAGAATGAATGTTCCAGCATATCAACCTCATTAGCTACATTCGAGAGAGCTCTATATAGACCAATCCAAACTGGTATTGTCACAAGAGTAGGCAAGCACCCTATTACAGAAAATAACAAGGGAACTGCATGTGAATAATTAACAGAAGAGTATGTTCACATAAAAAAGTACCTTAAACAGAAAAGAATAGCTATAGAATGATATGAAAATATCTGAAACCTGAGGACAAGACCAACTATGGTAATTAAGAGCTACCTGCAAGTGGGTCAACACCAGACAACTTGTATAAGCGGGCAGTTTCAAGCTGTATCCTTTCCTGCAAGGGTAAAAAAGGATTTACAATAAAAATGTGATTACAGTTGTAGTCTAAATTCATTTATTAGATCCAAAATGCAGTTTGTATTTGGCTAAACCAATCCACTTATGCCCAATTTAGATCTCATTAGCTCCGAAATTAGCCAGCTTTTGAATGTAAAATAATACTTTATTTGAAATGGGCCTATATGATTCTGTACTCTGCTGTGCCTCAAGGGGAAAAAATTAGCTAAGACTGCAGCACAATACAATCAAGAATCTTTATTACAAAACATATGTTTTGTGGGGAAGCACTGAGCAAGATGAGAAAAGTAAACTTTCCAATGATAAGGACCTGAATTTACAGTGACATAATATTTTTACCACTGGTATCACATAATGAAGGAATTGCAAGGTTTACCCTGTCATGGTTCCACGGTGTGCATTGACAAATTCAATGTAAGAACATGTTCAATGGTACAACAACAGAACATAAGGGTGAAAATGGGTGACCCTAAGGGTACCCTTCCGCCCGTCTTTATTTCAAACAAATGAACCGCTTTTCCAAAAAGTAAGCTAATTTTGGAAAATTATGTCATTTGGTTGAAGAGTTAGAGGGTACCCTTACGGACACGCATTATCACACTAAGAACGTGTGCAGCAGCATGACATATTTTTCTTTTTGGGTAACAAATCAGTATGAAATATAAGCACCTGATCACCAGCATATCGTTCTTGAATTGCCTTCACCTGAGGTTGTAGTGACCTCATTGCAAGTGCAGATTCGACCTGTCAGATAAAGATAATGGTCTAGTTACAATAATGGATGCATGGACAAAGAAATCACATATACTGCTTTTAGCAGCAGAGTACACATTTGCCAAACTCTAAACGCGCATAATTTTCTATTTTAATTAAATCTCCAGCGGGAAAAAAAATACTGTTCATATTGAAAGAAGAGAAACATAACTAAAAAACTTGATCAAGATAATACTAAGCAACCATATGTGCAATATCACAAATATACATTAACGAGAATGAACTTAACGTCGCTGTTCAAAGAAACTGCCGGGAATTGCTGGGACCACAACACTTGCACAACAAACAAAAGGAAAACAGCTAACATCTCGGTAGACGCGTGACCAGTGAACTTAAGCACTCTATAATCCACAGAATCAGTAATTTCAACAAAGAAAAAAAAGGATGTTGCACAAGGACACCAGGTGATGCATCAGGCAAAACCATGCAATTAGAGGATTCCATCTGATTGGAAGAATGTGCTCTTGCATCACCATCTAATTCCAGTAGGTAATGATTTAATGACGAATTTAATCCAGAAGACCAAACCTCATTAACTGTTCTGAGTTAGAAAGCAGCAGCACCTTATCTCAATGTGGAAACAACCATGTGTTTCACGTTCCTCTACTCAAACAGTTCCACCATTAAAGTTTTTCAGAAGGTACGGGTACAAGTGATCAAGTCACACATTAAGTACTGGAGAAAATGACATCCTGCAAGGATTCACAATTTTCTAGGATATGCTTGAAGCTACACCCAGTGGATAAATACAGCCACAATGCCAGATATGTCGTATACATCACATAATCAAATTGATACAAATGTCAACCATTTTTTGTTGAGCTGCAAATTTCAATGATTCAGAAGTTAATTGGAAGTAAACCCTATTGTTTACTTTGAATATCTGCCATAGTGCACAAGTTTACTTTGAATATCTGCCATGTGAAGTGCAGACACGTTATGATTATAGTTTACTTTGAATATCTGCCATAGTGCACAAGTTTACGTAGCTGTTTGCTAACGAGACTAAATTAATCACTCCCAAAGAGGGTTATCAGGATGATCTTATCAGGGAAAAAAGAAATCACACAATGTGCTTATCACGAAAAAAAAAAAATACAGCACAATGTGTTTTGATGGAAGAAACATAGAAGAGACTTGCCTGCTTTTTTGTAAGAGGAAATGTAGCTGCCTTGACAAGAACAGTGAGGAGAATGATTGCAAAACCATATGAATAAGGAACATGGAGAGCTGATAGACCATCTTTCAGAACCTGCCAATGGAGAAAAAATGTACATAACCTGAAAGGGGGTTGAAGCATGGTATGAATATATAAGAAGAAGAGGATGCGGACTGAGAATAAGCAAAACCCTTAAACAAGCATGCACGAACTGAATTGGCACCTAATTATCAACAAGTTCATTATATAACTCCAGAGGACACTCACATAATCACGTGCACAAATGTGCAGGAAGTGGGATGTAGAACTCATACTTTCGCCAGTTTATTGATGTTTTCAGGACAACCTTTTTAGCTCAAAAATGAACTAAAAATGTTGTCCTAACTTCATCACTCGTCAACTAAAAACCAGAGAGATCATATCCACATCTCCATTCTAGCTCTTAGTGAAAAGTCAAATTGTCTTTCATATAAACTGTACTTAACAGCTACACATTGTATTTTTGTGTAATCGGGACGGATGGGATGGGTACTCAAGTGATTTACTGGTGAAACGAACTTAAACTATTACAGACTTTAAAACACACCAATCAGCAACCGTTGCAATTAACTGAATACCAGTTGCTGGACTCAATCAGTTCCCTTGTTATTTGAAACCTACTTTAACCTTCTCCTTGGGTCCATTTTTCTTCCTAGCAGTGCCTATGACAAGTTAATCTTACCTAATGCCCTTGAGGCATGGCTGTCAACGAAAATTTTCGTTTGTGAAAAATCAATGAAACTGTACTGGAAGTTGGAAGAAACAAATTAGTTTTGCAGTTCCTCAAGTACAGAAACAATCACAAATACCAGTATCAACACTGCATGCCTGCAGGATTGCAGTGCAGGTCCAAATCAAGCTCTTCAAGTAATGACAGAAATGCAGCCTAAGGATCAGTACTGTGCAAAATGTCCCGCCATTCCTGTTAACACCATAGCACTAATAATTGCCACAAGTGGGTTTGGCTTTCAGAAAGCTAATGAAATTCACCCCTCCTGTGGTAAGTACATACCATTTCCACACTATTCGTGATCATTTCCATAAAGTATATTACTCCTTTTTTTTAGGGCAAAGTATATAACTCCTTTGCAGCAGCAACACCACCAGTTTAACTGAATTAAATTCTGAAATGGATCGCTCTCAGCCAACTCAGCTATCTAATCTAAGCAAGTGGATTCCAGCTAACATTTCTACTCTCGTATCACGGCATTTTCAGCGGCAGAAACGAGTAACACACAACACCACACAGCCGCGCAAACTCCAAAACAGGATGGAGAAGACGCGTATACACACGGCACCACAGGCAATTCACCCCAACCGCAGATAAACCCGAGTCAATCGAACCGAGACAGGCAAGCACGAACCCGCACGCTAACGCGGCAGGGGCCGCTGGGAACCATGAAACGCACCTTGAGCACGGTCTCCATGGAGTTGGTGATGCCGGAGAGCCAGTCCCCGGCCTCCTTGGTCCCGCCGCCGCTCTCCACGGCCACCTCAGAGGACGCCGAGACGGCGGCATCCGCGACAGTGTATAGGAACGCCTCGACGCGGCTGAGTAGCTCGCCGGCGTCGGCGCTCCCGAGCGCGGCGACGGGGCGGAGGCGAAGTGGGCGCGGCGGGAGGCGGCGGAAGCGCGGTAGGGAGGGGGGCAGCGACGGGGGCAGGGCGAGCGCGATGGCTAGGGTTTGGGGGCGCGCGAGGAGGTGGGAGTGGGAGAGCGCGGCCATTGGAGGAGAGGACGAGGAAGCGCGGCGGTGGTCGGAGACGACGGGGAATGGAGGAATGGAGAGGACGGCCGCGAGCAAATTTCTAGCAGGCAAGGGGGGGGACTCCAACTCCAGAGTGGTGGGGCAAAGCGATTTCCAGCAGGAACAGTGGACTAGGCGGAGCAGCAGCGTTTTGATACGGAATTCACGCGTGCGTGTTCCTTCCTACGAGCCCGCTTATTCGCACGTGGGCCGGTGGTGGAGGCTGCACCAGTAATGTTGCCTGGGCCCCACACGTCTGACCAGTACGACCGTAATGGATCGGCCCAGGATCGAGAGAGCCTTTTCGTTCCTGTAAGGCCGTTTTGCAACTGAAATGGCCCAGGTCTGAAATACACCACAATTCGATCTGGATGATACGTCCTGAAAATTCACAATGATATGAAACCAAGCAAAGTTCCGAAATACACTACTATTCGATCTGGATGCAAGTCTACACGAGTGACATCTCACAAACTAGTTAGCTTTCAAAGGGGTACAAAATTAAACCTGAGTATTACTGCTAACATAAGCATCACCAATCTAGTACCTAGTACAGCACCAAGATACAAGTCTAGGTTTTTATGATGACCTAATAATAATACAAACTTTTTTTTTTTGACGTAAAACTGGCAGGTGCGCTGCCCATTCATTAAGAGAGGAGCAAAATAGCAGGAAATACAAAACAGTCTTTGTAAGGTTCAGGTAGCACCTAATAGGCAGCCCTAGGCTGGCTTACTAATCATGATTAAAAGAAGAGAAAAAGAAGACTGCTAGTAGTGGCCAACAGTCTGGCCAAGCAAAGCTAGAAGGACTAGGGAGGGAGACAGGAACAAAAGAGAAATGCAGATGGCCTTCTACGTCGGATTTTGTGCGATCCTAATTCTCTGCCGCTGTGACGACGTCGTTGTGAACCACTTCACCGTTCGCCATTCTGTAAAGGGCTATTTCCTCCTTTGTCAGTTGGGCTACCTGCATGTGATTAAGCATATTATTTTCGAAAATACGCATGTTTCGTTCTTTCCATAGATTCCACCAGGTGTAGATGATGACTCCCGCAGCTTTCCTTCGTTGAGATCTACTAATCATCTCTGTGTTGTGGGTGAGCCATGGTGCGACACCCCGGTCATGCGCATCACGCAGTTGTGTTCCTTCTATGCCCATCCATCTCCACACCTGATGGACAACTTGCTTGGCAAAGGTGCATGCTGTCAACAAATGATTTGCACTCTCTGTCTCCGCTTGGCACAAAGGGCAGGTTGGGTTATGCTGCAAGCCTCTTTTTTCTAGATTATCTGCCGTTAAAATCTTCTCATGCATTGCCGTCCATGCAAAGAAAATCACTTTGGGCTCAGCTTTAGCCCTCCACAATGTTAGAGACGGAAAAGGAGGGTGGGAGCCTAGAAATTGTGCCTTGTATGCCGTGGCCGAGAGGAGTACTTGCCGTCTGCGCTCCATCTCCAGATTATTGTATCTTGAACACTAGGCTGCAGCGTGACTTCTCGGATCATGGCGCTTAACTTCAGATATTCAGTTACCTGCTGCCGGGTTGAGAGCCCTCTTACCGAAGTAATCCAGCTATTGTTTGCTAATTCCTGAGCCACGGTTCTGTTTTTGTAGTGGGCGAGCTTGTATAAGTGAGGGGCAATTTCCTTGGGTGATTGATCTTGTAGCCATTTATCTTTCCAGAAGAGACATTTTTCCCCATTCCCAATTGTGATCTTGGTGGATGCCCGGAAAAGGGCTATGTCAGCCTCATCGCAAGGGAGGTCCATACCATGCCATGGTTTTGAGTCGTCCGTCCATTGTTGCCATAGCCATCTCTGTCTCAGCGCGCGACCAAATTTTTGTAAATCCATAATCCCAAGGCCGCCCAATTCTTTCGGTCTGCGCACTACTTGCCAGTTTACAAGATGCACGCCCCCTTTCTGGCCTTCCCCATCTTCTCCCTTCCATAAGAATTTCTTCATGATTCTCTCAAGCTTTTTTATAGCCCATTTTGGGATGTTGAAAACCGTAGCATGGTATGTCACAATTGGCACTAATACTGACCTGATCAACTGTGCCCTCCCAGCTTTATTCATTAGCTTGCCTTTCCACCCCGGCAGTTTTCCACCCACCTTGTCGATTAGGGGTACAAAGTCAACCTTTCTTAGTTTTCTTGTGTGTAGTGGGAGTCCGAGATACCTGCAGGGGAAGGATTTTACTTCTGCCGGGAAATCTTCCGTAATCTCATCAATATCAAGGTCTTGGCATCTGATTGGATAGAGCTCGGACTTATGTAGGTTGGTACGCAGTCCGGTCGCCTCGCCAAAGCATGATAGAATTTCTTTTAGCACTAGTAGATCATCCCTTGAGGGGTGAATGAAGATGGCCGCGTCGTCGGCGTAAAGCGAGACCTTGACTCCATGTGACCTTGGCGTCAGATTACTAAGAAGTCCCCTTTCATGGGCAAGGTGCAGGATTTTTTGCAGCGGGTCTATCGCCAAAATGAAAAGCATTGGCGATAAAGGGTCCCCCTGACGAAGGCCACGGTGGTGCTTAACTGGTCTGCCTTGCAATCCATTTAGTAGTGCTCGCGAAGATGACGTTGCCAAAATGCAGCTTATCCATTCTCGCCACCTTGGTCCAAAGCCCAGCCTTTCCATGATGTCCAGAATGTATCCCCATGAGACAGAGTCGAAAGCTTTCGCGATGTCCAGTTTGAGGAAGATGGCAGGCCGCTTACTGCTGTGCAGCTGTCTTAGCAAATTTTGCACAAACACGAAGTTGTCATGGATGCACCGCTTCTTGACAAAAGCACTTTGGTTGATTGACACCATCTCAGCCAATTTGGGGGCTAGCCTGTTGGCTAGCAGCTTGGAGAATATTTTTGCAATGCTATGTATGAGGCTGATAGGTCTGTAGTCTCCAATGCGCATGGCATTTTCTTTTTTTGGGAGCAACACAATATTAGCTGTGTTAAGTAGGTTGAAAATGTGGCCCCGGTGCTCAGTCAGCTGACGGAACACTTGCACTACATCGTGCTTAACTATCTCCCAACACTTGACATAGAAGGCCCCAATGAAACCATCCGGCCCTGGCGCATTTTCTTTTAGCATGTCAAGGATGGCTTGTTTAACCTCTGATTCATCAATGACCTCTTCCAGCTCTGACAGGTTATATGTTGGGTAGTTGAGTTCATCCCAGTTAAGTTTCAGAGATCCCCTGTGCCGTGTCCCAAGCAGCCCATCAAAATGTCTGTATATTTCTTTTTCCTTGTCTTCATGTGCTATTGATAGTCCCTCTTCTGTCTGTATGTCACACCCCAAAATTTCCTATTTTAGGATGTGAACCGTTTTTCAACTTTCAGTGCCATTTTTCAATATTTTGAAAGGTTTTTCTTAATTTAAATTGAATTTATTTTTGTCTTATCAAATGTTTACCTCAAATGGTTTCTTTTATTTTAGTTCAAAGATTGATTAAAATGGTTTGATTATGAAAATGTTTAAATAAGCAAGTTTTAGTTTGTCTCGAAACTTTGAAAGTGCTTGTCTTGAATTTCTAGTATTTTATTTGAAATGGTTTGCTTCTTTTCTTTATTTCATAAACCAGAAAAATAAATAAAAGAATACCCTTCCTAAATGGGCCCCAAATCAACCTAATCATGTCCTTAACCCATTCGTTCACCTCTCTCTCGTGACAAATAACCAGGCCAAAACAAAAAGCCCAGCCGCACCATGTCCAACATAATACACGTCCCGTTCCTTTCTCCTCTAGACGCCATCGTTTCTTCTTCCCTTCTCCATGAAGGAACGCCTAAGCTCTCACTAATGTGTCTTAAACCATCAATCTCACCATGCCATGCTTAAAAAATGGCGCCTATTTCCTTCCTCAATCAATTCCCATCAAGAAGAGATGAAACCGATGTTGTAATGGCCAGAAACAACCCCTCCTTCATTGCTGCAGTTTTCTCCTCGCTCTTGCCCTCTCCCCTCCCTCCCGTGGCCTATAAAAGCACACCTGCACGCCCCTTTGCTTGGTTGATGACCTCCTCTGCCTCTCCTCATTCCGTTCCATCCAATAGCCACGAATTCATCATCGTCGCTCTGCTGCATCCAGCCACCGCGCTCCTGATTGGTGTCAATGTTCCCGGCGATCTAGCCATGGGAATGCTCCCAAATTTCACCAGCAGATGCACCTTGTTGTCCCCTACAACATATCCGAAGGTCACGGCTAGAGGAGCTCTGATGCCTCAGGAATTTGATTCGCCATCCCCGCTGGTGCCGGTCGCGTGCAGTCTCGCGGCGCCCCGATTGGCACTCGCGTTCCCGTCGACTCGTTCATCCAATTGCCGCCAAACTTTACTAGAAGGTGTGCCTCTTCATCATTTACGTCATATCCTAAGATCACGTCTAGAAAAGCTCTGATGAATCAGGAATCTCATTCGCCTCCTCTGCTCCCTGTCTGTTCATGTCCAGCCGCGGCGCCAGGTTGACATCAACATTCCCGGCAATCCGTCCAGCGAAACGTCCAGAAATTTTATCAAGAGATGCGCCCCATCGTCTTCTACAACATATCCAAAGATTGTGGCAAGAGCTGTCCCGATTCGACCACCATCTTGTTTGCAACAACCACTGCTTCCTGTTCTGGGCGTGTCTAGCGTGCGCATTGGTAATCCCCTTCATACTCTTCTCAATCTAGAAGCTTTCTTGATGCACTTCCCATACCATATCGTGTCCCATCCAGTCCAGTTCGTTATCGCAGGAGGATTCGCTGAGATTCACTGCAATGCTCCCAGGAACGCGCAGGTCTTCTTCATGGTGTCTGTGCGCGGCCACCCGCTGGCACCGGTGTTCCCGCTGTTCCCTCCAACCAAACGCCGCGATTCTTCACATGTCTATCCCTCTTGTTGTCTACAACACCCACACAAAACAGTTCTCCAGGAAGATTATCATAGATGGCGAATTTGAGGTCGCCGTGGACGCCGTCTTGTGTCTGTTCGCGTACAGCGCGCGTGATGGTAACTCCGTTCATGTTTCTGCTCATTTCAGAGTCTCACTTGATGCAATGATCATTCCATGACGTGATACATTGAGTTTATTCTATGTTACCAGGAGAATTTGCCGAAATCTTTCCTAACGCCTCCAGGAACGCTGTTCGTGTCTGAACTGCCGCTGCATGACCTCATCATGATCGACCCAATGAATCTTCCTCTAAGTGGAATTCAGGTCCAAATGATCTTGTCCCTATCATGTCCCACGTCCTTTTGCACTCTACTGTACACACACTTAGCTGAAGTCTATAGCAGGACACCGACAACGTGAATATCTTGCTACAACTGTGCTAACCACCCATAGTACAGTTTTTATCTAGGTTTAATCCTAAACCTTTGTTTAATCGTATCTTTTGGCTCCTAACTCCAAATTAACTGATTCTTTCGCCTAAATTCTCATCACAACCTAACCTATCTAACCATAGCCCTTGTGAAACCATTTCTTATTGTTTTCTCCCCTGCATTGTGTATTTATTGTATGTTTGTTTTCATGTTTGCGTGTAAATAGGTAATACGCTCGGGAATCGTGCGAATATCATGAAGACCAAGAAACAAGATCACTGAGCAACAATATCTAAAGAGGCAAGTGTCCTTGATCATTTTGTGCCTATGTTCTAAATGTTTTGTTTGGAAAATTGCATGCTTGAGTCAAATGTATGCGAACCTATTGGTAGGGTTTACTAGAACTGTCATATCATTTCCTTGTCGCCCTAGATTGCTTTACTTGTCTATGGGTAGAATTGCTTAGCTTTGCTCTGTGTCGGGTTGGGAAAGATTTAATATGACTAATTGAACTTCTGTCACATGAGGGTTAAATGGGTAATTTCTTTAGCAACATGATTGGAGCTAGGGATTTGGGTGATTGTGGTTTGGGGGCTCTGCTGGGGTTACCGGCAGCTCGGGGACTGTGCAGGGGTTACCGGCAGTCCCTTGGTTTTGCTGATCACCTAAATCTAAGGACCGGTTCGTGGAGCGACCACCCATGAAAACCGTACAGCCACGAGTCCAAGAATGGGCGCGGCCTGGCATATTACATTGTGGAGACCAGTTTTGTGCGTGCCAAAAGGCGGTGCGAGGAAGGCGGGTATGCTGGAATCGTTGGGAGAGAGATGTGTGGGGATAGGAGAGTTACTCCTCGGAACCATCTGGCACAAGAGGGGGCCTCTAGGGGTCAAGGGTATACTTCCCCTATCGGTGGAACCTTAGTGGGCACGTACAAGCTGGAGGAAGCTTTGGAAAAGCCTTGTTGTGATCTCCTGGCCGCACACCTAAGGAAGTGTGCATGAGCTTGGCTGGCATCGGCATAAAGGAGACTTTAGTCCACCTGGCAACAAGGGATGGAATCACAACTCGTGGGGAAATGTGTACAACCTCTGCAGAGTGAAAACTGTCATGACAGCCGTGCTCACGGTCAAGAGCGGCATGGACCCTCACACGATTAGTTGGGACTGATGGTTGGATGGGAATCACAGTGGGGTAACTGTGATTGGGTACAGGTGGAGTAACCTGTAGAGACGACAGGGTGGTTGGAAACCTTGATCTTGGCAAGGTGGAGTAACCTTGGCCGTTTGGAGATATATATCACTTAGTAAATAGGAGCTGCTTTTATAAATGTTTTATTCAATCGCATATATGCAAATAAGCCCCTGTAAGCCTTTCTTGTTATCAGCCAACATGTCATACTTCCCCCCACTTGCTGAGTACTCTATGTACTCACGCGGACCCAAAACCATGTTTTGTTTGTTGCTCAGTGAAAGAAGACATCGAGGAGTACTTGAAGATGGAGAAGCGGTGTTCTAGGCATGCGGTCTTCCGGTCGACTTCCTGTGGGATTGAAGGACGCCAACGTTTAGATTTATTTTTTTCCGCTGCAATGTAATATTTTCTTTTAGACCATTTGGTCATTCTTGTAATAATGTTATCGATTTAATAAAGATATTGTTCTTTTATCACATATATTGTCCTGTGTGCGTGAAAATTGATCCTGGGCACGCATACAGATGCATTCGGTTTTGGTCATTGAAACCGGGTGTGACACTGTAGCATCTGAATATGCTTCTTTCTCCTTCTCCCATTGGCACGTAGGTAGAATAATTTCGTGTTTGCATCCCCATGCTTAATATTGTTCAGTCTTGCTCTCTGCTTTGCTCTTATTTTTTCAAGTGCAATCAGACCAAGGTACGAGCTTTTTAACCTTGCTTTAAAATCTTTCTCGGCTTGTGTAAGTGGTCTCCTCTCTTGAGCTTGATCAAGCAGCCATATAGCTTCTTTAGCCACTTCAATCTGGACTTTTATGTTTCCAATGTTATTTTTTTCCCATCTCTTCAGAGCCTTAGCTGTCCTACTGAGCTTGATGTGGAGGCGTCGCATTGCGTCAGTGGCCTGAATCGGCTTTGTCCAGGCCTGCGTGACCACTTCCTGGAAACCGGGCATTTATAGCCAGTAGGACTCAAACCGAAAGCCTTTGAATTTCTGCTGAATTGTCTCGCCTTGGAGGATGAGGGGGCAGTGGTCAGATAGTGATGAGGCCCAGGCATGCAAGTGTGCCGTAGGGAAAAGTTCTTCCCAAGCAGCTGTGGCGAACATCCTGTCGATTCTCGTCATCGTTGGCTCATCTTGCTCATTCGTCCATATAAATTTTCTGCCGTGAAGGTGTAGCTCCCTTAGTTCCAGTTCATCCAGAATCGATTTAAATTTCCCCATTAGCCTTCTGTTTAATCTTGAGTTGTTCTTGTCCTCTGCTTTTTATATCATGTTAAAGTCCCCTATTATCAACCATTCCTCCATCTCATCTCTTCTTAAGGCTTTTATCTCCTCTAGAAAGTTGAGCTTTGCTTGTTCAGACTGCGGACCGTATACACCTGTTAGGGTCCACTCCACGGCATCATCTAGCATTTGCAGCTTCACAGTAATCGTATTAGTGGAACAGCTCGTGGAGATGAACTGAAAATGATTATCAGAAGCAGCCACAATTATCCCTCCGCTGGCACCTCTGGAAGGCAGGTAAGAATAATTCTGAATAAAGTGAGGCCCCAGCAGCTCCATGACAATGCTGTCATCAACCACCTCTAATTTGGTTTCTTGCAGGCACACGATAGTGGCCTTGACTGATGCAGCCATGTTCCTCACTGCACTACGGCGTACCGGGGCGTTGAGTCCCCTGACATTCCAGTTGAGAATCATCACATTTCTTTGCGCCATATGTTAACAATAAGAACCACCGAAAGGACGATCTGCTGCTTATTCATCTGATACAAGGCCGCTGTGGCAGCGAAAACACTAAACATAGAACAGACAGGAGACAACACATGGTCACTAGACATGCTTAACAAACACAGGCAACAATGCAGCTTCTGCTTGGTGGTGATGGTCATCTGGGCCTTCCTCATGCTGGCAGCGGCACCACTTTCTTCTTGCTGGTTCCCTTCTTAGGCTTCTGCCCCTCCAGCTTCATGGCCATGAGCAGGTCCTCAATGGTCACCATGTCTCCATTAGAAATGGGGCCATCAATGAGCTTCAGGAGCTTGGTCCTAGCATCCTCCTTCTTGTCCTCTTCAGTCTTGCCCGGACCCAGCTTTTGGAGGAGCAGGTCCTGTGCAAGCTCCGTCGAGGTCTTCGCGCCTTTCTTCTTCATCTTCTCTGCCAGTCTCCCACTTCTTCTTGCTGCTCCATCTGGTGCTGCAGTCCCTAGGCTCTGCTTCTTGACCGGGGTACTCAGGATGGGAGGAACTGTTGTCTGTGTAACAGCCTCCATGAAATCCATGAGCTGGTCCATGATGCCACCCTCAGCCCGCGTCGAAGCGGCAGGAACATCAACAGTCGGCGGCTCACAAGCAGGTGGTGGTGTCGGTGTTTGGCACTCCTCCTCGGGTGGTGGCTGGGCAGGCAGAGCCTCGTCAACCAAAGGAGGCGAGGTTGTTGCAACTCGAGGAGAGGCAGCGAGGGCGCCTTGCAGTAGCGCCTCAAGATCCATGGGATCGAAGCCGCCTAGCCTCGGAGCAGGCTGCTGCCAGTCGCAGGCAAGCAGCACCCCAGCATCGTCCTCAGCGGGCCTGCCGGAGAGTACTGCTCCAGCACAATCCGCATCAGAGCCACTGTCCCGGCCCCTTTCCGCCTTCTTGCAGCTTCTGGACGTTCTCTTGGAGGCGTGGGTAGGCGCGTCTTGCTGGGCGCGTCTCGCAGGCAACTTTCTTGTTTGTCTCCATAGAATGGCATGGCCACCATTCAGCAAGGGGAAAGAAAGACGTACGAAGCCTGTCGAGAGTTGTCACAGAAGTGTTTATTATTCCTAGCACCTTCTTGTCATATCCCATCTGGGTTTATTCAATCAGAGTCAGAGCACATCCACTATCTCTGGTGCATCTCCTTCCGACATCAAAATCTTTGACTTGTGGAAGATCAGCTGGGGTTCGTCACTGCAAGTCCGGCCTTGATGATCTTCCCGGCGGCGTTGTGGCCGGGTAGAAAAAGTCATGCTGCGACAGATCGATGCGGCGGAGCGAGTACATGTCGCTCCAGCGTCACCAGATTCACAAACCGCCGGAGCCTGCTCATGGTTGATGATCGATGGGGGCGGCGCTTGCAGCTGGAAGAATCGCGCTCCCTGAAACGCAGGGAAAACAGGCACTCGGGCGCCACGGGGGCGGCGGTCACGGCGCGGAGCAGCGATTTGATACGGAATTCACGAGCCGCTTAGGCACACGTGGGCCTGTGGTGGAGCAATGTTGCATCAGGTGGGCCTCTCCATGCTTTAAGGCCCGTTTTGGATTCAAATGGCCTGGAGGAGATCTGGTTAAGGTTAATCGACGACGAATTATGCCAGCTACAGTGGATACACGACACGGCACGGCACAGACAGCATGATATACTCCACGTCGTAACCAAGACGAGCCTCCACGGGCAACCAACAAGTGAGAAAACAGCCTGTCGTGTTGGCCAGTTCGTCAGGGATGGAATGGAAAAAATTCACAGCGGGCTAATCATCCATACGGTACATTCTACACTTCTACTACATGAAGGGGTCATCTTTAGAGAAGGCGTCGTCCATCCAAAAATTTGAGCGCGAGTAGCACTGGAGCACGAACGGGAACTGCGCACGTCTCGAAGCACTGTTCTCTACGTTGCTCCGGAGCCAGCTTGTCTCGCACCCACTGACGCTGTAGCAGTAGCAGTAGAACTTGATGACCTCGAGGACCCTCGCTCTCTCCACGAAGAACCTGGCGAACTCGACGTGTTGCGGCACTCCTGAATACGATTGCAGCACGACGGTCTTGAGGCTGCGGTCCAGGCACTCGATAGGAGCAGACGACGATGGGTCGCAGATCAGAGCATCTTCCGGCGGCGTCGTCCATATGTTGACAAAGAACTGGAAAAAAATTATTAACACCGAGATACAATAATTAGACAAGCTTGCAGTGAATGAAGAAATCTGGCAACAGAACAATACACTACAATGGGTTATTGGCAAATCTAACTACAATGGGTTATTCTCCAGGTTAGCAGGGAAACACCTTAAATAACCTGTGGCAACGTTCAAATCCGGTTCAGGCATGTGTAGTCCTAAGATTGTTACCGTGGAGAACTGATCCGCCAAACTGACGGGAACCATGCCCTGCATCGCACACGTAAATTGTAAAAACAGACAGCACAAGGTACGTAGCTTCAGGGACAAGTAGAAATATGCATCGAACTAGCTTACCTTAAATACTGAGGTTCCAAGCTCAATAACGGGAAACCCAGTTCCAAGGTACCCCAACATCTTGAGCTTTGTCGCCGGCCCGGTGATCCTCACCGACGGGCCATACTCCACCTCGTGCAGCAGTAGCCGTTCCAGGCTTGGCGCGTCCTCAATGACAAGATCGTCCAGCTCAATCTCATGGTCTCTCCTGTTGAACCTCCTGACCAGCACGGCCAGACACCTGAGTCTCGGCGGGGAGGAGAGGCTCAGCCGGCGGTGCCCGAGCGTCAACTCCTCGATCCCCGGGCTGTTTGAGATCATGCCGTGGAGGAGCTCCTCGCCGACGCCGACGTGGCGGAGCGAGAGGCGAGTCAGCAGGCAGGGGAAGGCGCGTGCGTGGTCGCTAGCCGGGAAGGTGCAGTTGTGGATGTCCAGCACGCGGAGCGAGGCGAAGCGGAGAGCGGAGGCGGGAAGGAGGCGAGGGTGGTCGGCGGCGAGGGGGAAGTGGAGGACGAGTTCTTGGATCTCGTCGAAGATGGGGAGCGGGAGCCAGTGCTTGTAGCGGCTGGCGCTGCCGGGCTCGTGGAAGGAGGTGAAGGCGAGGCGGCGGGCGGGGGCCACGTGGCCGGCGAGGATCTGGGAGACGACCTCGAGGCGGCGGCCGTCGCTGTAGTGCCAGTATGGAGGCGGTCGTCGAGGTTGAGCGGCGCGTAGAGCCGGACAGCGGCGGGAGAGGGGCGGCGGTGCGGGCGCCCTCGGCGGTGTCGAGGAGCGTGACGATGGCGCCCAGGACGCAGTCGGGGAGGCGGCTGATCAGGTCCGGCCCACCGCGACCGCGCGCGCTGATCAGGTCATCCTCCTCCTCGCGCTTCCGCTTGCCGCCGGAGAAGAAGATGCAACCGCCGTCCATGGTGTCTTGACTCGTGGATTAGGGAGATCGAACGTGCATACGCGGCGAAGGGAAGCGTGGGGAACGCGGTGGCGCCCGCGACTGGGAAAATCAGCAGAGGTCGTGTTGGGCCTTTGACGCACGTACAGGCCGGCCCAACAAAAGACATGGGAAAGAAGAAAAAAGAAGGAAAAATGTCACGAGCTGGTTCCAAATGCACAAGATTTACGCAGCAAAGGAAACTGGAATTTTGAATCCGTATAAATAATGATTGAGTTCAAACTACAGTTTGACTTGTTTCCGTTAGAAGACAAAGGGAGACATCTCACCGTGGAATCATTTTGTACAGGGGAAGGATGACAAGGCACACGAGGAGACAGCAAAACGCATTGGTGGTAACACCAATGTGCATGCCAGTCAAAAACAAAACAGCAATGCAAATGAAAATTACATCGATCACAACAAGGTACGACGCATACATCTCCTTTTTTTTCAGTTTCATGACGACATAAAACTCCCAATTTTTAACGATCGATGTACAACACGGAACAGAGCATTCTTCATGCAGTTCAAGCTGCTACCACAAAAAAGGCTCTGCAATATCCGATCAGAAAGCAAACACCATCTGATCGGACGCTTGAACAACTGCATGAAATGTTCTTCGGAAAAAAAAAAGAAAAAGAACAGAGAGAGCAGGGACCGGATGTAGCAATATTAGTCGACCTTACTTACTGCTCGCGGTCCTCTGTTGTGGCCTCCGACGAGGTGCAGAGAGGAGAGACGGCGGCCTCTTCCTCCTCCACCGCCGGGAGACTGGGCTCCCACGTCCTCCTCGGTATCGCGAACATCCTCAACCCTGCCGGCGCAGTGACACGCCGGTCTTTCCGCTTCTTCTTCCCCTTCCCCTTTCTCTTCTTCCCCTTCTTCTTGGCCTTGTCTTTCCTCTCGGGCTCCTTGCTCTGCTCCATGGCAAGCCCACGCCTCACCAACTTCTTGAAGTGGCACTGCGACCACCGATCATTTGCTTCATAGAACTCCCTCGCCATGCAATCACCGTCGCCGGCCGCCGCGTCCCACTCCTCCGACGACGACGATGCCGTGGCGCCGCTGCTGTAGTCCTTGTCCGACTCCTCCGCATCCGTGGACGCCGTCACCTCCTCGTCGTCCTCGTCGTAGGCGAAGGCGTCGATGGAGCTCTCCGGGATCTTCTGCTTGAGCCGGATGACGGTGGTCTCCGGCAGCAGGAGGAACTTCTGGCCGGGTAAGAGGGGCTCGAGCGGCCGGACCACGGCGCCGTGCGGGTTCCGGAAGACGTCGGGGTGGGCCAGGCAGAGGCCCGGCGGGTGCTTGCGGATGACGGTGCACGCCAGCACCACGCCCGGGTACACCTCCACGACGCCGCTCTTGAGCACCACCCGCACCACGGACTCCTTCGTCGCCGGCCCCAGAGCCTTCGCCGAGAACGAGCTCAGCCGCTCCATCGACACGCCGCCGCCGCCGATGCACTCAGCGGCGGGCCCCTTGGGCTTCTTCTTCTTCTTCTTCTTCATGCCGACCGCGGCACGCAGCGTGCGGCGGACGACCTTGCCGAGCGGAACGGTGGTGCAGGACGGCTGTCCGGCGCCGCCGCGCGACATGGCACTAGCTAGAATGCTCTCTGGCTTGCTAGAAAATCTATAGCAAACGAAGCACGAGATACAACGCGCAGCAAATATCTTGAGAACAAGAGCTCGATCGTGGAGAGGTTGCACAAAGCAGCATTGCCGTGTAGATATACTGCTCGTCCATAGTTTGTCGGCTTCTTGGGGAGGCGTGTTTCCGCCTTGTTTCTGCCGTCGGCGAGCGCGATCTGATGCTTCGGATTCGCCCCGGTGGCTTCTTGCGATCATCAGCGCCGTTCTTGTTTGGCCCCTCGGTTGTGTCACGCCGAGAGATCATGACACGAGGACATACATAATTGGCATGCACAGATGCACGCAAGCATGCTATTTTACCACACGCGGACATGCCTCGAACCCACGGTTTCGTTGACGTCGATGGCTAGCTGGGTTTGGGTGCCTTGCTTAATCTGGTTCTATACTACGGGCGTCAAGATGCCACGCTTTGGATATTATCGATGTGTCCCAAGTCAGCTTGGTTCACGCACGAAACTATACGGTCACTATATTTAAACCGCGTAGTATGTGGTTTCTTTATTTCAACAACACTAATCTAGTACGGACCATAGTTCACAGATTTTGTAACGAAAAAGTCCAGAATGAAGCAGCACTCTAGACAATATTATTGCCTTCGTCAGTCTCCAGCATCAGCTGCCAACACTGGATAGCTGTATATAGTCATAACCAGTATTTGGTCCAAAGTAGTGGTCCATTAGGATAAGGCTGTGTTAGATCTAAAATACTCCTATCCGAGGTTAGTTCCATTTTCACTAAGCGCTAATGCCTCTCCAACCCAGACACACCCCTAATGCCATGGAGGAAAAAAACAGTGGTCGATGTCTTGCTCTAGACCAACAAATATTACAAGAATAAATTCACATACCAGAAGCAGCAGCGACATAAATTTACGTATTCTTATATACAGGTAGCCTCAGGGGTTCAGCCAAAGTACATACAGTCAACACATGGAACTGTATGAAATACAAGGGGATCAAAAGGCAGACCCAGCAAATACACACAACAGTTTAATCTATCGTTCTGCCGATACCGGAAACAGCACCCTACAGTGATGTGCTTTTTACTACTGCAACTATATTTACAGCGTTTGGTTGCATAGTCTCCAAGAGAGGTGAAATCAGCAGTGTGTGGAAACAATGACGAGTATTTCAGGCTGTTTACTCATGTTGTTGATTCAGTATCATGCTTTAGTTAGAAAATTGTGGAGGATACGCACACGTTTGTTCCTACTTTTGGTGTCTCAGACTCAAGGAACACGCCCTAATACTCTTTGCACAGCCTTCTTTATGCCCTCTTGGTCCAGGGAAGTTGTCAAATACACTTCTTGGACCTGCCCAGTAAAAATGAATTACTATAATTTTTCTACTTCTATGTAGTTAGGACTAAACATACCCAGGCCAAATACTTGAGCAATGGATCTCCTTATACAGATAGCAATACTGTATATATCAGAAGAAAACTAACCTGCCTCCCAGCTCGTGCAAGGAGCTTGAACTTGTTGTCCTTAACTGGCACCTGTGTAACAACATCCCACAAGTTAGTCCAGTATATTGTAACAAGATCCAGTACTTGTGAGCTTCAGCTATGAAAAAGTTGATATCGACTGGGATCATACGTTGGAAAGCCAGAGTTCCAAATCCTGTGAAACAACACGTTTCTCTGACGCTTGACGCCCGAACTGTACATCTGTTATACTGTGAAGATGAAAATAATTGATTTAAGTATGAAGATTGCTGAAGAGACTAGTTGTGATCTCGTATGACTGGGGAAGATAAAAATATTGAATACTAGATATCAATCACACAAACAGAAATCATACCCATCTTCTTGCAATAATTCATTACATATACCATCAAGTCCTGGAAGAAGCTCAATTTCCAAAGGAGATGATGTGGCACTAGCATTAGGAGATTGATCAGCGTCCTACAAGAAAAATGTTATTGTATGATCTCACCTTTAGGACAACAAAGTCAAATACACAATCAGTATGTAGTCAATAACTAACCAAAGGAATAACTTTGTCCAGTGTTTCCAATAAAGGATCTTCCTCCAGCTGTCTGATAGATAAAGCTATCCTTGACTTGGCCCTGTTTTTGGTTAGCAATGTAAAAAAAATGCAAATCATGTCCAATTATTTCATGCAAATCTGAGCCACGGCAAAGCAATACAAAAATTTCCTTTGTACCATTTGAACTGATAAAATAGGTGACACCTTTTCTTCTGAACTGAATTTTCTTTTGAACTGGAAGAAAACGTGATGCTTTCGAAAATGGATAGCCAACCATATCATTCTATTTGTTAAACACCTACGAATTGTATCTTGCGCACATGGCATACATGTTTTAGTTAGGTGTCACCCCCTTGAGATCTAACTCTACTAAGGTTTTTGTGTACAGGCCAATTGATTCTACTAACATATTCCAGGAGAAAATACAAACAGTGATTCAACATTTCACACCAACTTCATATCATATCTATACTTTCAGACGAACTATGTCATGAGAACTACTTCACGAAGATACATGGTCGCGGAGGAAGCTCAGTAGAATAAAAGAGTACTTACGTGTCAATGCTCACAACGATGACCTTGACAGCATCACCTTCATTTAGAAAATCCTGAACATCTTGGACAAGGTCCCATGAAACCTCAGAGATATGCACAAGACCGGTAAGATGGTAATATCCTGTAGAGTGGAGCTGTTGTCAGAAACAATACATTGAATAGTTAGCACGAAAAGAGAACAAAAAGGGCAAAGAGGTCGCCAATAAGTACCATCAGGGAATCGCAGGTGAACAAATGCACCATAGGGAAACATTGAACCAACAATCCCATCATAGATATCGCCTATCCTGATTTGTGGGGAGTACGTTGACCAACTAGCATCCTTCTCAGAGAAAACAAGCTTCTTTTCCTCTTCGTTCACTTCAGACACCTGGAGTGATTAGCTTTAGCTTCTTCAGAAAACAAGATCAACAACACCCTCACATTTTTTTCTCCCCGTTAGATTGCAGAAAAAGCAGCACAAGCGAAGTTGCAATTATAAAAGAAAGATAGGACAAGTCAGTTTACCTTGACAGAAATGGACGAACCAACTAGTTCCTTTGTAATATCTTGGATGGGCCTTTTGGGGTCTGCAAGTTTAACTACAATCAACCTCTAACTCGTACTTAACAGCATAGACAGGAGAGGTTCAGAAACGTCTGGAAGACTGTATAAAGTAAAGCAAAGCAACTAGTCACCTTTACACCAATGCGCAGGGCTGAGGAGAGGGTTGGGCACGAACCCTTGCAGTGAGTTGAACCTGACGATCAGCCCCCCGGTGTTGGCCCGCAGCACCGGCAGCGTGAGGATCTTCCCCTGCTCCTTGTCCGCGCGCGCAGCTTGCCAGTCCGCGGCGACCTGCGAACACCACACGATCCGCAATGTATGTTGGCATTTCATCGAACAGAGGCCGTACGCTTCAGAGTCAGACGAGAGTAAGACATAGAGCCGAGTATGTGACGAACCTGTGCTAGGCGTGCCTCGTCGATAGGGGGCGCGGCCGAAGTGGCTGAGGAGGAGGCGTCTGACTGGGTGGCCGCAGTGCCGGCCCCCTCGGCGGTCGCCGCGGCGGAGACGTGCGCGCGGTGGTTGAAGCGGAGAGGAAAGGAAACCGCTCCCGCGGGCTTCCGCGTGGAAGCGGAGAAGGCCGCGAGGGAAGGCCCGGGCTTGAGGGACGCGGCGAGCATTGCAATTGCGGTGGCCGCCGGTGGGCGGTGGTGTGATGGGGAGGAAGGAAACGAGTGGCCGTGCGCGGGGGAGAAGCGCGAAGCGGGTCTGATTCGTCTGGACTCCGGCGCCGCGGGGATGGAGGGACGGATTCGACTGGGATTTTTGTTGGCGGCGCGTGTGGGCCGTCCATCACCTCGTGGCGCCCACCAGTAGACACTTGACACGCTCGCACCAGTACATTCCCGCGTCTTTGAACTTCCCTTATCCACAAATATTGCAACAAACTCTAGAAGATTCGAACATCTTTCGAATTAACCCACACACACAAGCCTTGCTTGATCAATGTGTCGATGCACAATTTGTACAAACTGCACACCATATGTCAAAGAAAGAATGCTTTTATTGAGCCTAACAATCTGTCATCCTGTTTATTACAATCACCATACAAATTGACAAGCATATCCTCTCTAATAACACAAAAAGATAAAATGCAATGGAAAAAATAATAATCAAGAACAGAGTATCAAATGGTCTGTCTAGCCACCCCATCCTTTTCACGTCAGTCTTTTTTTTTTTCCTTGCATTCAGTAATCCAGACACTGATGGGATCAGGCAGAGCTGCTCCACTGCCGGGCCTTCTCGAAGCCATTCCGGCCGTAGTAGTAGTCCTCCATGGCCTGCTGTATCTCGGCGCGCGTGTTCATGACAAACGGCCCGTGCTGCACCACGGGCTCGCCGAGCGGCTGCCCGCCGACGAGCGCGAACCGCAGCGGCGCGGCGGACTTGTTCCAGACGCTGAGCCCGTCGCCGGGGCCGAGCACGATGCAGTGGTGCGCGGAGACGGGGGCCGCCTTCTCCAGCCCGAGCACGCCCTCACCCTCGATGATGTACACGAACGCGTTCCAGCCCTCCGGGATCGGCTGGTGCAGCTGGGACCCCGGCTGCATCGTGAAGTCCATGTACATCGTCGGCGTCCGGGTGTACACCGGGGAGCGCACGCCGAAGGCCTCGCCGGCGATGATCTTGACCTCGACGCCGTCCTTCTCGGCGCGGCTGATGTCCTTGCTCTGTAGTTCTTGGTACCGTGGCTCGATCCTGGAATTCATCAACACGCAAAGCAATGAACACTTCTGCTACTGATCAACCAAAGAAACAAGCATATAACGTGTCAAGATTGTCAGCGCCATACATCTTGTCTTTGGAGGAGAGGTTGATCCAGAGCTGCAGGCCCTTCTGCACGCCGTCCCCTGCCGGCATCTCAGAGTGCACGATGCCGCGCCCGGCGGTCATCCACTGAAGAATTCAGAGAGGATGTTACGGCAATGTCAAAACATAAGAACAAATCGAAATTTTCACTTCAGTAACTCAAACTATGATCTACACGACGAGCATGCTGTTCATGCCTTGTATAGTATTAGAGACAAATCAGAGTGAAGCCGTACCTGGACATCCCCTGCCTTGATGGTCCCCTTGTGTCCGGCGAAGTCCTGGTGGGTGAAGGCCCCCTGCAACCAAACACACGAGAGCACGCAGCATTTCAGCAAACACCTCTCGGATATAACGCGTCACCTGTGTGAACCAACAAAAGCACGATAAAGACAGGACTACTACTACCTCAAGCATGTAGGTGACGGTCTCGAATCCTCTGTGTGGATGATCGGGGAATCCGGCCGGTTTGGAGACTGCAAGAAGAATTAAATCAAGGTCAGTTATACCCAAGCCGCGAGAATTCTGATCATTCGAAAGACTGGAATTTCGCTCGTCCATAGGAATTGCAGAGCAGTGGTCGTCCTCGTACCTGAAAATTCGTCGAGCATGAGGAACGGGTCCAGGTTCCTGAGCTCAGGCCTGCACATAACAGAGGTCAAAGTTGCATCCATCAGCACAAGGAAATCGGGATCCACAGGAAGGATTGGGGGGAAGCTCGTTGGGTAAGGGTCGTAGGGTAGGTCGGTACCTGCCGATGCTCCTGCGGACGGTGGCGCCCTGTCCCTCGGGCTGCGACTCCGCGAGGATCTTTTTCACCACCATCCTCGGCTTCTCGAACGCGGAGACGGCGGCATCGGAAGACGACGACGACGACATGGTCCGAGCTGGGAGCAGCACGAAGAAGGTGAGCGGCGGAAGAATCAGGAGGAGGATGAGAACGAGGGAGAGCAGAAGCTTGTTGGTGGGTGTACTTGTTCGCTTTTGAAGTTGGGAAACGAGGCGATGGGTGCTGGTCCTGATCCTGGCCAGGGCGGAGGTATAAATAGGAGAAGCGGAGGAGGAAGAGGAGAAGTGCCTCATCATGGTCGTCGTCATTGCAACGCGGGCTCGGATCGATGTGTGTTTTGAGGCGGGGAGATGGATGGATGGCACTAGAAATACTTTTGGTGAGGCTGACCATCCGCAACTCAGGAGGCTGCTGCGTGCTGATTTTTTTAACAAAAAAAAAAAAAAAAAAACGGGTTGACCGAACCAGGCTGCTCCTTTTCCTTTTCTTTGCGGCAGCCGGCTGTGCCGTGCAGGGCGTGGCTGCTTCCGGAATCGCGGGCGGGGTTGGGCGCGGCGGGATCGGAACGTGCCGTGCCACGACGCGCTTGCGCACGCGCGGCGTCATGCCTCGCTGGCGTCAGCCTGCCGCCAGCCTTACGCAATCAATTTCCCTTGCGCGCTTTCAAAGACTAACTATTCGCATATTTCAATTGCCCGCAACCAGAATAATCCCAAATGAGTCTTATCAAAGTCATTCTAGTAAATTAAAGAGCCATCACATGTGTCAAACTTTGGAATATCTCAGTTTTGATACATACTAGTACTCCTATGCAATGCAACAGTGCAAAGCAATATTCCTACCAGTGTTAGGCAGCATATACTTTTTTCAAAGGACACGAGTGAACGTCTGAATAAATTCTGCTGCTAGTCCATTACCTTTTTATTAAAAATTATGGAATATCTGAATATTCCAACTGATAGTACTACAAATTTAATTTCTAGAACATGCATTGATAGATAAAAAAGAAAAAAAAAATCTGAATCAACACTCTACTACTAATAGCCCTACCAATCAAATTGAATCCACTCGCACTTGCAGAGTAGAGCTGGTAGTATCTCTAAAACCTGTTATTATTTCTTATCCAACTTGCCTTTGCCGAAATCTGAAATCTTGTGCTACTTGTAGAATGGAGGAGCTGGTGGCATTGGGCAATGATTTGAGCAAATCAACGTAGAACTGCGAGTTCAGTGCTTAACCTCCTGCGACCGATTTTTATGGAGATGATTGGGCTCCAGTCCCCCCCGAAAGCATGCAACGATTAACCATGATTGCTCACCTTGCTGCATTCCACAGGATCACAGTTGCCAATCCGTCAGCAAGGACGACATTATGATCAATCCACAAAGTTCACTGAAAATCCGATTCTTTATGCTTAAGATAAGAAGCACCGGAAAAGTTAGATGGCACCCTTCAACAATGCACAAGTTCTCGATGGCGAGGGATTCAAACGAAACAAGCTTTTGAGAGACGAATACGCTGAACAATTTAATAACCTGGCAGTATTGTAGTATTATATATAGTAGCATAAAGTCACAACGTTACAAAAATGAAATGATAATTGTAAATGCACAGAATAATTCAACAATGCAAACAAGTTCTCAATGGCCAGGGATTCAAACGAAACAAGCATTTGAGAGAGTAATACGCTCACAATTTAATAGCCTGGCAGTATTGCAGTAAATAGAGTACTATAAAGTCACAACGTTACAAAAATGAAATGAAAAACAAAACTCTTCATCCGATCTCTCTCGTCTAAACTCTCCTCGCCGGTAAACCGGTCGACAAACTACTAGTAGCTCCTAGCCGGAGCGCGTGCCGGACCAGGAGCAGCAGCGCGCGCCGGACCATGAGTGCGTGTCGGAGCCGGTGCAGGAGCGGGTGCCGGAGCAGAGGCTGGTGCCGGAGCTGGAACAGCAGCCTTTGCTGTTCCAGGAAGCGCCGGGAAGTCAGCCTCCTGGATAATAGGAGCAGAGCTGTTGCCAGCGCGCTCCGAGTAACCACGCTGCTGGAATCTGCCATTGCCCCGGCCACTGTATCCGCCATTGCCAGAGCGCTCCTGGTATCGGCCATTGTTCCCGCCTTGCTGGTAATCTCCATTGCCATTGCCGTTGCCCCTTCCGCCGTAGCCGGGCTGGTGTCCACCATTGCCCCTGTACCCGTCGCGGCGGTCCGAGCCGGAGTAGCCACCTGTGCCCCTTGGCACACCACTGCCGTTGTCCTGGATTGCCCTGCCATTGTCGCCACGGCCAGAACCCCGAGACTCGGTACTGTTGTCCCGGCCACGGCCCTGGAAACCACCATTGAAGCGCCCCCTGTTGTAAGGGCCATCCTCCTGATCGGGACGCCTTGGTGGGCGCTTATACATTTCAAGGACAACCTGAAAACAGTTCGGGATTAGATGCCATGACAGTATGGAAAATTGAAAACACAAAAGAAATAGTGAGGCAAATTTTTATACCTCCTTGGACTTGGCTGCCAACGCAGCGGCCTTCTTGTCCTGGCCTTTTTCTGCTCTCTCCTTCCCCTTGTGCTTTTCTGCCTTCGTGTTAGCTTCTTCCTCATCTTCCTTCTTCAACAGTTGAAGACCCTTAAAATCTTCATCAGTGACCTTCCTCACCACAGTACTCGTGGCCTCCATAGACTTATTTTTCTTCTCTTCAAGCACCTTCTCGTATTCATCAAGGGTCACCACTTTTCTCGCTTCCTCTGCATAATCTACCATCTGATCCTTGGCAACCTGTTTCTTCGAAACATCTACTGCAGACTCTTGCTTTTCCTTCTCCACTTCATTACCAGCAGATTTCTTAGAACCATCCGCCGTATCTTGCCGTTTCAGCTTCCTCTTCTCAGACCCGTTGAGCTTCACCTTTGGAATAAAATTCTTTGTCTTAGGGCCACCTTGTCCATTTGGAGCACCCCTGACATAGAGCATAACAATCGATAAGCTTCTGTTAGGAGCAAATTTATTTACGAAATATGAGTAGGCTGTTAAAAATATATTTGTATTACTTACCCTATAGAAGACTTCTCTGATCCAGAAGCAGGCACGGCATCACCATTTACAGTTTCGGCTTTCTGTTCTGTCTCAGAAGCAGGCGCGACCTTTTCTTCAGGCTTGTGCTCAGCTTCAGTACCAGCGTCAGACGCCGCTTTGTCTTTGCGCTGATAAATCTGCTTTCTAGTGTTGCCCCCACGGTACCCCTGCCTCTCTCCACTGTAGTAGTGATCACCACCCTCCTGCACCCTCTCGTCGTATCCTTGTGTGTAAAATTCATCACCACTATACACCTCCAGGTTCCACGAGCCATTGTTCCCATTGCCGTTGCCACGACTGTAACCACCATTGCCATTACCACTGTAGTTGTTGTAATAGTGGCCATTGCTGTTGCCACGACCGTAACCACCATTGCCATTACCATTGGAATAGTTGTCATTACCACCATTGTAATTGTTCCTGTCATACCACTGCCCCCGGCGTTCATTAGCAGGATATTTCTGTCGTTGCTCCTCCCGGAAGTTTTTCACCTCTTCGATAAAATTGCTCTGAGCCTCCTTAAATATCTTTTGCACCTCCCACAACTCTTTTGCATGGCCTTTTATATCGTCCTTTCCTAGCTCAGCTGTCAACCTCTCTTTTTTATTAACCAGATTATTTTGCTCTTCCATTAACTTCCTTTGCTCCTCCCTTAAATTTTTTTGCTCCTTCATTAATTTTCTTTGAGCTGAATCCAAACAACAGGGTATAGATTAGGGATGAATCGAATCTAAAACCCAACATAAAGTAATGAAAACTATATGAGTAGCAGACAAAGGGAGATTATTTTGGTGGTCATATTTTGAGGTAACTAGTTATAATAACAACACCACAATGAAACATGCATTATAAGCAGCGCAGTTACAGTTGCATATATGTAAACACAGTCAATGAGGCTGTAGATTAATTCAACCATCAAAACAAGGAATTTCATAACGCAGTCATTTATATATAATAAATAGAAGAGTTACACAGTTGCAAGTGCACATATTTAATGAGGCTCAAGATTATATTTGATCTAAATACAGAATCTCATAATTATAAATTTATAACACGTAGTACCTTCTTTGTCCACATTCTCTCCATTCTCCTCTGACATTTTCTTTTGCTTGTCCAGCAAACTGATTTGCTCATCGAGCAATTTCTTCTGCTCCTTGGTCAATTTTATTTGACGATCTATGATATCCTTCTTTGCTGAAATACAGCAAAAACATATATGAGGACCAAATGGAAGGGTGGCAAGGAGCATAGATGATGATGAATGGCCACAAAGACATGACCGGCAACAAATATGATACAGTTACAACTTTGCACAATAGCTATAATGGAACTAGATTCGACAGAACAGAATATCTCAATGCTAACAAGTACTCATCGATATATCTACTACATGGCCATACCGGTTGATTGAAACCCAGGCCAGGGAATTATATCCGAACCAACAGGATCATCTCATCCAACACAAATTGAATGTCAACGAGGCTACTGAATCAAGCAAGATTAGAACTATATGAAATCTCAGATCCTAATCAAGTGATCGTATGAGATACGAGTCGATTGATACACAAACAAAAAGAGATGAGTCCTAAAACCGGTCCCAGTACCTATACCCAAAGGCGACCAACCAAACTAATCATGATCTACATAGAATGACCAAACTAATCACGATCTACATCGAATAGAGAGGTAAAGCGTAATAATGTCAAAACGCACGTACCATCCTGTTTCTTGTTGATGACGAATTGGCTTGCTTTGGGCGGTGCAGGCTGGTACTCCTCCTCGTCCTCCGACTCGATCTCCTCCGCGTCCACCTTGGCAATTGCCACTCTAACCTCCTCGTCCAACTCGGAATCTGTGTACCACTGATCCTCCTCCGCCACCGGAGGCAGGCCGGCCTTGGCCCTGGCGGCGGCCCTCCTCCCCCAGACCCTGTGGGTCGCCTCGCGCTTGGCCTTGTTCCTCCTGTCCTCCCTCTTCTTCTCCTTCGCGGCGACCTTGGCGGCCGCCCGATCAGCGGCCTCCTTGGCCCTCGCAACGGCCGCGGCGGCCTCGGCCTCGGCCCTCTTCTTGCCGACGACCGTGGACACCGCGTCGGCGCCGGACTCGCCGTCGGCGAGGTCGAGCAGGTCGAAGAGGTTGGCCATTATATTGCGGCCTGCCCTAGCTAGCTAAGCGAGCTCTAGGTTTGCGGCGCCGCCGCCGACTAAACCCTCGCCAACTCGAAGAGGCTCTAGATGCGATCGCTTGATGAGGTTTGTTTGATGGGGGCACACACCTGGGCGGTTGCTTATATAGGGCCGGGCGCCAGGACCGTCTCGGCCTTGCCTCCACTGACGTCAGCCTGCCCGTCAGCGTTATGCAGTCAAACTCGGATCGCCAATGTCATCAAAAATTCCCTTTGGCGCTTTTGGTAGGAATTCAAGACACATGCATTACAGCAAACTAATACTACCATATATTGCAGTAGCACTCAGAGGGCTTAAAGCACGCGAATTTGTTTGTCGTCGCCGTATTGATCGACCTAGATCGATGCAATGATGATGGCGGGAAATTAAGCACCAAGCCCCACCGCTACTACTTACAGTGGCCAAGCCAACGCCGATTAGATATGACGGTTCCAGCAAGTACAACGCTTAGAGCATCTCCAGCAATAGAACTCAAAACAAGACCTCTACTTTCATTTTTTATGCCGGCATGCAAAAATAAGGACCCAAAATCTAGCTTCAACTCCAGCAGTAAACTGACCTAAGACTAGGAATGGCAAAAAAGCTCGAGGCTTGCGAGCCAGCTCGGCTCGATCACAGTTTTGGCTCGGCTCGGTCTTCTAAATGAACCAAACCGAGCCTCCATCCTAGCTCGTTTGTTAACGAGCCAGCTCGTGAGCTGCTCACGTGAACATTTTGATTAGCTCGATAGGCTCGATTACATAGAAATATCAACATTAATTCTCTAATAAGATGATAGTTTTTATGTTAGGTAAAGCTCAATTTATCATTTAATAAATAAACCAAGTTCACTATAGATAAAAATCATGTTCATTGTTGGATTATGTTTTTTATTGATTTATCTCCATCTTTATTGACTTAGATTGATATGTTTTCTGCAATATTGTTTTATATTATGATTTTTGTGTTGTTAACACATGCTAATAATTAAAAAAATTTTAAAATTATTTATATTTTTGTCATCAAAGTTTTAATATACTTGGCTTGTGAGCCTATGAGCCGGCTCGAACTTTATAAATGAGCCGAGTCGAGCTTCCTTTTTAGCTCGTTAGTTTTAATGACCCGAGCTCGGCTCGTTATCGGAACGAGTTTTAACGAGCTGAGCTTTAATGAGCCGAGCCGGCTCGTTATCTACCCCTACCCAAAACCCTATTTTGTGTGGGACCCATCAATCATAGAAAAAAGAAAAAGAAGAGAAAAAAAGAAAATGAAAAAAACGGGTGGGACCCATGAATGAAAAGGAGGATAGGAGGACCATAGGAATAGGGGCTTGGAGATGAAGTTTGAGAGGGCATGCAAAATGAAAGCCTAAATGAGATTCCTGTTGGAGTTGATTTTTTGACTCAAGCCTTTAAATAATAGAGTAGGGACCCAAATAGAAACTTTTTGCTGAAGATGCTTTTAGCCTGACAAATCCACAACGACGCATAGGTGGCCTCGACGAGAAGGACCAACTTATATGTCGTGTGCTGCAGCCACCTGCGGCACACCATTGCGCATGGCAGACTACCGATCGATGCACCATCGCCCTTTGACGTACGTATCATTGCATGCCGTCATTCGCCACGCTATCCTGCAGGGTCGCCGATCCCGATCGCTCGTTGCAGCCATCGCTGTGGAGGGGCTGATCCGCTTGTTGGAGATCATCTTCCATGGATCATCGGGATATGCAAGGTGCAAGCACATGGACCCAGACCAACACCAGATTTGGACGCTCTCGCCGAGCAGTTTTCTGGCAAGCGGCGGCGCGGGAAGCCCTTCGTGGATAGCACCACCAGCTCACGTCCACCCTTGAGGTCGAGGCGCGCGGTGGAGACCTGCATCGCCACGACGAGCTAGGTGGTTCTGCTCGACGCCGGAGATGCCGGTGGCCTGTCTGTCTCTTCGATGGACGCCAGCGTGAAGCCATCCCGGTTCAGGACGGAGATGAGCGGCGCATGCTCGAAGCTGCTCTTAAACAAACAGAAGCCATCCAATGTTGTTCTTGTGAACATTGGAAGTTTGACAGATATTGGTCCTTATACTCTTGAAGCAATTTATTTCAGTCCCCTTGCTACTCAAGGTGTATGGTGTCACATAATGTTTTGTTCAGTAGAAAATGTGTGTAATAATTCACCTTGCACTGCAACCAGGCTGTTATTTATATATGGTTTGCCTAGGTTTGCCTGGTGGACACGTACGTATACAGGGCTCTATTGCAGCTTTGAAAGGAGCCTTTGCATGCTCATCCAAGTTTGTTTCACTGTCATCTAGGAACAACAAAGAGGTCCAACAGCTAATTCGATTACTACAAGTGTGTTTGCAAGGCTGTTTTTTGTTTGTTTTTCTTTGTATACCTAATAGGTATCCATTGTACTTTGCTCCTTTTAATCGAGAGCAGCTACTATTGTTTCCTTGAACTCTTAACTCTATCCATTTTGAGACACGCGACATAATTTAATTTACTATATGTTTTAATTTTCTTGCCATGGTTATCTGTGACTTTCGGTCATGATATTTGGTTTACAGTTAATTAGTCACTCAGGTATAATAAGCCTGTTGCAACATATATTGAAATATTCTTTCCTTTGCAAATATGGTATATAATCCTCCTCAGAATCTTATCCTTTTTTTTTGCTGTACACTCAATGATCATGTTCGCACTTTTATCCTACACATGCTCACTCTGCTTTGAATGGATGGATATTCGCAGACATGCAATCAAACTGAAGCAAGTAGATGCCATTATCTGTTACAAGTCCATCAGTATCTTGAAAAGCACGAGGTTATTAGTATAAACCGGCCATTGTGTATAACTTCATTGGCTTTTTGTGAAATACCATACCGATTGGTCATTGAACTTGTATAGGGGAGCTACTGCAGAATTGTGACCTTCTCTCGTGTTTTTTTTTGGCTGCTAATTAACTTCATTTTGTGCAAATGAATGGATATCTTTTGTACATCCCGGTGTTATATTCTAACTTTTGTGGAGGCATTTTTTCTGAGATGTCTTGAAAATTAGCAAGGCACTCTGAAAAACGCCTAAAAAGGTATTAACCCTTTCATGAGCAGCCTCAAAAGAATATTGAATACGGTAACACATGGCGTGTTTTGGCGACGACGGTAACACATGGCGTGTTAGAGTTTTGGCGACGATGAGGAAGCACCATTATTGTTTTCTTGTAGTTTCCCTTCAATAAAGCTTTGTTCAATGTACATGCTACCAGTTAACTCTATGTCAAGCGACTAATTACTTAATTACCTCAGATCACTAGAGAAAACAAATATCACATTTTCAGACTGTGTACCTACTTACACGCATGATAAGAAAAAAAAAGGGATAAAAATGGTCTGAGAAAACAAACACTAATTAAGGTGAGGAAATTATGGAGGCAGACAGTTCTGTAGTTAGTGTTTTTTGGTTAAACTATCAATATTGTTGTGACAAGAAGATTTTGCAAAAAGAAAATATGGGTCTTAAGAATAATCTAATAACCAGGGATTCAATCGAAATAAGCTTTTCAGAAAGGAATATTCAATACCCTAGCAAAATATTTAGTACACCGTTACAAAATTGAATTTTTCCTCCGATATAACTCTCCTCGCCGGTAAAAAGAAAAAGAAAAGAGGAAAAAAAAAAACTAGTATCTCCTAGCCGGAGCGCGAGCGGCAACCGGAGCAGGAGCGCGTGCAGCTGGAGCTGGAGCAGGAGCGCCCACGGCAGCCAGAGCTTGAGCGCGCGGGGGAGCCGTTGCAGGAGCAGGTGCCGGAGGAGCAGAGGCGGGTGCTGGAGCCGGTGCCGGAGCAGCAGCGGATGTTGCAGGAGCCGCCGCAGCTCCCGGAAGCGCCGGGAAATTCTTGAAGTCCGCCGGGTTGGGAGCACGCACTGAGTAGCCGCGCTGCTGGAATCTGCCATTGCCCTGGCCACTGTAGGTACCATTGCCAGAGCGCTCCTGATATCGGCCGCCTTGCTGGTAATCTCCATTGCCATTGCCGTTGCCTCTGTACCCAGCCTGCTGGTACCCATTGTTGCCCCTGCCGCCGTAGCCACCGTTGCCCCTGCCGCCGCGTCGGTCGCCGAAGTAGCCACCGTTGCCCCTTGGCGCACCATTGCCGTTGTTCTGGGTTGCTGTGCCATTGTCACCACGGCCAGAACCCCGAGATTCAGTGCTGTTGTCGCGGCTGCGGCCCTGGAAACCACCATTGAAGCGCCCCCTGTTGTAGGGGCCATCCTCCTGATTAGGACGTCTTGGTGCGCGCTTATACATTTCGAGCACAACCTGAAAACAGTCGATCGGGATTTAGATCCCATGGCAGTGTGAACAACTAAAAAAACAAAGAAATATAAGATGAGGGAAATCTTTATACCTGCTTGGACTTGGCTGCCAACTCGGCTGCCTTTTTGGCTTCCTCTTCCTTTGCAGAACTCTCCTTCCCCTTGTGCTTAGCTTTTTCTGCCTTCTTGCTAGCTTCTTCCTCATCTGCCTTCTTCAACAGTTGGAGACCCTTAAAATCTTCATCAGTGACCTTCCTCACCACACTACTCGTGGCCTCCAAAGACTTATTTTTCTTCTCTTCAAGCACCTTCTCGTATTCATCAAGGGTCACCACCTTTACCGCTTCCTCCACATAATCTACCTTCTGATCCTTGGCAACCTGTTTCTTCGAAACATCTACTGCAGACACTTGCTTTTCCTTCTCCGTTTCATTACCAGCAGTTTTCTTAGAACTTCTCTTCTTCCTCTTCTCAGAGCCGTTGAGCTTCACCTTAACAAAGGGTCTCTTATGGACATCTTCTCCATTTGCAGCAACCCTGAGAATACAAACATCGATAAGCTTCAGTATAGTTATTTGCGAACTATACTAGTAGACCGTTATTGTAGTACTTACCCTGTAGACTTCTCTGATCCAGAAGCAGGAACAGCATCACCATTGGCTGCGGGTTGCTGTTCTGACTCCGAAGCAGCCACCACCTTTTCTTCAGGCTTGTTCTCAGCATCAGTACCAGCATCAGACACCGCTTTGTCTTTGCGCCGATAAACCTGCTTTCTGGTCATTCCCCCACGGTACCCCTGCCTCTCACCACTGTGGTAGAGGTTGCCACCCTCTTGCTGCCTCTCATCATATCCTTGTGAGTAAGAGTCACCACCATCATACACCTCATGTTGATAGGAGCCGCTGTTCTCATAGTAGCCCTGACTGTAACCATCATTGCCATTACCATTGTAATTGTGGCCATTGCCGTTGCCGCGACTGTAACCACCGTTGCCATTACCATTGTAATTGTGGCCATTGCCGTTGCCACGACTGTAACCACCGTTGCTGTTACCATTGGCATAGTGGTTGCCACTGCCACTACGGTAATTGTTGTTGCCGTACCGCTGGCCCCTCACTTCCTGGGAGCCACTCCTACGGAAACATTGAGGAAATTTCCGTCGTTGCTCCGCCCAGAAGTTGCTTTCCTCTTCCAAAAACTTTTTCTGATCCTCATTGAATTTCTTCAGCTCCTCTCGCAATTCTTTGGCTCGGCCTCTTACGTCGTAAATTCCAAGCTCAGCCGACAAATTCACTTTCTTCTCCCGCAATGCTTCGTTCCTGTCTCCCAACGTAACTTGATCCTCATCAAGTTTTCTTTGCTCGTCCACCAATTTTGTTTGAGCTGAAATTCAAAGAACATGGGGATGAATTGAATTGCTCGAGTGAAAAAGCCAATTCATTAATAACAAGTAGTATTAGATGATAGATACTGGCAGTCAGTACTCAGTACAGAATTCAGTTGCATGTCAATCTACCTTCGCTGCCGATATTCTCTCCTTCGTCCGACAGTTTTCTTTGCTGCTCCAGCAAACTGATTTGCTGCTCCAGCAATTGCCTCCGCTGCTTCGTCACTGTTATTTGTTCCTCTATTGTTCCTCTCTTTTCTGCAGCAAAAACATGGACGTGAGTACCAAAGCGAAGGTTGGCATACATTAACGAGCAAATTTCTTATTTGCCATCGAAAATTATACTCTTCTCTTATTTGCCATCGAAATTTTACACTTTTCTTATTTGCCATCGGATCTAATTTCACTTCTCTTATCTGCCACTCCAATCACTTTAGCTCATAGAAAATTTTGATCATGTCATAATAGTGTTCAGGCTACAATACCAAAATAGATTTGTCTCAATTTCTAGTTTATTCTAAAAATGGTTTTCAAATTTTTCAAATGAAAATTTGAGGTGATTTTGAGTTAAAACAAAATATTGCCAATAATTTTCATCCGAAAAAATTTGAATTTTTCTTCGCATATAGTATACACTGAAGCAAATCTATTTTGCTAGTGTAGCATAAATAATGTAGCGATGAAAGTACAATAATCTAACAACTAAAGTGATTGGAGTGGCATATAAGAAAAGGGAAATTAGATTTGATGGCAAATAAGAGAAGTGCAAAATTTTGATGGCAAATAAGAGAAGAGTATAATTTCCGGTGGCAAATAAGAAATTTGCTCTACATTAACATGCATAATAGCGAGTCATAATGGATCTAAGAATTCAGTCAATCCGGCATGCCAAGGTTGGCATAGATTAACATGAATAAAAGCAAGTCATAATAATGGATGTAAAAATTCAGTCAATCTGACATAACCGGCAACAAATACAGTCATGAGGACCAAAGCAAAGGCTGGCATAATTACATTGACATGAATAATAGCCATTCATAATGAATCTAAAAGTTCTAAAATCTGACATAACCACAAACAAAAACAGTAGTCAAGGCAGCGTGAGGGCCAAAGACCAGATTATTAACGGCAATAATAGCGAGTTGTAATGAATCTAAATATTCAGGCAATCTGACAACCGGCAACAAATACAGTGGCGTGAGATTAGATTCATTAGAACATGATCAGAATTTCGGAATCTCATAACACCAAACACTACATATCGATCGACTGATAGTGGGGATATGCATCTTTACACTAACCGATCACCACCACGCAAGGCGGACCAAACAAACTACATATCGAACACGATTAGTTGCATGCAGTATTAGTATATCAATGATAAGATACTCAATCGAACAGGATCAGAACTCAAAGAACGAGCACAGCACAAAAAGCAGGCAAGCAAACTACAGTAGCAATGAAGATGAAATCATCTATCAAGAGAGGCAAGATGTCATGTCGGATACGTACCGTTGGCTTTGTTGTTGATCTCTTGGGCAGACATCTTGGGCGGGGGCTGCCTGAGCTCGTCCTCCTCGAACCGCTGCTCCGCGGCCGCACCGGCCTCTGCAGCCTCCGCGTCCTCGGCGAGAGTGTACGTCTCCTTGTCGCCCTCGGCGAGCGGCGGCTGGTGCTTTTCGGCCCTGGCTTCGGCCTTCCTTTTGTTGATCCGCTCGTACGCGGCCGCCTTGGCGTCGGCCACCATGGCGTCCTTCCTGGCCTGCCTGGCGGCCGCCCTAGCCTCGGCCTCCTCGGCCCTGGCGAGGGCCTCAGCGGCCTCCGCCTCCTCCTTCCGCTTCTTGACGACGACCGACACCGCGGCGGCGCCCGACTCGCCGTCGGCGAGGTCGAGCAGGTCGAAGAGGTTGGCCATTGCGGCCTGTGCAGCCCTAGTAGCTGGGCGAAGCTAGCTAGGGTTTGCGCCGCCGCCGACTAAACCCTCGACAACTCGACTCGATTCGAAAGGGGAAAGCTCTCGATTCGATTGGATTCGATCGGTGGTGGTGGTTGTGTTTGATGATGAGGAGGCCGGGGTACAGGGGCGGCTGGTTTTATAGGGGCGTGTGGGGCAGGACGCGGCCTCGCGCGGCCGTTGGATCCCTCGTGGACTCCGCCTCGGACGCCGCCTTCCAAGCCGCATCCGCCGTTGATTCGCTCTCACCTCACCCAGACGTGCCCGTCTCGCACGCGTTTCCTTCCTTTCCTTCCCTGGATTTGGATTTGATCGCGAATTCGATCGATGGGCGGGAGATTGGTGGCGTGGTTGTCACGCGCTCTATTTGGGTGCCCAAAAAAACGTTGCCCTGTTTGATACGTGCACGCCGGCCGTACTGTTCATTGGTTACCGAGGTTAATACGGTGCGTTACCCTCTTACCATCATATCTGGGTTTCCATCGTGACTAGGATTTGCTTCGGTTCCAAGAAAGAAAGAAGCTAGTGTTCCAGAAGATTCCAAGCCATGTTTGTCTCCGGATTTGATTCCTAGTATATGCAGAGTGCAGCTCGTACCTGTGTTGCCCACACGCACGCCGTCTAGAGTACTACTAGCAGATACCGTGTTGTATCCGTACAAGAACGAATCCCTGGTCGACTCGGAGCGTACATGTCGAAATCCTCCACTGCAGGAACACCAGAACAAGAGTCTCCTCCGACACCGAGTCCAAGGCGAACTCGGTTGCCACTCTGCCAGTTGCTGCTGCTATATATATAGTGCCACAGGCAACCGCGGTGATCACCCAGATCAAACACGTTCGAAAGAAGAAGAAACCTGTACGCCGTCGACGTTGCTTCAGGCGCGTGCTACAGCTCTCGTACGTGAATCAGACCACACCACCGACGTATTACGAGGAGATGGAGGCGCGACTGGGCGGCGGCGTGACGGCGAGCCCCAACATGTGGGCTCTCCTCGCCGACAATGATCCCGGCGACAGCCAGGTGGCCAAGCAGCAGGTGGCGGCGGAGGCCAACGGCGAGGTCCCTGACGCGAAGGTGCTCGCCGACCAGAATCATCGCAACAACAAGAAGAAACAATCGTCGGCGGCTGCTGTGGACAACGGCGAGGCGACCACCGCCGGCGACCAGAACCACAACGAGACGAAGAAGAAGAAGAAGAAGAACAAAACAAAGGCGGCTAACAAGCAGAGTAACAGCAAGCAGGAGGTGGCAGAAGCTGACGACGAGGACGGCGATGAGGCGGGTGGCAGTTGTGGCCGGGTGCTGTTCTTTACAGCCGTGACGACGGCCGTCGCCTTGTTCCACCTCTTTGTTGTGTCCACGGCTCCAGCTGGAGTCGTTTGCTATGGTCTCATTCCATGTTCCTTCCTGCCTCGTGCATTTGTATAAAGTACATACTCCAATAGCAAGATTTCATTAGTTTGTTCTTTTGGAGAAATAAATTATTTGCTCCCTGATTGTAAGATTTGAGTACGTGTTAACAATGCCTTTGAGCAGTCAATTAATTATAATCATCATATGTTTATGAAGAACACTAGCTTTAGCTTTGGATATAACACGAGTAAGGCAATTCGAACTATCAACCGCTTGTAGTAAAAATAGTCGTCTTATGTTTATGACCACCACCGCTGGGATATCCAACAAAAGAAAATTCATCGGCACCAGCAGTGCTTTTTTCCATAACACATATGCCAAGGGAAACTGATGAACATGATAAACAACCTTATTTCATTTCCATGGTTTGCTTTATTAATTGTATCCACTCAATACAACGCCTTATTACAGCTACTGGCTGCACTCACGCACCAACACCCCATATCACTTGAACAATGCTTCGATCTCTTTGCGGTATTTGGCTGTCACTTTATCCCTTCTTATTTTCATGGTTGGTGTCATCAGACCATTGTCAATCTGAACAAAACAAAAACATATATTTCAAGCTTGCAAGCACTAGACATTTCAATTACAAATAAGTGAAAACTTACCGCAAATGGTTCATCGACAATTAGAATAGGGCCAACACGGAAGGAGCAATGTTCCGTCCTGACATCATCAATAACAAAATACTAGTTCAATCCTTGGCCCAAACAACCGTTAGATCTCATCAAAACATATATATAGGAATTCTTGACATATCATCCCAAACCGTATGCATGCATGTATGTAACCAACTCTCCATCGATTAATCAGCACAGAAATGCCATAATGTGCCTCTCTTAAAATTCTTTTAGCCCAAGATCCCAGATGGTAATTGCATGCATACTTTCAAGGTAGAGAGATTAAATGCACTAAAAGAAACAACAAACCAGGCAACTCTTACCATTTTCTCAGCTCATCATATAGCAGGTTCATGACCTTATCTTTTGTTAGTTTGTCGTTCTCATCAACAATCGACTTTCTTTTTGCTTCTGCCAGAACCTCATCGCTGTTGGGAACAATGATAGCTCCAAGACGCCGTTGATCCTATTCAAAAGAATAAAAGCAGGACTTCGTCATTTTAATGGCACTAATCTATTTATCATTGCTGAGTATCCACATCAACACACAAGTTTTTCGACAAATGCAAGTGCAATGCAGTAAAGCACATAGGTTCTTTCAGGATATTCCCCTTGTTCCCAGACAGAAAGGAGATAGTAATAACGATTCACTATTATAAAATGATACATCTCTTACCTGGCCAATCACGACTATCTGATGAATCAAATTACTCCTGCTCGCTGCTTCTTCAATCTCAGCAGGTTCAACATTTTCACCTGTAGATTAAAAAAAAAAATTCAGGTGCAGTAATATATCCAATCCAATGGCATCTGAAGTTCTGACTTCCAGTGTGCACAATGCAACATCAATGACCAGCGGCAAATTGGCATAATAAAACATAAATAAATATGAAAAAAATATGTATACAACACTTATGTTAAAGTATGGAAAAGGAAAAAAAATCTGAACCTGTAGAGAGAACTATTGTATCCTTCGCACGCCCTTCAAGAACAATCACCCCTCCACATTTCCGACTTGGACCCACAGCATGGTGAGGTGCAATCCAACCTATATCGCCAGTGTTGAACCAACCCTCTTGATCCAGCGCTTGATTTGTAGCTGATGGGTTCTATGACAAACAAACTTTATAAGAGAAAAGCAGACATCAAAGAATGTCGAACAAGACTCCATATTATTTTAACAGTACAGCACTGTCGTATTAGTCAGGGTTATGGCTTAATGAGATGCATATGTTTCTCTGCCATATCCGTAGTTGATCATAAATCTAAGGAATCTAAACCACGTTCCATGAAGAGACATAATTCTTGCGAAGAGAAATAATCTGTTCATGTAAACCTTGAAGGAAGTGCTAATTTGACCCAACCATACGTTAATGGAACATCAGTATCAAATTATATTTGTCAGCTGTTTTGTGTCAGTAAAGTGAAAAATCAAACCTTATAATATCCCTTCATTACTAGCGGTCCTTTAATTTTCACAATTCCCTTTGAACCATCTGGGAGCACCTCACCAGTCTCTATGTCAACCACCTTGATATCAGTATGCTTTATTGGGTGGCCAACTGTGCCAAGAACCTATGTCACATAAACTTTTCATGTCAGCACTACCATATATTGTAGATAGGAACAATATGTATATTTTTAAACATTTAATGAATAAAATAAGTGCTTCCTTATCTTACATTACAGGATGGTCGTCTAGCAGCTGCAACAGGAGAAGTCTCTGTTAGACCATAGCCATTTTGTACTTTAATGCCAATGGCCTGACAGAATATAATAGTTTTTTAATATAATATTGTTAAGGTATCAACATATAAGTATATAAAAGTAGTTTAGTGCTAGCCCTCTACCTCAAAAAACTTATCAACATGCATCGGAAGGCTTCCACCACCGCTAATACCAGCCTGCAAGTTATGTGTAAACCATGTGATTTGTTAAGTGTGTGTTAAGATAGGAGTTAAGGAAGCTCAGTTTTCGCCCAATCAAGGAATATTATTATTCATCAAGGTAAAATAGATATAGGCATATTGGAAAAAATATTGCACCTTTGAAATCCCAATTGCCGAATGGATTTTCCTGTAGACTAGTTTCTTTGCCAGATTATGCAAAGGCCAAAGGAATGAAGCAACAAGTCTTGCCCATAGCCACTTGACCGCATAGACAATAAATGATGGTTCGACTGGATTGTTTGATAACACCGTTCCCTTTCCAATGGAAGAAAAACGAAATTGAGTCAGCAAGAGAAATATGCCATAGGACGAAATAAATGAGACTGGAACATCTAAATTACCCAGTCACTAAAGATATCAAGAAACAAAATACAACATCTTTGAAGTAACTTTATGTCAACTCAACGTCCAGACCTCATAGATCTTCTTTGCCTCCATATAGAGCAAGCTTATCTTAATAAGTGCAAGAGCAATAATTTTTTGAGCAGCCGAATTCGAAGAAATCTGCCTATGAATTGAACTGTACAAAGAGAAGAAGGAAAATCAGGAAATGCATAAAAGACTTTTTATTAAGTGCGTGTCACTGCTGGCCATTCAAAAAATAATAATCATCTTGCCTAAACTGCTACCAACATTAGCGAACTGAAGCAGTATTAATCGTCCAATCATTCCCAGTACAATACTCTACATAAGCAGTTAATTGTTAGTCTCTCCATTATTTGATTATGTTATCTCAATAAGTGGCAGTTACCCTTATTCTTTGTTATAGAAATTAATAATTCCAATGTTCTTTTCGGTCAAAAAACTAATTCTAATAGTCTCAGACAAATATAGTAACGTTTTTTCTTTCATATGCCCAGCACTGACACTTTTAAATATACTGATGGTCAAGTTTTCCAATGTTTGACCAGACAGATTACATATCATCAAATAAAAGAGAACTGACAGGGCAGTAAACAAACCTGTACAAAGTTTCGTAGACCAAGGGTACTGATATAATATAGTGAGGTTGGTAACGCTGTAGATCTTCCTATGAAAGAAGATAGAAGAAGAAGATGTCAAAATGCCCTAAGCAACTTCAGCATCTTCTGCAACAAATAGGAAATAACACTAGTGAACAACAACACAATTGAACTGTTGAAAGGAGAGGAAACTTTTTGAATGCATTGTGATACTAGGCCAATATGAAGATGAGCAGGACAGAGTCCTGTAATGCTGCATGCTAATACAAGATTTGACTCAGTTTGCATCTTTTGGTAAGCTATTAAGAAATATTATAATATTTCTCATGCAACAGATAACACAAATATGCTATGAGATCACATAGACAGCTTAATATCATTTATTTTTTCAGGAAAGACAGCTTACTGTCCTTACTAGGTGCTTTACACAGAATATAATTTAGTAAAGGTCCTTAATAACATTACAAGGCACATTGTACTGAAACTAACTATGATAAGGTAAGGTAATGTATGTTGAAGCATACGCAAGCCACACCTTCAGGTGCTTCACAGTGGTGTAAACTTGTTGGATTCCGTAAGTGAAGATGAAGTACTCACAGGCCCGCTCATACGCATGCCATGGTGGAAGCATGCTTAGGAACCTATCACCAGGTTCTGCTGGCACAACCTCCCACAAATTGTTTATCTGTAGAACCGAACAGCAAAAGCTTTAAGAGGAATATATCAAACAGAAAACCTAAGCAATTCGGAACTCAAGGAAAAAATATCACATCAAACGCATTAGTGTTGATGGTCAAATCCTAGGGATTATGAAATCACATCAAGACAAGGGAACAAAATAATCTTCTTACATAAATGAGCTTTTTAATAATTATGGTTAAAAACAAATCATAACCTGATGCAAGAGATTTTGATGGGTCAGCATTACGCCTTTTGGTGTGCCACTTGTTCCACTAGTATATATAAGTGTTGCCACATCCTCGGGAGTAATAGTTTCGAAGACATATTGCTCACCTGACAAATGAAAGACAACAGTTCCATTGACTAGAATGCAACTAAAAATGAGTGCAAGTCGACTACAAGAGTGAAGAAAATACAACTTCCATACTTTGTCAAATTGTACAGGCATAACCTATCTACTGAATGAGACCACAGTATCATCGACAAAAGGAGGAATTTCAAAAGAACTAAGGATGAGTGAGAGTTTTTAACTACTGTTCTATCCTCCAAACAAACAAGAAAGAAGTGTTCTTTAAATCAACATATTCTCAAAAAACAATTAAGTGTGTCAGGCTCTATATTATTTTTTATTTTTTTTGGGATAGGCTCTATATTAATTAATAATCAGGTCAACCATTAAATCAGAGATCTGTTAAGGACAGTACCTTAGACTAACGAGAATACTAGCTTAGAGATTGTTGTCATTTACCGCCAGAAATAATAATAAAGCAGAACATATTTGGAAAAATTAAAAACCAAAACTCTTAAGGAAACCTATTAAGCACAATGTCATATCATTACTCGTTCATACCAGATTAGGTGTCGTGCAAATGGTACCTTGCTGACGAGAATATAGTAGTGAATTACGACTTTCCTGTCCAAGTTCAGTTATATCCTTGTAGTCATAAAGTGGTATGTCCTTCACTGCTTTGCTATCTATGCATGATTTATCGCCCCAAAGTAGCACAATAAATCTTGCATTGATCCTTGAAATGAATGATTCTGCAATCCGATTAAAGAACTGAGGACTGTCCACAACAAGTGCTATACTGTAATAGAAAAAAATAAATTCATAATCATGACATGAAAGTTAAAACAGAATATAATGTGCTGAAAATTATAAGGCAAAAGCATAAACACACAGATATGGCCATGTTTAGATACATAGGACTAATTGTTAGCTGACTAATGTTAGTCCTTAGCCCATCCAAACAGGAGGAACAGAACAAACAGTCATCTATAAACGCCTGATGCAATTCTCCATAACAGAAACTAACTATTTATTTTCATTTATTACTACAACTGGACCATTGAGGCTCAAAGCCATCTGGGTTGCAAGAGATTGTGATTGGAACTTCATTTAATGTTGTGTCTGACTCAAATTCCCTTTAGTTCTAACCCCTAGATGGAAAAAAGATTCTAAGTCACACTGAGAGAACATTGTAGCAAAGCCCACCTTTCTGAATGAGTATATATTTGAAACAATTCTTCGTCAGATGATCTTGTTCCTCTAACAACATTGATAGCACCAGTAGCCATGATTCCTGTATTGCATGCGTCAGTTTCAATCATAGACTGTGCATTTAACTGCTAAATTGGACAAATAGTTGCAATAATTAACCGAAACAACTGACATAATCAATGGTCAAGACAGTTAATCAGATACGTCCATAAGAATAAATATCATTGCAGATTATTTGTTTCCGTAAAATCAGGACCAAGCTGATATTTGTGATTTAGTATCTTTAACAATCAAATGGAATAGCCAAAACATTGCTATTTGGGAGTGTCAGGCGTGAAACATTACCATTCATATAAACTCCAAACTCGAATATGGCAATGCCAACATTCTAGTGCTTCAACAGCTCATAATGGTAAGGATTAAAGGCTACACGATTATAACTAAATATCAAGGAAATATCAACACTGTCTATCACAATACATGTTAATATCTCCAAACAATAAGGTATATTACCTTGATCTGCAACAAGCCATCGACATGAGTTGTCAGCAAAAAGAGCTAGCTTTTCATCTGGAGCAACACCAATGGCCCTCAGACCTTGAGAAAAATCCAATATTTCTTGTTCAAGCTGACAAGAAGATAATTGAGCATTTAGATACCACGCAATGTGGCCATTAAAATTACAAATTGAAATGTAAATGCATCTCTGGAATAGGTTAAGCGAGATATGAGTTTATTTAGTTGATGAGGATGCATGGATCAAATAGGTTAGCATTCATTATCTGCTTGTATTTGTGTGCGCCTGAATGAAGAGCATGCAGATAACCTCAGGAGATCCTCATTCCAATTAGTCATAATGGCTTTCAGATTCAAATTCTTTTTCTTTAAAGTGGTTATTCATGCAGTAAGTAACAAAGAAACGAAAAAAAAATATGAATGACCAATTCTGTTACATTTTTTTTTTTTTTTGATAGGGAGTTTTTGGTCTTAGATCAGCAGGTTCCAACAAGTCATAAAGGGGCTAACGATATACCTGTTTATAAGTCCATTCTGATCGTGGTTCATGATAAGGATCTATCACAGCTACACGGTCAGCATATTTTTCTGCGGCTGTCCTCCAAATATCTGGAACTGCCTTCCATTCATGCACAGTTGAAGAACTTCCACTGGGCAATAGAGCACTCTCAAGTAAAGGTGAGCACTTTCTGCGAACTGGATTCTCTAGCTGCAAAGTGGATAAATGCAAGATTTTGGTATTTAGTGAAGATTCTAAAGGTCCTTGCCTTACTCCATAATACAAAATATTCATAAAACCATAAACTATTTACTTGCGGCAGAATACTGAAGACTCATGCAAAATCACAATTCCAAGCATGTGAACGCAGTCTCACGATTCCGTGTATAATAGTGGAACGTAACAACATACTAAAAGCAAGATTCCCACAGGACCATGGGGAATAAAAAAAAAAATTCTGGACATCAAATACAACAAAGCCAGGATCAGGATGATGGGAACAGTGCACCAACTCACCTGCCCCTTCGGGTAGGGGATAGCATAAATTATTCATGGTTCATAAACTATAATTTGCAGCAGAATAATGAGGACTCAAGCACATTCACAATCAAGCAGGTAATCAGAGCATGTTTCACACTTCCATGTAGAACGGTGGAGCAAATCCACATTGGCATGCATGTAGACTCACACAAAGTGATTGGAAAAAAAAAAAAATCTAGACATCAAAGAGACCCAACTAACCCAGGTCCCAGGATCCGGATGATAGGAACAGCTGTACCACCCATGTGCCCCGCATGCTGATCACACTCGCGTAGGCAATTTGGATAATGATCTCAACACCTCTATCAAAACTAGGTGGGTGGCTTGTCAAAAAGTAAAAGCGTCAGCTGCTTTCCCGGATGCAGAAAGAAGATTTTTTTCACACTGCCGTGTACAAGTGCCCACAAATGGATTCATGCCGGAGAGACTGGGCTGGAGCACCCAGCAACAACAGCAAGGAGGCTCCGAACGGATCAAGCGCGGCGCTTTCCCCGGCTCACCGGAATCCAAGCAAGGTTGCACAATTCCTACAGGCTCGAGTGATTCTACTGAATTCTAATGGCGGTGGCCGATCACCACAACGAACAAGCAAAAATCGCCAACGAAATGAGCTACTGGAGAGCAGGAACTGACCGTGGAGTCGGCAGAAGGGGGCGGAGGTGCGGCGGCGCACCGGAGGTGGCCGGCGGCGGGGCGGTTGCCTCCTCGGCGGAGGACGAGCAGCAGGGCAGGACGCGGGAGGAGGAGCCGGCGGTTGAGCGGCGAGGGCGCGCGGCGCGGGACGCAGAGCGCCACCTGCCCCGAGGAGGCGGCGAGCATCGGGCCGGCGATCTGTGGAGGCCCTCCACCGGAGCCTGGCTGGACTCTCCAGCCGAGCGATGTGGAGCGGGGAAGCCGAGTGACGGAGTGAGAGCTCTCGGGCGACTGGCTAATCTGGGTTGGTTGCTTCTGAGTTACTCCAGTACTGTACGTTACATATGTGCCGGAGGTGGAGGAGAGCGACGGCGGGCGGGCGGAGAGGGGTGAGGTGGCCGTGTCGCGGCGCGATGTCTCGGCCTCGTGGACTTCGTCCGGACGTGGAGGGATCGAGGCTCACTGGACGCGCGGATCTAGGGATGGCAACGGGTCGGGTTCGGGTCGGGTGGAGCAAACACCCACCCGTTAAGAAAAACGTCTCGGGTGGAATATGACACCCGCACCCGCATCCGCGGGTGAAATGTTGCACCCGCGCCCGCACCCGATGGGTCACGGGCGGGTCTCGGGCGCCCGTCGGGTTCGTCTCCGTGACGTCTGCTCGCCGAGAGGAGAGAGGACGAGGCCTCGCTCGCCATGGTAGGAGGATCGAGGGGCTTGCTCGCGGCTCGCCATGGGAGGAGGACACCAAACTCGCCCTGCCATGGTGGTCGGAGCTCACCAGACTGAGACATGGCGAGGCCGAGCACGCCACCTCGGCAACCATCGTGGGCACCATGGGCAGACTGCAGGCGTTGCTCCGAGCTGGCACTCCGTGGCCACGCTCCTGTGCCCGGTGGCGGCAGCCGGCAGGGGCGCGCAGCGGGGCCGCCGTTTGTGGCATAATGGCAAGGTGCGGCGGTGGAGAAGGGGAGCTTCGGCGGCGAGCGAAGCTCTGGGCGACGCGAGGATGCAGCAGCCCTGAATCTGGATCGGGATTACATGGTGAAGCGGCGGCTCTGCATCGAGTTGAAAGGAAAAAGAAGACCGGCGGCGGCGTTCGACTGTTCGAGATTGAACGACAGCAAGTGAATGGGATAAGGTTGCCTTTGGCTGGATGTGGGCGTGTGGCTTTTCCCCCTTTTTTTTAATCAAGCCAGAATCAGTGTGTGCGTGAGTTGGGCTGACACAAGAAGTTGGGCTGCACGAGAATTAGTGTGTGCGTGTGACTTGGATTGGGCTGTGGTGGCCAGTGGCCTGGTGGGCTGGGCTGACTGGGATCTACGATTTCTCGGGCCCCATCGGGTCACCCGCGGGTGGGAAAACACACCCGCACCCGCACCCGCACCCGAGTCACTGCGGGTCGGGTGCGGGTGCCACCCGCGGGTAGAAAACACCACCCGCGCCCGCACCCGCGGGTGATATTGCCATCCCTACGCGGATCTTAGGTGACAACTTGCATTTTGCACACTCCTCATGTGCTGCTTGGTTTGGCAACTTGCAACGTTCAAAGTGCTCAACTTCTCTCGCCGAAAAAAAGAAGAAGATAGGCAGCCTCTCAGGCAATGTTATACATGGTGAAGGCGCATCTTGGCACCCCTTCAGAATTACATAGAGGGAGAGATATTGGTGAATGGACACCTACTGGTGAAGGGACGTATGTGGGTGAAAGGGTGATGGATGAGATCACCTATCTAAATTCTTCATAACAGTTTGGTTGTCATACAAAAAAAAGTCACCAAAACAAATACCAAAATATGGCATGAGAGGCAAAAACAGCTACTAACCTCCATTTCGTTTTACTTGTCCATGTTGACCACTTTATTTTTAAAAAAATACTTGGCGCACTACGCGCTTCACGTTGGTATAAAATTGCCAATAATCCTCTGAAGCATATAATATCAAGGTCCATATATACTGTAGGCCCATATAGACCATGAAGAATATATATCTATCTTCTCAATCCCCAATTAGGATCTAACTCAAAGTAAGCCCACTAGTACTTGATGACACGTTTTAGTGTTTTTACCAGATGGATATCCCATTTGACGAAGCTGGTTGGGTGGTCGTAAACATAAATACACGGGCGTCATTAACAAACTCAAATCCGAGGATTTGTTTGGAAATACAATAAGATAGAGCAAGTATGTTGAGTCAATAAGCTTTTGCTGCTTATATTTCTCGATAAAGAAAGTTTTTATTGAGAAACAAAGTACATCGAGAAGATACAAAGTCTTGGAAACCTTTTGGCTTCTGCTAGGTGCATGCATGAATATATTTCCAAAGAGAAAATGAACATCAAAATTCATTAAAATAAAACTCTGGTACATATGCAAAACCCAATTTTATTGGTTACATCATATATATAGCCGACGGTATCACATACTCCAATTGAAGAAAACACACTCTAATCTTATTTAAAACAATGCAAAAACATAGGGATTACACCCACAACTCGTTAACTATGATGGTACTAGATTGCATCAACTGAATGTTTTGGGAAGCTTTATATATAAGCGAAAACATGTTGTCCAGGAATGACCGAGATAGAGTAGTTTATTTGTATTTGTATGTAGAGGTTAATCTTTGCTCCAAGTATTCATCGCTCCTAATAGGCGGATATCTGAAAAAGTATGCAATTTTGAAACCATGAGATACAATAAATACCCAAACAAAACAAATATTTTGATAATATATAGAAGATGACCTTGGTGGATTTGCCTCGCTGCAACAACTTTGGATGCATGTAACCATTGTATCAGGACTAGGCCAAACAAAGAAAGCCACCTGATATTTGAAAAAATAATAAATATATGTACAATAATTAATGTCTAACTTTCGCATATTTATATTACCAAACATTAGATTTTAAAGTAAAAATGCTAAATATATAAAGGCATTCTGAATTTAGTAGTTAGTATACTCACAGAATATCGCTCTTTGCCAACCATCAGAACACGGTGCAGGGTAGATCTGTACATTTTTTTAAAAATGGATAAATATCAAAATTCATACCCAAACTTTAATCAAAATAAAAGATTAAAACATAAATGGGAAGGCATCATCTTTATTTTTCAGTAGAATCAAAATAATTACAGATCATATTATCTATCATATTAGTTGAAAAAGACATGACCATGAAGCTAGAAAACTAAAATCATCTTACTTGAAAGCATTATGTTTTTAATTGTATTTAGCCATTCAGACGTTCTGAACAATGCGCTCTATATATGTAAATGATTTATTACAATTGCTTGCACATTTGATAACTTCTTCAGGATGAACAACGTTTTGAGAGAACGTACCTATAAACATTATTTGTCCACCTTTCTAGCAAATCACCAATGTTCACAACAAGGGCTCTGTAAGTACATCAGAATGTTAGAAAAATGTAAGGTCCAAAATGATCTAAGGAGCATAGGAAGACACGATCAAAAGAGTTAAAGAACAAAAGAAAACAAACATTTACTGATGAAATATATACTAGCTTGTAATATGCGGAGTTTATTAGTACACAAAAGAAGAATTTACCCAGGAATGTGATGAACATCTTCCCAGAGCTGGGGACGAGCATCCTTATCCCTGCATATCTGTACAATCATAGTAGGGTAAGAATCCAGAATAGACATCCCGACTACAACTAAACCTATAGTGTGTGCTTGTGTGATTAGCTAAAATGTTATGCACACATACCTGCAGGCCAGGAGTGCCATCTGTTGAAAGAAGAGTTAGCATTCCATAATCTGTATGAGCGTTTGCACCATGGTCACTTCCATATTTGGATTCCATTGCACTGCCTGTAGCGAATTGACCAAACATACAAACATAATCAGTTTCTAGAAAGCTGTAGAAAAACTCCAAATTTTATCGGGATACCACGACCCCCTGTAACCCACGAATATTCTCTACACAGCACGTCATCAGGATTAACATACACTTCTTGATCCCACTTGTTCTTATGAAATCAAGGTGTTCTTAGGTGAAAATTATAACATTTTCTGGTCACAATAAGTAAATAGAGTAAATATCCCATGTAATTTGGTCTCTTTGTTTTCTGTACAGTTTTGTACATAATTAATGGAAAAGAAAATCAGTAGGGGCCTCCCCTCCTGTTTCGGTCAATAGAGTAAATATCGCAAAAGTATTTATTATGGAATACACGTCATAAAGTAATAAATAGCCGATATTGTTCCAGTTCACTGCAGTGGACATTAATACCGTATGTAGTGATGTATCATCGACCCAGTCACACTCAGGAAACACCATGTGGTAGGTGTAGGTAGGATGTCGTTTTTCTGAGGCGACACACGTTGCTGACATTAAGTTCGGAGTATATGATAAATTTACGGAAGCTTACCCCAGAAAATAAATATATAGAAAAGAGAACTTGGTTATATGCGTTGAGACTCCTTTGTAATGTGCATCTATTGAAGTACCTGAGTAATGTATTGGACGAAGAATTGTTTCGGATCCATCTGGCTGAAAGAATTCAGCATCAAGGTCCAAACTCAAAGCAATTAGCGACATTATCTTTTTGCTAGTTGCCCTGAGTTAGCAAGAAACACAATATACAAGAACAAAATATTAGAAAAAACACTAGAGAGTTTGATCAGATAACGAAAAATAATCCTGGAGAACTCACATCGCACAATCATAGTATGACTCCATTGTTTCCTTCCAAGATGGAAAGCGGTCTGAAGATAATTTTAAAAAGGGATTTTAAGCTCCAGGACACTGAAGTAATCGATGTGAGAACATCCAATATACCGGCTTGGTAAACAAATTAGTACCTGCAGATGGCCACCGATTCACATCGTTCAATTTGCCGGACCCGATGTGGAAACACTCCAATAAGTCTCCTACATGCGTAGATCATAACAATTGTCAGCTAATGTTACAAACTGAAGAAAAGAAATAAATTTTTTGATATAAATGTGATGAAAAAAGAACTCTTTGATATACTCCACTCTCCTCTGTGGGCAAACAAAATAAATAAATTAAGCATTTGTAGATATATCCAGCTGGTAGATTATTCTCACCCTTGCCGCCAGCATCGTCCTCGAAGCCTTCAAAGTCAGGGCGAATATATCCTCTGTGGCTGCTGTTCTTCTCCAGCGCCATCTTCTCCTCCATGGGCTGGTCGAAGAACTTCTTGCTCTCGGCGTAGACGCTCTTCATGGTGGCGTCATCGATCCCATGGTTGATCACGTACAAGAAGCCGTAATCCACGAGCGCCTGCATGCATAATTAAGCATACATAACCAATCAATCAGACCATGCATGGTATAAATTAATTAACGCACATAAATAATGCTCGCGCGGTGCATGCAGACCGTACGTACCTGGCGGATGGATTTGGTGGCGGCGGCGATGTCGGGGGACGCGAGGTCGATCACGGGGAGGTCTGCGCTCACAGGGCCCATCTCGATGTGGCTGGCCTGAGCAAGGTTTACATAACTGTTGGGACCGTTCCGACCGAGCCGGACCGGTTAGACCGGTTTTATCGGTTACCGCGGTAATCGGTCGGAAACCGGACAAAAATTCAAAAATCAAAATTTGAATTCAAAATCTCGGTTACCGACCGGTTTCTTCGGTAACCGGCCGGTTTGCTCGGTTTACCGACCGGTTTTCTCGGTTTCGTCGGTTTAACTGGAAATTGCTAAAATAGGCTCAAAAAATTGGAAATTTTGGCATGAACGTTGATGAAATATTCTAATAATGGTTATCAGACATTGAGAACATAGAATTCATAAAATATTGCACCAATGAACCTCATACAACATACCACAATTCATACAATATACCACAATTCATACAAAGTTCAACATAAATTGTCCGATACATAGTTGTTGACGAAATTGAACATAGAACATAGTTTTGGATACATCTCACGACCATATGACGTCGGATTGGGGATTGTTCATGGCGTTGTATTCATCAATTGACATGACCTGGATTCCTTGGGTAGCCAACAAGTGTGCCCTGAACTCACTCCAACTTTGATTGTTCCAAGCATGGTTTGTTTGCCATTGTGAGAGCAACATGTTATAAAATTCAGGCTCTACCCACTCAAAGACCCATTTTTCTCGTGGTTGCTGATTCACTTTAGGAATAGAGTACGAGTAATAATCATTTGAGCAATGACTACCTCCATGTCCATAGTTACTTGAGCTATCACTTGATTCAGGAAGAGAGTAATAGCGGTAATCGTAAGAGTGTGAGGACTCACTCCCGTAGCCATGACGATGTTGCCTACTTGTGTCCCCCGATCCCGGCATTGTTGTCCTCTTCTCGGTAGGAGCGCCATGGTCTTCATCCTGGGTAGCATGAGTGAAGTAGGTCTCACCTGCAAATGGTAGTGAATAGTTAGTAAACAATGTAGATGATGAACTGTTAAGAAAGATACGTGTTATAACGGTACCTGTAAAGCGGATCGGAGAAGGTGGCGGCTGCGATGTGTGTACCGCAGCGGTCGTGTTGCCACCGTCATCGCCCTCAGATGGAGGACTCTTGTTACCATCCTCATCGGTGGAGGCATCGCTAGCGACCACCGATGTATCAACCCTCTTCTGCTTTTTACCTTTCCTCTTTGTTGTGGTTTGGTGTTTCCTCTTGCCTATGTGTGTGTCGCCCACGGTGTCCTCGGCCCACGAAACAATGGAGTCAGCAATATTGATGCCTTCCAATTGTTCTGTTTCTTGTAGCACCAAAGCAGAAGGGATCAGGGTGTCACTATCAGTTGCTTCCTCATCAAGCAATGGTGGGGCATTGGACCGGCCATGCTCCATCCAATCTCTAATGGGATTACTCTCATCAAGCAATGTAAGCTCCATGAGCTTATCAAAAGGATCATCTTCTGGTGGCTTGTATAGTCCAGCTTCTTTCAAGCGAATGCGAAGGTTATAGTTCACATAGACCAACTTCTGAAGCTTCTGGTGCGTCAACCGGTTGCGGACCTTGGTGTGGATCAATGCAAATGTACTCCAATTGCGCTCACATCCGCTGGACGAACAACACTGAGAGACTAAGCGCATTGCAAGCCTCTGTAGTGTCGGTGTTTCACGACCAAACATAGCCCACCATTGAGCTACAACAAGTTACAACATCATAAGTTACACCATTACCACATTACATCTGAAATGACACAAGTTCATAGCAAGTATGCCTCACCTGGAGAAGTCTTATTGTCAACTGCCATCTGCCGCGCCAAGTCCTTAGAGAAGTCACCCAGCTTTCTTCTAAAGAATTCTAATTCATTGAGTGCCGCCGCACATGTCTCAGTGTCCGTCATGAACTCGAAAGCCTCTCTCACATCAGCTAAGAGAGTGGTGCCGGCCGCAAAAGCATAGTGGGTCTTTGGGTGCAAAGCTGCAGCTGTAAAATATAGTCGAGGTTAGACAATTACATGATGGTTACTAAGTTACGGAAATGTAGTGGGTCTTTACCTGCATTGACATAACTCTCGTTTGCAATGTCACCCATTATAGGGTTGATAACAGCCATGTAACAATCGAACTCTTGTCGATCATTGTGGAAATAACTTTCAAGCGCATTGCGCATGACGTGAAACTTTAGGAGGACCTCACTCAAATTTGGAGACTTATCCTGATCTGCAAATCGAAGAAATGCATACAATGGCTCCACAGTTTTGCAAACAAATCTCATGGTGTCCCACCATTCCAAACTAGAAAGGCATCCATGGGCATATCTTCCCTCACTTGCGTTTGCATAACGGCTGTTCAAGAAGCCTAGAGATCCCACCCATGCCATGAATTTGTCCCTCCGACGCAACATGCTCTCCAGGAACATATAGTTTGTGCCAAAACGAGTAGCACACCATCTCACCAACTCACCCCCTATTGCATTCTTCATCATGGCATGCAACTGGTTGTGGTTGTATAGCCAACGAGATATCCGACGTGCACTTTCAATGACTGATGCATGCTCCGGAAATTCTCCAATAGACTTAAGCATCAAGTTGATTGTGTGAGCCACACATGGCTGCCATCTGATGGAGTACTTTCTGCTAATCATCCTACCAGCCTTCTTGTAGTTTGAACCATTGTCGGTGATGATCTGCACCACATGTTCTGGGCCAAGTTACTTCAACACTTTAACCATTTGCTGCAACATAGACAAAAGAGACAACGATTACTATATTGGATTATGAGGGAGTGAAAAAAGATAATCAAAACCAATAGCAAGGGATGTACCTTGAAAATGAAATCTGCATCTTGGCTTTTCCCTGTTGCATCTACTGACTTGTGGAAAAACATGACACCATTGCTATAGACCATGAAGTTGATAATGCTCATCTTAGTCGGCCCCGTCCATGAATCACACATGAGAGTTACACCATAGGTGGGCCACTCTAGTTTGAACTTGGCAAACTGTTTCTTTATATCTTCTTCAGTTGCATCTAAATAAATGCCGTTGATCTCTCGCCCCGTCGGGCTTCGGACATCCTCACCTGTAAGTACGACAAAGTTAGAATCTCGATGTGATGTCACTTTAAATGATTTCACAACAATATAGAAGTGCTTACCCCATCTCTGTGTCTCCTTGATAGCGGCACTGAAGTAAGGACTATCAGCCTTGTGACCAGCAACGGCTTCTATGTGCATCCATTTCGCCCAAGCCTTACCAATTGCCCTCCTTGCATTCTTCTTCTTCTCTGACGGCAACACCATGTCAATCCTTGGTTGATAGGTCGGCTGAGATGAACCACCTTCCCTCGTTGAGAATGACTTTCTAAGCATCCCCATGAGCCCACCACTTTTTTTGCTGCCCCCTCCCTGAGATGAACCCACACCGTGCTCGTATTGCCCTCCGTGTGCACGTGAACGCATCTCATATTCATGTTGTTCTCGAGAAGCATGCATGGCAGCTTGCAACTCATCGTCCTCCTCATCGGTGCTCACATTTCCCTCTCTAGCAATGTCCTCTGCTCTTATTTTATCCCTTCTTCTTTCCTTAGTCCTCTCTTTAGTTCTATCTATCTCACGCCGATAGTAGTCACAAACATCTTTTGGAACGAACATGCAATGCACCACATTACTTCCACGTCCTGCTAAGTGCTCCTTCAACCTTGTGGCGCCACCCCCCCTTCCTCTCTAACTTGCAATAGTTGCATGTCTATCCGGGAACCCTATTCTCACCATGCTCCCATACACTATTTTTATCACGATCACCCATCGTGCCTGCAACAAAATCACATCCACAGTTCACTACATATAGTATGTGCAATGTACTCTTAACACAATTGACATGTTCTTCTTGTACCTATACAAGCAATGCACATATAACAACCAATGATAAATCCTACATTGCCACTTTACACATCACTAAATTGGATTTAAGTTGTCTACAAACTAGTTTCACAATCCTTTATATAGCAATCCAACATTGCATCACTAATTTCACAATCCCTAAGTTGCACCACTACAATAACACTAGATCAATGTAATGCAAAAAATGAAAACCAAAAAAAAAGAGAAGAAAAACTCACCTCGCCGGAAGAAACCGACCGGTTACCGTCGGTTACCGCGGTTTCCCCTCGGCTAACCGGCCGGTTCCATCGGTTTGCCGAGGGAAACCGACGGCCCGTCCCAGCCGCCGCCGCGCCTGCGGTCGGTAACCGCGCCGAACCGAGCGGTAACCGACCCAAACCGCTCGGTTACCGCGGTGAACTCGCGATTCGTCGGTGGTACGCCGTCGATTTCGCCCCGGCGAGCGCCTCCGGCGGCGAATCGCGACGGCGCGCGGCGGAGGGTGGAGCTAGCGAGCGAGAGGGAGCGAGGGGACCGAGTTCCTGAGCGAGGAGACCGACTGGGGCGTCGGTGGAAGAGGATAAGGTAAGTATTTTTTTTTCTTTTCTTCTCGCCCAGAATTGTTTCCTGATTTTTTTGCCCCTTCAAATCAACGAATTTTTGTGATCTTCTTCCACCAATGTGTTGCAAATTCTTTCTAGTTTATTTACATATTTTTTATTTCAAATTTTTTCAAATTTCCAAAAAATTTTAAATTTCAAATTTTGAAACCGGGCTCCCGGACTAACCGGACCGGACCGGTTAGTCCGGTAACCGCGGTAACCGAGCGGTTACCGTCGGTTTTGTAAACCTTGGGCCTGAGTGCTCTGCGCTGGACTAAAGTATTTTTTTCGAGAATGTGATCACGCACGTATTTTGTTGCCTGTGTTTTTGCACTACGGGAGGCTACAGCAGTATCGTCCTGCCTGAATGCACATCGACCATCTTGGGCGCGGTTGGCCTTTTATATGGCACGAAGTCAAAGTCGTAGCCTGTGGCAAGTGAACTTTCAAAGGCGCCTCTGCGAACTAGTCTTACTCATACTCCGGGGGCGTTCGTTACATTAGGTCTAAAATTTAAAGGGAAGAATCTTATCATTTAAGAGTATTAAATAAAGTTTAATTACAAAACTAACTGCATAACCCCTGGTCTAAATCGCGAGACGAATCTAACGAGGGTAGGCGAGCCGTGATTAGACGCTGGTACTGTAGCATCACTGTAACAAAATATAGATTAATTAGACTTGTTAGATTCGTCTCGTAAAAATGTACCTATCTGTAAAAAGATTTTATCATTAAATTTTATTTAGTATTCTTAAATAATAAGATTCTCTTTGATGTGACAGGTCTAAATGCTAGTAAATGCTAAAGCATCGAACACCCCCATGTGGGATGTGGCGGCTAGAAATAGAAAGCATCCGACCGTCTGGTTGGTGGCAAGTGATTTTTCAAAGGCGCTGCGAGGCTAGAAACATAAAGTATGCATCCGGTTGGTGGCAAGTGATTTTTCAAAGGCTGACGCCTGGTTGGTTGCCGTCAGGTACGGTTGAACAAATCATATCGTAATGAAACTCTCCAGCAATTTCTTTAAGACTTTGCTTCCCAAAATTAATCACATAAAACACGCCTGGTAGTCCAAAAAAAGTCAATGAAGCCGTGCCCCGCATGATGCAGGCACCGGTCGGTAGGCATGGCATCCCAAAAAAAACAAAACAAAGATCAATGAAACCCACCACGGTCATCACTTCCACATTGGAATAAAAGAAATCACGGTCATCAGTTTAACTCTTGGCACGTTGGAATAAAAATGAGAGGTTGAGCTGGCACTTCCACATTGGAATAAAAGAAATTACAGGAGGAAGCTGATTGAACAAGGAAGAATTCCTTGTTGGCCATAAAAGAAACTTCTTGTTCATTATTGGCCGTCAAAATATTTCAACTTCCTTAGTGGCCATCGGGTTTAAATTTTTTTTCCTTATTGGCCATCGTAGTGTTAAAATTAGAGGACAAAAGTCAATTTTGCTCCTGGGGTCCTTTTTGTGGCTAACATTTCTTATTTGCCAGGGAATCGGGCAACATGTCAATTAATATATAATTTGCAAGTCTGGACACCATTAGTATGTATTTTTGAATTTTCAGCGGCAATAATATGTATTTTTTTATAATAGGTAAACATATATTATTCCTCCTAAAATTTCAAAAGCACACTCATACTATGTATATTTACAAATTACATATTAACTAAATTCCAAGACTAATAAGAAATGTTAGCCACAAAAATGCTACAAGGGGCAAAAGTGACTTTTCTCCTCCAACTCTAACACAGTGATGGCCAATAAGGAAAAAAAACTTGAACATGATGGCCATTAGGGAACTTGGAAATTTTTTATGGCCGATAAGGAATCACGAGTTTAAGGAATTTTCTCTTGAATATAAGAGAAAAAATTATGGTAACAATTACCTCCTTTTTTACAGCATCCGCAACTATGAGGCAGGAAGTCAGAGACTAGTTAAATCACACAGCACATGATTCACAGAACATATGGCCAAATTGAAATATCTGATCACCTATCAGTGTGAATTAACTACACTAATCTCCACTTGAAAAAGATAGCCGACATCAGCCTCGGCAAGGTAACATAAACAAGGGAAGCCACGTCACAACACCATTGGTTAGAGGGAGACACGACCATTGCTGAAAGTAAACTGTAGAGTTATAAAGCTTTGCAACAGGCCATATGAATGGGCTATGGATTTATCAAGAGACACTGCCAAGATCGTCACGCATCTCTTTTATCCTCAGAATTCAGGAATCATACCAAACCATATCAATGATAAATTACCTTCTGCACATAGATAAACAGTACAGCAGAGAGAGAGAGAGAGAGAGAGAGTAAATTGTAAAACTACGGCACCCGTATATTGAGCCGCACACCACCATGAACAAACGGTCATCTATAAACGCCTGACGCAATTGTCCATAATAGAAACTAACTATTTATTTTCATTTATTACTGCAACTGGACCGTTGAGGCTCGTAAAGCCATTTGGGTTGCAAGAGATTGTGATTGGAACTTTATTTAATGTTGTGTCTGACTCAAATTCCCTACAGTTCTAACCCCTAGATGGAAAAGAGATTCAACACTGAGAGAAAAAATTAGCAAACCCACCTTTCTGAATGAGTATATATTTGAAACAATTCTTTGTGGGATGATCTTGTTCCTCTAACAGATAGCACCAGTAGCCATGATTCCTGTATTGCATGTAACAATGACAGTTATTGATGGTGCACTTAATGCTAAATTGGACAAATAGTTGCAATAATTCATCAAAACAACTGACATAATCAATGGTCAAGACATAGTTAATCAGATATGACCATAAGAATAGGTATCATTGCAACTTATTTGTTGCCGGAAATCAGACCAAGCTGATTTTGTGGTTTAGTATCGGTAACAATCAAATGGAATAGCCAAGGCATTTGATGAGGATGTATCTAGCATACCACTTTCTTTGTCGGATGATGATAAAGCAGCTACGCCACCCCAAACATCGGATATTCACAGCGACATGCCAGCAGGAGCGATTACAAGAGCTCGAGCAAGGCAACTTAAAGAGCAGGTGAATTTAATCCTGCATGAGCATGCTGAAATTACTAGTGAGAATTTTATACTGCCTAAGTCGTCTGTGTTATTTGTTCTTTGCTACACAGGTGACGACGTGGATAATATGCATCAATCAGTCGGTGGTGCGTGCACAATAAATCAGCAATCTGGTCATGCCTTAGTTGTGGAAGCGGAGAATATAAGAGAGGCCAATTCAAGTTATCTGTATATGGCTGAGACAACCAGAGATAGAGCATTGCGTGCAGGCATTCCAGGGAATAACAAGTAACGTGCAAAGAGATAGCTAACAAGTAAAAGAGAATCACAGAACAGCTGGGACCGAATCACAGGAGAGATCAAGGAAGATTTGCGTCAGAAGGAAATTGCAATCAAGGAAGGACTATTGAAGGAAAGTGTTGTGCGCCTAGCAAATTTGATATAGCTTCCATACATTAAACCATGGAAATAGTAACAGGCGCATCCCTTTGATTTTTGTTTCCATGTATATTCCAGGCTGCGGGGAGCCTTTTGATAACCCCATGTAAACTTTCTTTTTGGGGGACCACATTTTGATTAAGAATAGACATCAAGCTATTGCTTGTTTCTTTCGATAATAGAGTTCATGCGAGGACTGCTACGAGGGAATCAGGCAATCCATTGTTTGTTCTGCAAATCGACGACAAGTTCACTTTTCCGCAGGGAATTGAGAGCTTGGTGATCTTCGCTCGTGGTCTAGCGGCGATCATCCAGGTGCGTGTTCGCGAATATCCATAGAGCTGCAAGTCCGTGCACTGGCACGTGGTGAACAGCTGAGTGTTGTTCGTTGTCATACACTGGTTACTGACGGTTCTACTTGAGAAGATCGGGCCAACCCCGTATCATCGTGGTATCAGATTCCAGGCCACTCAGTAGAACTTTTCACCCGTCACTTGTATTTTTTTTCCCCATCCTATACACTGAAAAGCCAAAAAAAAAAAAAAAATAGCCATAGTTTTGTTCTGTGCCGTTTGGGCGTCTTGTTAGGTCTCAATCCACTCTTTGCTTTGTTTAGTTGCTGGTCCTATTTTTCCTTTACGTCACTTGCTGCAACAAATTTTCGTTTTCTTCCCTAATCAAGCATCTCTTGAGTTTTGGTTTTATCTTGATTCAGTTTTCTAGAGGATATACCCCCCCCCCCCCCCCAAAAAAAAAAAAAAGTGCCTCAAATTTTAGTTGACTCAGTTTTCTTTTACCCCATCTTTTTGGGTGCACAAACTACTTGTGCAACTAAACCCATTTTATTTGATAACCATATATTTTTCCTTCGCGAAGCTTTGCATCCCAACTGAGACTAGCTTTTTGAACTGCTCCGAGGAACTGCTCATAGTTGGATCTGAGGTTTTTCATATAAAAAAAAAAGAAGAAAAAAAAGAAAAAAAAGAAAAAAAAAGAAAAAAAAAGAAGAAGAAAAAAAGGTTAAAAAAAAAAGAACTGCAGTTCGCACTGGTATTACTTCGTTGGAGCAAGACGTTTTCTGTATAGCTACAAGCTTAATTTTTTGGTACTAACTTTTGAGCAATCTTGTGTCCTCTTTATCTGGAGCTAAGCTAGCGTCTCTCTTTGTACTGTTGCAATACGAGCATCGTTCTTTACAATCAATTTTGATCGCTCAATCCTTTATTGCAATAGTCCCTTTATCCTTGTGCGTGTGTTTTTTTTTTTTCCCTTCTCTGAACTCTCACGATCAGCAATTAGGCATTGTCAGTTTTGTTTGGGTTGCTACATAACTCGATAACCATCGAACAAGAACTGGATAGGTAGTTTTTCCTCACCAAACCCCACCAGAATCATCCGTGTCGTGTTTCGGTCGTTGTAGTTTTGGATATTCGCTTGCACAACCTTTGTTGATCGTATGCAGCCACAAGTGTAAGTATTTTGCCACTCTTAATTCACTCCGGAACCGTAAAACTTGTTTGATTTCAGAACTAGCTGAGTGATTTTTTTTTTCTTTTTCCCCACATACACAATCACTTGGTCTTCTGCAGTTGTAATCATGGCAGGAAATGAGCAAGATAAGGACCTGGAAGGAGACCCTAGTGAACCAGTCACCAAGATGCATTACTATACACTTCGTAACACACTTCGCAATGAGTTTCAAACTGAGCAGGACAGCATCCGTGAAGACCTCGGACGTGTGCAGAATAATTTGGATGGTCTCGGGACAGATTTCCAAACGTTGTCTGTTACTGTTGACAACAATCACAAAGTGCTACTCGATGCCATTGCCAACCTCACAGCTTCTGTGCAACTGGCTGCTGGTGGCGTCCCAAATGAGCAACGTGATGAAACAGCTGGGGAGGCCGCTGTTAGACGGCAACGTGAGGCTGCCCTACGGCAACTTGAAGATGAGGCGCGTGCGCGTGCGGAGGCCGCAGCACGTCGTGGCCGTGGCAATGGTCATGGCGATAATGATGGCTATGAGTCAGTATTTGATGAGCATTTGCCTCGCCGACCTCATAACCATCACAACCGTCGCCGCCAGCATGAAGATGATGATGACATTGTTGCAAAACCCAAGTTCACCATGCCATCTTTTGAAGGGACTACAGAGGTTGAGATTTATCTTTCTTGGGAGCTCAAGGTTGACAAGTTGTTCCGTATGAACCGCTACTCTGATCAGCGTAAGTTGGATCTTGCCGTTGCTGCTCTAGACGGATATGCTGCTACATGGTGGGAGCGCTGTGTGCAGCAGCGTATGGAGAGACATGAACCACGTGTTATGACATGGGATGAGCTCAAGAGACAAATGCGGGCACGCTTTGTACCGACACACTACAAGCGCTCCTTGCATGAGAAGTTGATTGGGCTCCGACAAGGTTTAAACTCAGTGGATGCATACTATAAGGAGATGGAACAAATTATCATACATGCTGATGTACGTGAGAATGAGGAGCAAACTATGGCTCGTTTTCTTGCTGGAATGAACTACTCTATTCGGCGGATTGTCAATCACCATCCTTACAACAATATGGTTGAGTTGATGCATCAAGCACGTGAGGCTGAAAAACAAGTAAATGAAGATGCTAAATTTTCTGCTCGGCAACGTTATATGGCAAACTCAGGGCAACAATATGGCAAAAGCTCAGAGCAAAAGACAACAACCTCTGCAAGTAACTCAGCACCGCGCGGCTCTGTTTATAAGAAACAAGACAACACACCACCACAAGGACGTCGACCAGCTGTACATACTGCAAGTGCAGCCTCTTCCATGGGATCAACAGGACGTACCCGTGATTTGACGTGTCATAGATGTCATGGAGTTGGTCATTTTCAGAAAGACTGTCCAAATAAAAGGGTTATGCTCCTCACTGATAATGGGTATTTCTCAGCTAGTGATGACGAAGAGAGCAACCCCTTTGCTGATTTTGAAGAGGAACACACGGCAGATGACAGGTTGGACTGCAGGCCAGGGTCACCAAATGTAGAGCATATGCTTGTGTGCACACCTCGTGTACTTAGTGTCTCTCAAAAGCAGTCCACGGAACAACGGTCCAATTTATTTCAGTCATGGGCAACAGTGGAAGGAAAAGTGTGTAAAGTAATTATTGATGGAGGAAGTTGTCATAATCTGGCCAGCAAAGAGATGTGCACAAAATTAGGATTAAAATACATTCCTCATCCCAACCCTTATCATGTTCAGTGGTTGAGTGATGTTGGTGCCGTAAAGGTCAGTCATATGGTAAAGGTGCACTTCAAGATTGGCAAGTACGAGGACGTTGTTGATTGCGATGTGGTGCCCATGTCAGTTTGCCACTTGTTATTGGGACGCCCCTGGCAATTTGATCGTCGTGTTTATCATGATGGGTATACAAACTGTCACAAATTAAAGTGGCACGGCAAAGATGTGATCTTATATCCCCTCACACCCACGGAGATAGTTCAAGCTGATAAGAAGAAAGTTGAGGTGAAAATTGAGAGTGAAAAAAATAGAGAGATTCCACCTTCGGCGAGTGAGAGCCACAAGCCAAAATTGAGTGGTAAAAATAAAAAAGAGGGGGAAAAGGGTTTGGTAATGCTAGCCACTAAATCAGAGATGAAAGCTTTTCGTGAGGATCCCAATTTAGTTCACTTTGTACTTCTGTACAAGGATACCTTGCTTTCGACTGACGACTTGACCTCTCTTCCTAGTAGTATCTCTGATGTTTTGCAGGAATTCAAGGACGTGTTTCCGGAGGAGGTGCCTGCTGGTTTGCCACCAATACGTGGTATAGAACATCAAATTGATTTGATTCCTGGAGCAACGCTCCCGAACCGACCACCGTACCGTGTCAACCCTGAGGAAACCAAGGAAATTCAGAAACAAGTGCACGAGCTTCTTGCCAAAGGGTATGTACGTGAAAGCTTAAGCCCATGTTCTGTTCCTGTTATTTTAGTCCCAAAAAAAGATGGTACATGGCGCATGTGTGTAGATTGTAGAGCGATAAATAATATTACTATTCGATACCGTCATCCTATCCCTCGCTTAGATGATATGCTTGACGAATTGAGTGGCGCTGTTATTTTTACTAAAATTGATTTGCGCAGTGGGTACCACCAGATTCGGATGAAAGAAGGGGATGAGTGGAAAACTGCTTTCAAAACAAAATTTGGTTTGTATGAGTGGTTAGTTATGCCATTTGGGTTAACTAATGCGCCTAGTACTTTCATGCGCTTGATGAATCATGTTTTGAGGCATTTTATTGGCAAGTTTGTGGTTGTATACTTTGATGACATTCTCATTTACAGCCGCACTGAATCTGAACACATTGGTCACATTAGAGAGGTGTTGCAGGTCTTACGTGATGCTAAGCTTTATGGTAACTTGGAAAAATGCACTTTTTGCAAAGATAGAGTGAATTTCTTGGGTTTTGTTGTCTCTGGACAGGGCGTTGAGGTAGATGAATCAAAAATTGAAGCAATTAAAACTTGGCCAACCCCTGTGAATGTTAGCCAAATTAGAAGCTTTCATGGTTTAGCTAGTTTCTATCGACGTTTTGTGAAGGATTTTAGCACCATTGCTGCACCTTTGAATGAATTGACTAAAAAAGGTGTGGAATTTTGTTGGGGTGTAGCACAACAAACTTCTTTTCACAGGTTGAAACAATGTTTAACTGAGGCACCATTGCTTGTTTTACCAGATTTCACTAAAAACTTTGAAATTGAATGTGATGCTAGTGGAGTCGGTATTGGGGGTGTTTTGATGCAAGAAGGTCGACCGGTAGCTTATTTTAGCGAAAAATTAAAAGGTGCACAACTTAATTATCCTGTCTATGACAAGGAGTTATATGCTTTGGTGCGAGTGCTAGAAGTTTGGCAACATTATTTATGGCCTAAGGAGTTTATCATACATTCTGATCATGAGGCTTTAAAGTATTTGCAAGGACAAGCTAAACTGAACCGTCGACATGCTAAATGGGTGGAATTTATCGAGTCTTTTCCATACATTGTGAAATATAAGAAGGGAAAGGAAAACATTGTTGCCGATGCTCTTTCTAGGAGAACTACTCTCTTGACTCGTTTGGATGTGCAGGTTCCTGGTTTAGAGAGCTTGCGTGATTTATATGCTCATGATCATGATTTTGCCTCCCCTTATATGCAATGCAGAGATGAGAGAGGCTGGGAAAAGTTTCACATTCATGATGGGTTCCTATTTCGCACTAACAAACTTTGTATTCCAAATTCGTCGGTGCGTTTGCTGTTGTTACAGGAATCACATGAAGGTGGGCTAATGGGGCATTTTGGGCGTGAGAAGACATTGGCTATGCTGAGCGATCACTTCTATTGGCCTAAGATGAGGCGTGATGTGGACAGGTATGTACAACGGTGCATAACATGTCATAAAGCAAAATCAAAATTAAATCCACATGGCTTATATACACCTCTTCCAGTCCCTAACTCTCCATGGGAAGACATTAGCATGGACTTTGTTTTAGGATTGCCTAGAACTAAGCGGGGTAGTGATTCTGTATTTGTTGTGGTTGATCGATTTTCAAAAATGGCACATTTTATTCCTTGCCATAAGAGCGACAATGCGTCGTATATTGCTAACTTGTTTTTCAGGGAGATTGTGAGATTACATGGAGTTCCGCGTACAATTGTCTCAGATCGTGACGTCAAATTCATGAGCTACTTTTGGAAAACACTCTGGGCCAAGTTGGGGACACGGTTGTTATTCAGCACAACGTGTCATCCCCAAACGGATGGTCAGACAGAGGTGGTGAATCGCACATTGTCGATGTTGTTGAGGACCATGATCAAGAAAAATCTGAGAGAGTGGGAGGACTGTTTGCCACATGTCGAGTTTGCTTATAACAGAGTTGTGCACTCTACTACACAGTTATGTCCGTTTGAGGTGGTATACGGTTTCAAACCCATTACGCCACTTGATTTGCTACCCCTTCCCCGTCAACATCAGGCTGATATGGAGGCATCAAAGAGAGCTGACTATGTCAAGAAAATGCATTTGCAAGTGAAGGATCAGATTGAACGAAAGACAAAGTACTATGCTGAGAAGGCAAACAAGAAGAGAAAGAAGATGATATTCCAGCCTGGTGATCTAGTGTGGATACACTATCGCAAGGATCGTTTTCCAGCCCATCGCAAGTCCAAGTTGTTACCTAGAGGAGATGGACCATTCAAGGTGCTTGAGAAAATAAATGATAACGCATATAAGATCGACCTTCCAAGTGACTATGGCGTGAGCTCTACATTCAATGTTGCTGATTTGTCACCATTCTATGGAGAAAATGATCTAGCGTCGAGGACGACGCCTTTTGAAGAGGGGGAGGATGATGAGGATGTATCTAGCATACCACTTTCTTTGTCGGATGATGATAAAGCAGCTACGCCACCCCAAACATCGGATATTCACAGCGACATGCCAGCAGGAGCGATTACAAGAGCTCGAGCAAGGCAACTTAAAGAGCAGGTGAATTTAATCCTGCATGAGCATGCTGAAATTACTAGTGAGAATTTTATACTGCCTAAGTCGTCTGTGTTATTTGTTCTTTGCTACACAGGTGACGACGTGGATAATATGCATCAATCAGTAGGTGGTGCGTGCACAATAAATCAGCAATCTGGTCATGCCTTAGTTGTGGAAGCGGAGAATATAAGAGAGGCCAATTCAAGTTATCTGTATATGGCTGAGACAACCAGAGATAGAGCATTGCGTGCAGGCATTCCAGGGAATAACAAGTAACGTGCAAAGAGATAGCTAACAAGTAAAAGAGAATCACAGAACAGCTGGGACCGAATCACAGGAGAGATCAAGGAAGATTTGCGTCAGAAGGAAATTGCAATCAAGGAAGGAGTATTGAAGGAAAGTGTTGTGCGCCTAGCAAATTTGATATAGCTTCCATACATTAAACCATGGAAATAGTAACAGGCGCATCCCTTTGATTTTTGTTTCCATGTATATTCCAGGCTGCGGGGAGCCTTTTGATAACCCCATGTAAACTTTCTTTTTGGGGGACCACATTTTGATTAAGAATAGACATCAAGCTATTGCTTGTTTCTTTCGATAATAGAGTTCATGCGAGGACTGCTACGAGGGAATCAGGCAATCCATTGTTTGTTCTGCAAATCGACGACAAGTTCACTTTTCCGCAGGGAATTGAGAGCTTGGTGATCTTCGCTCGTGGTCTAGCGGCGATCATCCAGGTGCGTGTTCGCGAATATCCATAGAGCTGCAAGTCCGTGCACTGGCACGTGGTGAACAGCTGAGTGTTGTTCGTTGTCATACACTGGTTACTGACGGTTCTACTTGAGAAGATCGGGCCAACCCCGTATCAGCATTGCTATTTGGGAGTGTCAGGCGCGTAAGAAACAGTAGCATTCATATAAACTCCAAACTTGAATATGGCAATGCCAACATTCTAGTGCTTCAACAGCTCATATTGGTATGGATTAAAAGCCGCACTAATAACTAAATAATCAAGGAAATGTCAGCACTTCACACGGCTTCTTTATGGAGTTTTCATTATTGGGTCATGGCAAATTTGGAAGCAAAGAAACAATCTTATATTCCAGATTAGTCAACCTTTATTCAGAGATTGGAAGATAATAGAGGAAGCTACTCTCCAAGCAAATAGAATGAATACCAATAAAGCTACCCTTTTTTCAAGCACCGTAAACCTGTACAGATAGTCTTGCCTTTGCTTCTTTGCCACAACTGTGGCTGGTTCTTTGTACAGTTTTGGTCCTTTTTTATACACACTGATATTATCTACCACAGTAGGGTCTTCTCCTACTATATATTCCACAAAAACAATACATCTTAATATCTCAAAACAATAAGGTACATTACCTTGATCCGCCACAAGTCATCAACATGAGTTGTCAGCAAAAAGAGCTAGCTTTTCATCTGGAGCAACACCAATGGCCCTCAGAGACATAAATCCAATGTTTCTTGTTCAAGCTGACAAGAAGATAATTGAGCATTTATATACCATACAATTATGGCCATTAAAATTACAAAAACGAGATGTAAATTCATGTTTGGAATGGGCTACTGGAGATACGAGTTTGTTTAGTTTATGAGGATGCATGGATCAAAAATAGGTTAGCATTCATTATCTGAATGCAGATAACCAGCACATTCTACTTCCTTAAGTAACAAAGGGGAAAAAATATTATGAATGACCAATTCCGTTATTTTCCAGTTTTTGGTCTTAGATCAGCAGGTTTCAACAAGTCATAGAGGGGCTAACGACATACCTGTTCATAAGTCCATTCTGATTGCGGTTCATGATAAGGATCTATCACAGCTACGCGGTCAGCATATCTTTCAGCGGTTGTCCTCCAAATATCTGGAACTGCCTTCCATTCATGCACAGTCGAACTGTCGAACTGGATACTCTAGCTGCAAAGTGGATACATGCAAGATTTAGGGGAAAAAAACATGCATATTTAGTGAGGATTCTAAAGGCCTTGCCTTACTCCATAATACAAAATATTCATAAACCCATAAACTATTTACTTGCAGCAGAATACTGAGGACTCATGCAAAATCACAATTACAAGCATGTGAACGCAGTCTCACGATTCCGTGTACAATAGTCAAAAAAATCCACAACGGCATGCATGTAACAATATACTAAAAGCGAGATTCCCACAGGACCATGGGGATTAAAAAACAAATCTGGACATCAAGTACAACAAACCCAGGATCAGGATGATGGGAATAGCTGCACCACCTCACCTGCCCCTTCGCGTAGGGGATAGCATAATTATTTATTCATGCTTCATAAACTATCATTTGCAGCAGAATAGTAAAGATTCACGTACATTCACAGTCAAGCAGGTAATCAGAGCATTGTTTTACACTTCCATGTACAACAGTGTAGTAAATACACAATGGAGCGCATGTAACCAAGATCCCCACAAGGCTAACGATTTTTTTTTTTTTTTAAAAAAAAAACTCTAGGCATCAAAGAGACCCAACTAACCCAGGTCCCAAGATCAGGATGATAGGAACAGTTGTACCACCACCTAATGTATCCCCCATCTTGATCACGCTCGCGTAGGCAATTTGGATATATAATGACCTCAACGCCTCTATCAAAACTAAGCGGGTGGCTTGTCCAAAAGTAAAGCGTCAGCTGCTTTGCGGGATGCAGAAAGTAGATTTTCACACTGCCAGGTACGGATGCCCACAAATGGATTCATGACAGAGACTGGGACTGGAGCACCCAGCAACAAAAGCAGGGCGGCTCCGCGCAGATCGATCGCCGCGTCTTCCACGGCTCACCGGAATCCAAGCGAGGTTGCACAATTCAACTGGCTCGAGAGATTCTTACTGAATTCTACTGGCGGTGGCCGATCACCACAACGAACAACCAAAAATCGCCAACGAAATGAACTACTGATGGAGAGCGCGTAAGCACGGACTGACCGTGGAGTCGGCGGAAGGGGGCGGAGAGGCGGCGGCGCACCGGACCGGAGACTGCTGCCGGCCGCGCGGTGGCCTCGTCGGCGGAGGACGAGGAGCAGGGCGGGGTGCGGGAGGAGGAGCCGCCGGTTGAGGGGCGAGGGCGCGCGGCGGCGGCGCGGTGTGTAGTGTGAGGTGGCGCCGTGGCGGTGTCGCGGCGCGATGTCTCGGCCGCGTGGACTTCGTCGGGACGTGGAAGGATCGAGGCTCACGGGACGTTCGGATCTTCTGTGACGGCTTGCTATAGCACACACTAACATGTTCTTGGTTTGGCTGCCTGCCGGCCAACTCGCAAAGCATTTCATATTATGTGCCATAATATAATACCATCACGGTAATTCAGGTTTGTCGAGTGACGTGGACCATCCAGATGAATGGGGAGCCCCAAGCAGGTTAATAAGCAGCTTGTTACTTATTAGCGGCTTGATCTTTGGTGCCTTCTTGTAGTTGTACTACTGAGTAACCATCACAGAGAGCTCAAACCAAACCTGTATACTACGTTTAATCACACGAACAAGTATTTCAACACACGACAAGCTTTACATACATTATGAAAACACTCTATTTGGAAATCATTTATATAACAGTAATTTAAGGATTCCATTTGAAAATCACGAGAAGAAAAGATGCAACACAAAATGTATGGTTCACGAGTCATGAAGCTCTTTACAATTTGTTAACTCAATATAAATAAATAATGCTAAGAATGCATATTACAACTCTTACCAAATTAGTAATGAGTAGTTCTAATTAAGTATGCAGAATGTAGCATATTCTCAGTTATGTGTACAAGACAAGACTTTTAGATGGGGAGGGGGCATAGTCCCCCCTTCTCATCCCCGATGCAGCTTCCCTGTCTCTCATATTTTGTAGCGATTGGTGTCTCTCCGTATGTGGAGGCCATCCGTACGCACATCTCCATCGCCAAAACTAGAAGCCGACCACTCAAGCTATGCGTAACTCAATCTTGTCGGGTGAGTCCACCTCACCAAGGCCCACACTCTGTTGTCGTCCCAATATCCGTTGCACAGTACTACTCCCCGCCATTGAAAATGCGTGCGCTCAAAGAGAGAGAGGGAGAGGGAGAGAGGGAGAGAGAGAGAGAGAGAGAGAGAGAGAGAGAGAGAGAGAGAGAGAGAGAGGCCATGCAAAACTACAACATGTTGGATATGCCAAGGTGAGATCAACTATTTTTTTAATAGTTTTGGGAGTCAAATATTATAGAATTGATGATGGAAGGACTTTTTATATGCTCTCGGTACCTTTGATAGCTCCCAAAACATCGTTTAGGGCTTGTTTGGTTCATGATCGCAGATATATCTTCGGGGAAAAAACAGCTATACCACATAAAGTGCGGCAAAGTGCAGCTACAAACCAAACATGCCCTTACTTATTTTTGGAATAGTTGGAGATGTTGTTGCGACACAAGCTAGATTACGTGTTTTGGTGCCATCGTCTATAGTACAAAGTTTGATTAAAGAGCATTACAAGAAAACAAATAACATGATGGGCTACTCCTATAACATGGGTACTACTGATCATTATGGTCTGCTGCAAGTTTCCACTATGGTTCTAGGCGAGTAGGCGACTCGTTTGTGGTGCCGCTCCGATCGTGTATTCTGAATTTGGTCGCTGTTGTTCTGGCAGCCCCCTGAGTAATGGAGAATTCTATTTTCAGGTCAAAAAAAGAGAGTCCATGATCATTCAAAGCATAGACTCCAGCCACGTATTACCGAATGTCCTATGAATCATGGACTTGTGGTAAATCATCCGAAATTTCCCATTGCCATTGCCATCACCAGTCTTATCACCGTGCTCACGACGAGGCAGCAACTCCACCCCAGTGAACACAGCAAAGGAATCGTCCACTTCTGGGTCACCAACATGTTAAATCTGCATGTCGCCTAGGTGTAGAACTAGCGGGTACTGCAATCTAGTAGCATGAACAAAGATTCAGATCTGGGAGAAAGGGGAGAGGGACAGTTACCTTCGTGTGTAGCTGGAGCCGATGCAGTGGCCATGGCGACGACGGGCGGGGCCGGCGTGATGACGACGGGCGGCGGCGTCGGTGTCGTGGTAGAGGAGCGGCGTCGGGTGAGGTTCCTGTGTCCCTCCGGGCGGTAGCGACACTGGCCCGGCACGCCGGGTCCAAGCTCCGGCCACCACGTGGTGGCGGCGGCGGTGGCGGCTTCCCGTCGCTCACTGCGCTAACCCTAGATCGGTAGGGCGTGTAGGTGGGGAGACTGGCGGCGCGGTGAACCTCGTACCGTGCGCCCCGGCCCCCACCTCTCTCTTTTTTTTTTTTTTTTTTTGAGAAATCCCACCTCTCTCTTTATACGCGCAGCGCGACAGGGGCCTACCAACCAGGAAACGGGCTGGACGCCCCCGATCAGGACGCGATCAAGCCCAAGGGCCGTTAGGCCTTGGGGGGCAAAGAGATCAATCTAACACAACACAATCCAGGTTGTTCTCATCCAAAGTATCGATTTCGTCGAGGATGCAGATCCTGCCGGCGCCCAAGCTGACGATCTGGGTGTCACCGGTCACCTCCCACCCAGGCGGGTACCGACTCTTCCACACACCACACAACTCCGGCTTCTCCCCGTCAATGGCGGGGTTGAGGTCAGACACACAAGGGACGTACCCGTTCCCATTCGACATGCCAAACCAGACACCGAGCTCCGGAATGTACTCGATCGGCCTTGCCGTAGAACGGCAGCATCCAGTCGCCGGCGTGCTTCCACTCCTTGGCCGCCGTGTCATAGCAGTAGGTGCCGACGCCGCCCTCAGCGGACACGCAGAGGTGGGACCCGCCGCCGAGCACGGCATACGACCGCGTCGGCGCGTTCTCGTAGCCGGCGCGGAGGACGTACGGCGGCGGCGGGAGCGAGTGGCAGCGCCACGCTTTGGTGCGGGTCATCTGGCCCGTGGCGTAGACGAAGGCCTCGAGCTGGCCTTGTGGTGGGCGCGGCCGGGGTGTCTTCTCCATGACGTAGAGGCTCCCGCCGACGTCGTCGTCGTGGTCGGGCACGGAGAAGAAGATGGGGTTAGTCTTGCTGCTGTGGAGTTTGGGCATGGGGACGACGGCGCGCAGGCCGGCGTCGTAGAGCACGGTGCGGCCGGACTGTTCCGTGCAGAAGACCTTGGTCTCGGAGAGGCCGAAGAAATTCATGTAGCGTTCGTGGTAGACGCCTTCTAGGGATGGGTTTGGGAGGAGCCTGATGCTCCCCGCCGGCGTCCTGATCGCCTCCATGTCCTGTAAACCGTGGAGCTTCTGCTTTCGTGGCGGCTTTTGGTAGAACAGGTCCTGGCGCGACAGGTCCATGCGCCGCAACGAGTAGATGCCGCTCTTGCGTTCGTGCATTACGAGGTTCTGTTGGGCTCGTGGATGATGCCAGGACAGGGGACATTTTTCTGAATGCAAAGAAAATACAGTGTCTCTGCTTCTTTAACGCTTCGATCCATTTTTCACTGCCAATATGAACAGCGGCGGGGAGACAAGACATGGATCCTTTCCGGTCGCGTGGAAGACTTTCCGATCCGATGATGTTTGTCGTTTTTTATGCTAGTGTGGGCTAAAAGATGATGATTTCTGGCCAGCCATGTCCGGCAACAGAGCCCACGGCCCGCTATTTTCGATGTCTGGGAGGAAGGAGGCCCATATAGGATCGCATCGCGTTCCTCCTCCACTCCACTCCACACCACACCTTGGCGGCTCGGCGATCCCGCGAAGTAAGCTTCTCGGCGGCGAGGGGAGAGGATGGGGCAGTCTTCCGCCGTGTCTCTGCTTCACCTCCGTAGGCTGGATCGCTTCCTCAGGAGCCAGGGACTCCACAGTACTGCCCACACGTATGCCCGCCCGCTAGCTTCGTTGTTGATCCTCCCGTCTCGTTGCTTTCCTTTGACGTTAATTCGATCGGGGGATTTTTTTTGCCTTGATTTCTTTTAGGTTGGAGAAGGAGTCCCTGGTGTACTTTGACGCCGCGTATCTGCGGAAGCTGGTGAGGGGAGGGCGGTGGGACGCTGCCTGGCGCTACGTGCACCGCTTCTCGCCGCTCTTTCCTGTCGAGGGTGGGGAGGAGGGCCCAAGCCGCCGCTACACTGCCTTCCTGCACACCCTGGAGCACCATGCGATGCTCCACTACCTCGCCTGCCGCGGTGATGACGGCGGTCGCGCTGCCAAGTCGCTCTATGGACGCCCTCCCGATGACGCCTTCCGCAACGCGTTCCCCGAGATGGCCAAGCAGCACGATCTCTACCGCACCATGGCATCGCCACAAGCCAGGTAACTAACCAAAACCAGACAAGGACGGAACATCGACATGATTCTTCTGGATTATGATGAGTTTGATTTTGCAGGGCATCCCTCGATTGGGACCACATAAAGCTCACAACGTTGGAGAAACTGCACGAGTTGCTTCATCTGCATCCCGACATGGAATGCAGCTTGCGAATGCGGTTGCCGCGACACACTCCCACCCTGCCGGATATAGTCCCTCTCGGTCAAGGGTATCATCCTCTGACTTCTTATACACCATTTAACCTCTGGTTTGCTCCAGTATAGATGTAAATTCTACTAGGTGTTAGTTCAGTTTCCTAGCCCAAATTTCGCCATCCAGTCATGTTGTTAGCTTGTCCGATTTCACTGCATAACTATTTTCCACATTGTGCTAGTTTACTCGGGTCTCGGAGACATCAGAGGAAAAGATCAGTCGACCGCAAGCCAGCACATGAACTCGCACATTTCTTTCTTCAGAAAAAGGTATAGCACATACACAAGTTTTGTCACTGTGAATTCTCACCATTTGCATATGTTCCTTTCTTATGTTTGAGCTTTCTTCTACAGGTGTAAAGCGTAGCATACGTCAAGATGATTATAGCAATGGAAATGCTCATCAAGCCTTTGACTTAGCAGAATGTTCCAAAAGGCCATGGATAGTTAGACACATGACTCTTTAGCCCAATCCGAATGGATTGGATAGAGATGATAGTTTGTGGGCCTTTTCTCCCTCTCCTGATTTGTTAAAAGGTTTCCCCCTGTTAAATGTTAAAAGGTTAAAAGGTTTCCCCCTGATTTGTCTGATATATATCTGATATCTGTAGATATCGGGTTCGAATTATGAGCTGTATGAAGCAATTAACCAATTATAAACAGTAGTCATTTCTATTAGTCCAATTCTATGTCACATATTATTTTGTGCTTATGAATGTCCATTCATGTCCCGTGGAATGGTCTAAACCTGACTGAGCTATGATTTTATCCCATTCTGTTTTGTGAACAGCAAACAGTGGGGAATGCAGAGATGTTTATACTGTTACAGAAAAGCAAGGCACCACACCACTGTACTCGAACTTGAAGTAAACATAAGATAGGTGCTTGATTGAAGGTTGCATAAGTGCAGATTTCGTTTTATGTGAACTAGGGAGTTATTAAGTTGTTTTTCAAGTCTGCTGATGGTATGGGAAACAGACTAGGTCGAGCTAGTGCAGCTTCAGTAAAGTAAATTGTACTAGTACATGTTGTGCGTGTTCGAGCGTTGTATGAAGACATCTGTTTTTAGTTTTTCCCATTTGTAATGGCAAGAACAATGGCGTTGCCATTGTAAAAAATTCTTTGAAACATGATGCTCACATACACTCACGAACTTTGATATGCTGAGCTAGTTGATTTTGAGATTGACGAAGCCACATAGGCACCTCACTGTCAATGGAAGATGGTGATTTCTCGTCCTCAACTGGTATCTGCTTGGACACGCAGCCCTTTTGCTCGTTTTCAGACGATGGTGCAAGCAGCACCGCCATTGGCGAAGCGTCGACAGCAGCTACTATACTACCAGATCAGATAAACCATCAATGTCAGTCACTTTTTTGAACAGGGAGCAAAACGAGAGCTTGCAGTTGTCATCGGCTCATCGCTAGCATCGCCCTGACAAACAGTACATTATTCAGATGGCAGTTTGTTTCAGAATGAGTGAACGAGAGCACCTGCGATGCAGTTTTTCTGATTGCAAAGAAAATGCCCTGTCTGTCTCTGCTGCTATCACGCTTCAATCCATGCTGCAATATGAAATGCATTGTATGTTTGAGACTTGCGACGTGATCGCTTCGATCCATTGCCTGCAATCTGAACAACCAGAGCGAGCGCTCCTCGCCAGATTTCGACTGGCGGGCTGGCCGCGGCGCTGCATCGAGCTTTGGAATCCGCCATGGCGCGGCAGCTGCTTCAATAGAGCGGCTTACAGCCTATGGCTTGAGCAGAGACTGGTCGGCGGGGACGACCGCGGCTGACGGGAGGAGCCGACGGCGGCGGAGAGAGCTGTAGAATCAGCTGGCTCTACGACGAGGGTGTTTACTGCAAAAATACAACCACGATCCGTATATTTACACTTGAACCCCTGATTTGGATCGCGATGAACAGTCGCGATCCAAATATTTACAAATACACCCCTATTTTGGATCGTGATTAATAATCGCGATCCAAATCAGGGGGCTATTTGCAAACTCCCCTGGCGCTGGCGGCGCGCGGCATCCGGCGAGGTCGCGCCGGCGCCGCCCGCCTCCGCGAGCCCCGCCGCGCTCGGATCCGTCAGCTCCAAGAGAGCGCCCCGCGCTAGTCCGGAGTCTCCGTCGCATCCTAGGACATTTCAGTTGCAAGAGACGAAGAGGGTCGCCGGCGGCCAACGGTTTATCGCCAGAGCGCCGCCGCATTCCGAGCATTTTCCCCCTGCTGTTGCTCACCTCGGCCAGTTCAGATGCTCCGCAGTCGAGAATGCGTTTGGCATTCACCAGGCTTCGCTTGCGTACCCTCGTTCTTGGTCTCCTCTTGCTTCCAACTCTGTTCGGTCTGTAGCATTTATGCATTCTTCTTTCTATTTTGAATTGAACCTGCTTTTGTTCACTCTGGAAAAACACAATCATGCAACCCATTCTTCTACTACTTGGTTGTCATAGGTTCAAAACTCCAGCCGGTGAAATACTCCTCTTTCTTTGGTTAAACTCATAGTCCATTTTGCCTTGTTATGAAGTGCAAAAGTTCAGAGACACACATTCAGAGTCCGGATCTTTTCTTTTAGATTGATTGAAATTTCAACAAGTTGAACCCAACATGTTTTTTTTTACTTCAACTCCTTCTGTAGTTCTGATCGGTTCATTTTCTTTCCCTGACGCACAGTTGCATAACTGCATAGTCCCTCATTCTGAACTTTTCACCCGATCTGTTTCTTCGCCGACAAATAATAGAGATCTCTGTTTCCTTCTGAAACATCAGTGTAGCACATCAGTATTCCAAATATCTGCGGACAATTGGTTGAGTGATAAAATGTCCGAGTCACTTGTTTTGGATTGGGTATCTGCGGGCAACGCGAATCCGAGTATGATACTGAAACTGAAGGCGGCCGATCACCTCGTCTCTATAAGTGTACGGACCAAGCTGCAGCGGGAACATAGAGAAGCGATGCCGCCACGCAAACGCCGCCGAACGACATGCGCGCCGGTGTCGCCATCGCCGGACACCCCTCCGGCGCTCCCGGCGCGTCTCCTCGCCGAGGTCGCCGCGCGCACGGACGCCGCCACCATCTTCCGGTGCGCGGCCACCTGCAAGCTCTTCCGGCGAGAGATCCTCAACCCGTCCTTCACCGCCCGCGTCATCAGCCGAGCACCGTCCGACGACGACGGTGACGGCGTCGTGCCGGCCTGCAGACTCCTGGGCTTCCTCGGCAAGACCTTCTCGCTGGTCCACCCAACGACGAGGCCATCCGCCGCGTCCTTCGCCGAGAACAGCCTGGCTCCCTTCGTGTCGCGCAGCGCCGGCGGCGACGGCTTCCTCCTCGACCGGTACGAGGCCGTGACGTCGCGCGGCGGGCTGGTCCTCCTGGAGCGCCGCGAGATCAACCGGCGGCGGCGGTCGGAGCGGCGGTCCGACATGTGCGTGTACGACCCCATGACCAACGCCCGCGTCTTCTTCCCCTTCCCGCCGGACATCAACCAGAACCCCTTATACTTCAGCTGCGTGCACACCTACGTCGTGCTCACGGCCGCCGACGGCATCGGCTGCGCCTTCACCGTGGTCGCCGCGGACATGTCGGGGCTGCTGGATAGTTGCAGGGATATCCGCGTGCAGACTCTTTCGTCATCATCGGACGCGGCGGGGGGCCATTGCGGCTGGAGCTCTATCAAGTACGTTACAATCCATGGCGGCCCGCCGTGGTCGACGCCCGTGGATGTCAACAACGCCGCCGTGGTCGTCGGCGGCGTGATCCACTGGCTAATGCGCGTCTGCGAGTACATCCTCACCTACGACGTCAAGACGGGCAGAGCCGGGAAGATCGAGCTCCCCCATGACCGCCGCCAGTTTGAAAACTGGAACGCGTCAGATCCCAAACTGAAGTTGTCGCCCGATGGGAAGCTCACCTTGCTCTACATGTCCGATTTCAAAGTGTACGTTTGGGAGATGCTCCCAAATGGCGGCTGGGCACGGCAGGCGACGATCGACACGGAGGCGGGCGTGAGGTCGCAACTAGCAGGTGAAGTTGAGTCAGTGACGAGTGGTAATCTTGGGTTTTGGAACTTCGGGGACCAGAGGAGCGGCGCCGTGCTCTTGGGATACTACCATTTTTTTAAGCGGGGGAATAAATTTCAGAGCAAGCTCTTGCCCTTGGTGCTCGACATGGAGACGAAGGAGGTACGCAGGGTCAAAGCGGCGGGAATCACCTACGAGGTGGATCTTGCGTCTCGGCTGTCCGCTATGAAAGCCTTCTCTTCTACTCCTACTAGCAGCAGCTTTGTGCCGGTCGAGTGAACATTAGATTCATAAGAGATCTCCTTCCGTGTAACTATAAATGGTACCATTAATCCTACGATAGGTATCGCATATGTACTCCTAAGCAATACGAGAACTTTTATTACTGTGTCATTGCGCATCGTCCTGGCAAGCAGAGCTCACTGCAGCAGAACCGATTTCAATTGCAGAACCGACGAGCCAGGGTACTGCACTGTATTTGGGATCCAGTCCTGATGTTCCCATGTATGACCATATGGGCTGTGTCGAGCTTGCGGGTGCTGCCTGGCCAGAACAAGGCCTTTCCGATTGCAAAGACAGTATACTATGCATCTATCGCGCGTTCAATCCGTGCCGCAAATGTAAAGAATTGTCAGTTTGAGACTTGCTACCTTCGATCCATTTCATTGGATGGTAAATCTGAACGACCAAGCGCCTCCTCAGAATTTGAGGTGTCCCGCGGCTTTGCGTGGCGCACCGGAATCCGCCATGGCGCTGTGCGTCTGCCTGAGTAGAGCTTGAGCAGATACGGTAGGGCTAGGTGTAACGATGAATAGTCACAAACCAAACCAGGGGGCTATTTGCAAAATCTTCTGCCCGCCGGGGTCGCGGCGCCACCGCCGCCGACCTCCGCTAGCCCCGCCGCACGCGCATCCCCAAGCGTCAGATTCAAGCGAACGCCCCACGCTCTTCCGAAGGTTCCGCCGCGACGAACATCAGTTCAGTTGCGAGGCGGTGAGGCTGCCCGCGGCCTGCGGTTTCTCGCTGGAGCGCTGGCGCATTCTAAGCACTGCCTGTCCATCTTCCCCGAGACGGAGGCCTCTGCCTCTCCGCCCACGCTTCTTCCTCTCACAATGACCATGACCGGGAGGGAGAAATGGGAAAGGCCCTCACCGGAAACTCCCCAGGCCATGGTCACGGTCACCACAGGCAGACAAATGATCTGCAGGCGAGCATGGAGTGTTAGATTCTTAGGATCGACATGCTCATGTATAGAACCACAACATAGAGATGATTAGGAAGAACATACCAACTCTTGATGTCGAATTTCACTTACATACGACTTTGATGATCTTCAAGGACATCGGTGTAGAAGAGGAGAGCCCTTCTCTTGGTTTCATTGCTAGGCTTGATTGGGTAGCTAGGGAAGAGCATGAATGAATCACCTTAACCTTTGTCCTATAAAGACCTTTTTCTTTTATAGACAAGCAATGCACCAAAGAGGGACCCACCTAATTGGATATTTAGTTAGATATTTGTGCCTCCAATCAAGGCATGAAGTTCAGTTTGAACTTCTCTTACTTAGCCATATTGGCTTTTGCTATTGACAGCTATTGCTAGCTGTCTCTTAAAGCTTCTACCAGCTTGTTGTAACACCCCAAATTTCGAAGCATTTCAAAAAAGGAATAAAAATCACTCAAAATTTAAATTTTTGTCCAACTCTTATCCTTCCATGAATTTTGAGAAACAAAATGCACTAAATAAATTAAAACATAGTTAGAATATGAAATTTACAAATATTAAAATAGTGCTCAAGTGTTTGTCTTCATTTAAAATTCACTAAAAGTTTGAACTTTTGAATTTTACAACAAACTAAATAATTGTTTGATTTAAGATCACTAGCAAACTCACCTTGAATTTTAAACTTCAGATTTAAAACTTTGCACAAAGTCCACCATATGCATTTTGAGAGTTTCATTTTGTATGCTAAATCAATTTTTGTCTCCTATTCAAATTTGAAACCGTTTCAAATTTGATTAAAACCCAAATCCCAGAAAAAGAAAATACTTTCCTTTCACTAAACCCTCCTGGGCCGAAACCCCCCTTCTCCGGCCCAAATGCGCAGCCCAGCAGCCCACCTCTCTTCTCTCCTCCCTCTCTCACTGACGAGCGGGACCCGCTTGTCATCCTCCTCCTCTCTCCTCTGGCCGGCCTGCAACACGCCAGAGGCGCCCATGCCGCCGACGCCGCGCCTCCGTCACCTCCCTCCCGTCCTGTCTCATCATCGCCTCTGTAGCCACTCCGCACCCTCGTCACCACGCGCAGTCGCCCATCTCCTGCGGCGTCGACGCGTCCCGTCGACTGTCAAAGCAGGTGACCGGCGACCGGAGCGACGACTACGACCGATGACCGCCCCTCTCGGCTTTCCTCGCTCCCTCCTGCTATAAGACGCGACGCGCAACACTCCTCCCTTCCTTACCAGCTCATCTCCGCCCTCCACGTTCACCACCGAGCTCCAATTTGAGCTTTTCCCCATTCTTCCCCGTCGCCGGCCACCGCCGAATTCGTCGTCGAGCAGCCCTCCCTCGCTCTCCTCACTAGCGCGTCAGCTTCACGTGCTCTTCCCGCGTCGCCCGCAACCTCCCACGCAGCTCAGGAAGCACTGGAGCACGGTCCCCGCCGAGCGCCGCCGCGGACCGCCGCGCTTCCTCGCCGCCGACCAACCTCCCGGCCCCGTCCCGCTCTCCTCGTGCCCGCGCTGACCTCGCCGCGTCGTCGCGCACCTCCTCAGCCCTCTAGAGCTCCTCCCCGACGAGCCTTGGCCACAGACGCGCGAGCGCGCTGCTCCACCGCGCGCGGCCGCACACCGCCGCGCGAGCTCGCCGTCGGCCTCCTCCTGGCCTCGCCCCCCTCGCCTTGCGCGCACACCACCTCCGCCGCGTCGCCGCACGCCTACCCGACCGACGCGACGTCGACTCGCCGCAACGCGTCCTCCTCTTCTCCCCGTCGAGCGCCGCCGGCACCGCGCCCAACTGGCGCCACGCTCGTCCCGACCCTCTCCGTTGACGACGGCACGACGCCCAGCCTCGCCGCTTCGCGCTGCCCCTCCTGCGCTCCTTCTCCGTCCCGCTCCGCCACCGGAGACCGTCCCGCGTCGGGCGCCTCCACCGCGCTCCGCGCCTCGTCGTCGCCCGCCTCCTCCGGTGCTCCCCGACCTCGCGCGACCCCTGTGGTGAGACCCCCATCTCCTTCTCTCTCTCCCGGGCCTTTCCCCGTCACATTTGGCCCACTGGAGCGCGGAAACGACCATCTCCGGCGAGCTGGCCATGGCGCCGCCGCCTCCGTCGTCTCTGGCCGCCGCCCACCTCGCCGGAGCGGCCCTGGCCATCCATTTTGTAACCAACGGCCAGGATTAGAAGTAACTTACCCCTTCGCTTCATTAAATCCTGGCCCTCCATCTCCCATCCGACGGCCCAGATCGTCCCGGTCCACCACGGACCCATGGACCGGACCCCAGCCTCGGTCCACAGAGCCCGTGGACTCGGTTCACATATTTTCCAATAGGAAAATAAATCAGGAAATCTAGAAAATTCCCAGCCCCTGTACTTTTACAGATAAACCCCTAAACTTTTACATAATTCTGTTTAGGTCCTGTCTTTTTACAGAAACAACCTTATACTTTTCTGTAATTATATTTTAGCCCCTATCTTTTTGCACTAAAGCCCCTAAACTTTTCTGTATTTACAGATTGGTCCCCAAAACTTTCTGTAATTACATTTCAGTCCCTAAAAACCTTTCTGTAATTATAGATATGCTCTCAGTATATTTCTATAATTACAATTAAGCCCCTAGAACCTATAAACCTATGTATCTTTTCAACCATAGCTCCGTTTTGGGCGATTCTTGCGCCCACGCGTTCGTAGAAACGCATAGTACCCTTTGGTACTACTCTTGGAGCTATAGAATGGACCGGCAAGCCGTCAATACCATATAATCTTCCCTCTTTTGATATTCTTCTGTATCGCTACTTTATGCAACGTCAAATCTTGCGTGTTATAGCTACTCGCCCCATCGTGTAGCATTGAACCTAACCAATCATGCAAAATCTTTCACCTTAAAACCTAGTACCCTCCTCATCGCAATACATCTTTCCGCCTTAACCTTGTATGTCACACATACACCCTGACTCGCTAGCATTGAACCTACCCACTCCTTCGTGTCGTATCGCCTCAAAACCTAATACCCTAAAACCCATGTCGATAAATCATGTGGTGTCGATCTCGCACACCAATGCTCGCTTATCTTTTGGCGACAAGCTTATCCAATCTTGTCGTACCGCTCTATATCATAACCTAGCAACACTCTTTCATCGCAACTCTTTTACAACCCAAATCTATCTCAACTATCGCTTCATCAACCTTAACCCATTGATTACCACCGATCCTTACCGAGCTCTGTTATTTATTGCTATTCTCGTATTTATGTGGTCCTTTCATTGGAGCTTATTGGATTTATTGTTCATCGTTGTTTAAATTGCTGGCTGATCTTAATCAATTGATCCTTGCCTTTTATTTGCAACCATGCACTCATGTCATGCATAATCACGTGCACGTATCACTGTCATGCGCTAACCTCATGACATACAATTAACAACATAATCTTAGTAATTAATCAATTTAGCAAGTAATTAATAGCTAATCACTATTAGTTAATACCCTAACATACATAGGTAATTAAAGTGCCACCCTTTGCACTGGTACGTTGCCGCATGAACCTTTACATAGGTTACGACCTATATAAAGCCGTAATGCTATCAATGTACCACTAACACGTACACACGCCCTTTCCACCTACCCGCATGCATTTATCATGGTTTAGCATCTCTCATTTACATCAAAAGCCCTAGTGCTCGATGCATCACCCCTACTAGCCTCTATTAAGATAATTAGATCTTCCTAAAGTAAAACCTAATGCATCATACATGATTTGTGCCTTTTGTCTTCTTCGGTGTTCTATTGGTTCTTATGGGAGTTAATTGGATCCTGTCTGGTTCTTCTCGATCTTTATTTCCTTTGCGGTAGTTTGTTTATACGGTATCTTCTTATACGCTAGCTTACGCGAGATTCGAGGAAGAACTAAAGGAAGATTCCGAAGATACAAGCTTCTAGGAAGGACCTGAGGACCCGGATTACGAGGACGTGAAGAAGAAGACTAATTAGTGAAGGCAAGCTCTACATCTCCTTGATCATGATTGAACCTACTGTTTTCGCAATGCACCTATAGCGCCTACTCTAGTATTATGCATTACTTGCTATTTTACTGCTTGTGTAGCTATAAACCTACTTGCTTATTGATATTGATGTCTGTTACTTAGGCATTGAATATCTGAATCCTTGTTTACCCTTGTTTACCTGTCACCTTGATAACCCTAGGATAGTTCCATCATTTCTATGATGGCACCTTTACCTTGCTACTAAAATGCTTAGGACCCTTGCAATGTTTCTACATTGCTACACCTTACTCACATATATGCTTTACAACTGTGTTAAATGAGTTTGGTGGTGTGCGTGATATACTGGGTTGGGAGTAGCACAACTGTGTTAGGTGATGATGATGATGGTGACGGTGATGATGGGATGGGTTGGATTGCGGGCCAGGCCACTAGTGAATGGATGTTGGTGTTATAGGCCCCTAGTGTGGGATATGGTGCTTGCCCGGCCATATAAGGACCGGTTCTGACGCCCGTTAACATAATGATTCTCGTACAACCACGGAACTTGTATGGGAAGGACCTACCCTATCTTTCTGGTATTCTTGCAAATGCCATCTGGAGGCCAGTCGAGGCGACGAAAGCTCAGGAAAAGGACATAGGAAACGTACCTATGATCCGGCTCGCGGAACCCGTTATAGGTTACGGGAGTGCCGCCCGTCCTGGTATGTGTTACAGGATCCTGCTATATGTTACAGGAGCATGACGTACCCTTTTACAGGTGTACAGTGCCAGTGTGTGACCTTTCATGTCACAAGCCCCTGGGTGTGATTTCGTGGTGGAATTGTGAGACTACTCGGAAGATATGGACTAGGCGTTATGTACCCCCTTGCAAAGGGTGCATAGCTCGTGGGAAAAGATGTACAACCTCTGCAGAGTGTAAAATTCATCCGGATGGACGTTGTCACGGCATATGACACATTATTGTTGCGCACGTATGGATTAGCCACTTCTCTCTTTCCTTGGCGTGTGAGTGGGTTGTAGTCAGCCCGTGTTTTGGAAGTGATGGCAAGTGTGCCGGGTCGGTATGATCCTGGAGGTCAGAAGGCCCAAATAAAACTTGGGAACTGGCGGGAAGGCTCCATACTCCCCCAGGGCCAACCAACTAAAATATTGACAATCAATTCCCGGTTTTATCTATGAATCCTTGTCTTGCTATAATGAACCCTGCATAAAGCTTGCTTTGTTGCAAATAAACCATATAGCCTCCTCCTTGCTAAAACCAAGTATGCATGTATATATACCCTTGTGTAGTGTAGGGCTTGCTGAGTACCTTATGTACTCACGCGTTTGCGATTGTTGGTTTAGTAGGAGAAGACTTCGTAGAAGACGACGACGTTTGGGTTTTCGGTTCTGCCTCTCAAGCGTGCTTGTGGCTTGGGCCAAGGTTTTCCGCTGTCTGCTTCACCGTTAGCTGGTTGGTTGGACTTGGATATTTCCTTGTCATACCGCCACTAAGGGTCCTATACCTCAGGTATTATGCTTATTTACCAATTCGAAGTATGCTTTTGATTATCATATCTGTGTTTTTGTGCGTATCAGCTACTGATCCAGGGACTGATACAGGATGCACAACATATTCCAGAAATGGGGTATGGCAGAGTGGTATCAGAGCGATGCTTGACTGTAGAACGAAAACCTAGAAATTGTCATGCTCGAAAAGGACTATTTTCAAAACTAGTTGCAAAACCTCTCCATAATAACTTTTCCCCTCTTATTAAAAACCCCTTGCTTCCTTTTTCCCCCTCAAGAAGAAGTATCTGATTTGGAAATGTCTGTGTACAGAAATGTCCAACCCAATGGACAATGAGGACTATGTGACCGTAGAAGTGGAAGGCAACCTATACCAGGTTTACCGTGCACCGGATATGGTTCCCAGGCAGAAGAACAAGGTCAAAGCTACTAAGGGCACCAGACCACCAAGGACGTGCTTCTATTGCCATAACCCTGGACATAAGATTGCCAATTGCTCCTACCGTGAGTTCAATGAAGCAAGAGCTACGGTTACTCACATGAAGCATGAAGTACCTCAAGTCCCAGCACCACCTGCACAGGTTCAATCTGCGGTACAGCCAGAGCGTCAAGAGCAAGAAGCTTGGGATAACATGGATGGCACATACCTGCCACCTCCTGCCCTCGCAAGGGTACTTGCAAAGTTGACTAATCTGAAGGAGTCAGTAAAGGAGATCAATGAAGAGATCGATGATCTCACAAAGCTGCTGCAGCCAAGAGCCGCCAATGAGAGATGCAACAAGAAGAGAAAGAATGTCATACAAGGATCTGGTCAAGTTATGTCTGGAAAGCTCAAAAAGCCCAGGATCGCAGCAAAAGAACGTACCTTTCACCAACAGACTGATATGCATGAAGGCTCAAGCATTGCAAATCTGCCACCCATAGCCAACCGAAAGGTACCCCAAGTCAGTCGGACATGCTTTGCCTGCCGAAAGCATGGGCATTTCATAGTGGATTGCCCTGAACTCCTCGAGCAAGGAAATAAAGATGGCAATAAATAGTGCCAAAAGATTACAACCCTGAAGACGACAAAGTATGTCGAGTATGCAGACATGCTACTTGTGCCAAGACATCCAAAATAAATCCCTCATGAAGGATGGATCGGGACAATGTTGTCACTTTCAGTTATGGTAGCTTATCACAAGAGGAAATAGTAGTACTTGTAATGAGTTGTAATCTGGATGATCTAAGTTGTACTAAAGGTGTAATCCTGTTTTGTGAGCAATAAAAGTACCAGTGTTGCTGTGAAGTAATGTCTTGAGCTACCCTCAGAGCAAAAATGAAGTACAAGTCAGGAAAATGAACCTTCTGAAATACAATGATCATGAATACATGTGCCTGGTTAACTCTAAACGCCAAGTCAATGAAGCCCTCCAATGCAGAAGTGTGAGCCATGGTTTTTCTTTACCGACCAAGTCATATGACCTTCTCGATTCCTTTTTGGTCACGGACTATTGGTCGAGTTTTGAGGACAATCAAGATCGATAGTCAACATACTCTCGAGCCTTAAACCACGTTTGTAGTACGATCACACTCGAAGCCACAACAAATAACTCACGTTGTTTGCGTGATTCGATGTTTTCTTTGTTGTGTTGGCTCCTTATTTCGTGATTGTGTGCTCTTTATCTAATCAAGCCAAACAATATAATAACATCACAACAGTCTAATGTAGCAGCTTAACAACAGCTTAAGTCCAAAACCCCCACCTAACCCATGCCTAAATCCCTGTTGCTGAAAGCAGGATGCCGCCGAAGAAGTCTACCCAGACTCAGAACCGCCGGAAGCGCAAAGCAAAAGCACCTGGAAGGCATGACACCGTTGGAAGAACTGCAAGAGGTGGAACTAACAAAAGAAAGAAGCCAGCTACTCAACAACGTCGAGAAGCTAGTCAAAGAGGCCCCACCGCAGCCCACAACCATGAAACTGAGGAAGTTCACCATGATGAAGAAGAAATCAACCAAGAGACTGTCAACAACGACAACCAGAATAGTAATGTGATTCCTCAGCCACCACCGGTCAACCTCACAGAAGTGATGGCCAAGCAGAATCAACTCCTGGAAGTAATTACTCAGGGACAACAAAGAAGTTGTGGAATCAATTCTAAGATAACAGAATTTTTGAAGCTCAGGCCACCTGTCTATGACAACACTGAAGATGACCCTTTAACTGCTGATGATTGGCTCAAAAATGTTACTAAGAAGCTGGATATTGTCACAGCCAGTGATCAAGAGAAAGTGATGTTATCCACTCACCAACTAGCTGGAGTTGCCGCAGAATGGTGGGATAACTTCAAGGAAACAGTTACAGACCAAAACGGTATTACATGGGATGAATTCCAACAAGCCTTTCGTGAATATCACATCCCAGAAGGAATCATGGACATGAAAGCAGATGAGTTCCGTAACTTAAAGCAGGAATCTATGACAGTGAATGAATACATCCGGAAGTTTACGAAGTTAGCCCGATACGCCCCAGATGAGGTCAACACAGATCAGAAGAAGCAGAACCGTTTCAGAAAAGGTCTCAGCCATAACCTGAGGGTACATCTGGTCACTCACAACTACCCGGATTTCAACACACTGATGAATAAGGCCATTTTGCTTGAAGAAGCACTGACAGATCAGGAAAATGACAGAATCCATGAGATCCAGCCATCTGAGCCAGAAAGAAAACGTGAAGTAAAAGAATGGAAACATCCCCAAAAGCAGGGATATCCAAGGAGGAAGAAAAACAAACCACGTGCAATCCCTCCTGGCTCTAGGATTACCGGTTCTCGTAAGCAGAGCAGTGAAGACGAACCACCAGGAAAGAAGGTACCAAGAGCAAATCAGAAGTGCTACTTGTGTCGGAATCATGGCCACTTCATAGCGGACTGCCCTGGAGCTGTCACACAAGGAGACAACGAGTAGCAACCTTGTCGAAGTACAATGTACTGTATCTGGAGTTTGAACGTCAATGGTCACAAACTTTGTGTAAGGGTGTGTAATATGAGCAACATGTTGTACTCTGTGCTTTTAAATATCAATAGACTGTTGAATCAAGAGTTGGTATGATGATGACATATATGGCTGTCCGTCTTGGATAAGAACAGATTTGAAACGACATAATTGGAAAAGTACTTACCTCCGACGCCGGATAAACATCCACAATAAACTCATCCTTGGGGATAAATTGGAAATAAAGGCGCTGGAAAAGTCACCCACGGATGTAGAGCTTGCAATCGAATGTTATCCTTGGAACTCAAGCTACAATCCTTTTAAGTGGGGTAGAACCCCATACAACAGTGAAGAAAGTACATGGTCTTCATCAATCTGCAGCACCGAAGACCACTGCGATGACAAGAACATGCTATCAAAGCCACAACACCAAGAAGTCCTCAGCGAAATTTTGGATGTTACCACCATCAAGCAAGAAGACGCATGAGAAGTTCTGCACCGTCCAGAAGCTCGTTCGAATCTCGAGGACGAGATTCCTTTTAAGTGGGGTAGCCCTGTAACACCCCAAATTTCAAAGCATTTCAAAAAAGGAATAAAAATCACTCAAAATTTAAATTTTTGTCCAACTCTTATCCTTCCATGAATTTTGAGAAACAAAATGCACTAAATAAATTAAAACATAGTTAGAATATGAAATTTACAAATATTAAAATAGTGCTCAAGTGTTTGTCTTCATTTAAAATTCACTAAAAGTTTGAACTTTTGAATTTTACAACAAACTAAATAATTGTTTGATTTAAGATCACTAGCAAACTCACCTTGAATTTTAAACTTCAGATTTAAAACTTTGCACAAAGTCCACCATATGCATTTTGAGAGTTTCATTTTGTATGCTAAATCAATTTTTGTCTCCTATTCAAATTTGAAACCGTTTCAAATTTGATTAAAACCCAAATCCCAGAAAAAGAAAATACTTTCCTTTCACTAAACCCTCCTGGGCCGAAACCCCCCTTCTCCGGCCCAAATGCGCAGCCCAGCAGCCCACCTCTCTTCTCTCCTCCCTCTCTCACTGACGAGCGGGACCCGCTTGTCATCCTCCTCCTCTCTCCTCTGGCCGGCCTGCAACACGCCAGAGGCGCCCATGCCGCCGACGCCGCGCCTCCGTCACCTCCCTCCCGTCCTGTCTCATCCTCGCCTCTGTAGCCACTCCGCACCCTCGTCACCACGCGCAGTCGCCCATCTCCTGCGGCGTCGACGCGTCCCGTCGACTGTCAAAGCAGGTGACCGGCGACCGGAGCGACGACTACGACCGATGACCGCCCCTCTCGGCTTTCCTCGCTCCCTCCTGCTATAAGACGCGACGCGCAACACTCCTCCCTTCCTTACCAGCTCATCTCCGCCCTCCACGTTCACCACCGAGCTCCAATTTGAGCTTTTCCCCATTCTTCCCCGTCGCCGGCCACCGCCGAATTCGTCGTCGAGCAGCCCTCCCTCGCTCTCCTCACTAGCGCGTCAGCTTCACGTGCTCTTCCCGCGTCGCCCGCAACCTCCCACGCAGCTCAGGAAGCACTGGAGCACGGTCCCCGCCGAGCGCCGCCGCGGACCGCCGCGCTTCCTCGCCGCCGACCAACCTCCCGGCCCCGTCCCGCTCTCCTCGTGCCCGCGCTGACCTCGCCGCGTCGTCGCGCACCTCCTCAGCCCTCTAGAGCTCCTCCCCGACGAGCCTTGGCCACAGACGCGCGAGCGCGCTGCTCCACCGCGCGCGGCCGCACACCGCCGCGCGAGCTCGCCGTCGGCCTCCTCCTGGCCTCGCCCCCCTCGCCTTGCGCGCACACCACCTCCGCCGCGTCGCCGCACGCCTACCCGACCGACGCGACGTCGACTCGCCGCAACGCGTCCTCCTCTTCTCCCCGTCGAGCGCCGCCGGCACCGCGCCCAACTGGCGCCACGCTCGTCCCGACCCTCTCCGTTGACGACGGCACGACGCCCAGCCTCGCCGCTTCGCGCTGCCCCTCCTGCGCTCCTTCTCCGTCCCGCTCCGCCACCGGAGACCGTCCCGCGTCGGGCGCCTCCACCGCGCTCCGCGCCTCGTCGTCGCCCGCCTCCTCCGGTGCTCCCCGACCTCGCGCGACCCCTGTGGTGAGACCCCCATCTCCTTCTCTCTCTCCCGGGCCTTTCCCCGTCACATTTGGCCCACTGGAGCGCGGAAACGACCATCTCCGGCGAGCTGGCCATGGCGCCGCCGCCTCCGTCGTCTCTGGCCGCCGCCCACCTCGCCGGAGCGGCCCTGGCCATCCATTTTGTAACCAACGGCCAGGATTAGAAGTAACTTACCCCTTCGCTTCATTAAATCCTGGCCCTCCATCTCCCATCCGACGGCCCAGATCGTCCCGGTCCACCACGGACCCATGGACCGGACCCCAGCCTCGGTCCACAGAGCCCGTGGACTCGGTTCACATATTTTCCAATAGGAAAATAAATCAGGAAATCTAGAAAATTCCCAGCCCCTGTACTTTTACAGATAAACCCCTAAACTTTTACATAATTCTGTTTAGGTCCTGTCTTTTTACAGAAACAACCTTATACTTTTCTGTAATTATATTTTAGCCCCTATCTTTTTGCACTAAAGCCCCTAAACTTTTCTGTATTTACAGATTGGTCCCCAAAACTTTCTGTAATTACATTTCAGTCCCTAAAAACCTTTCTGTAATTATAGATATGCTCTCAGTATATTTCTATAATTACAATTAAGCCCCTAGAACCTATAAACCTATGTATCTTTTCAACCATAGCTCCGTTTTGGGCGATTCTTGCGCCCACGCGTTCGTAGAAACGCATAGTACCCTTTGGTACTACTCTTGGAGCTATAGAATGGACCGGCAAGCCGTCAATACCATATAATCTTCCCTCTTTTGATATTCTTCTGTATCGCTACTTTATGCAACGTCAAATCTTGCGTGTTATAGCTACTCGCCCCATCGTGTAGCATTGAACCTAACCAATCATGCAAAATCTTTCACCTTAAAACCTAGTACCCTCCTCATCGCAATACATCTTTCCGCCTTAACCTTGTATGTCACACATACACCCTGACTCGCTAGCATTGAACCTACCCACTCCTTCGTGTCGTATCGCCTCAAAACCTAATACCCTAAAACCCATGTCGATAAATCATGTGGTGTCGATCTCGCACACCAATGCTCGCTTATCTTTTGGCGACAAGCTTATCCAATCTTGTCGTACCGCTCTATATCATAACCTAGCAACACTCTTTCATCGCAACTCTTTTACAACCCAAATCTATCTCAACTATCGCTTCATCAACCTTAACCCATTGATTACCACCGATCCTTACCGAGCTCTGTTATTTATTGCTATTCTCGTATTTATGTGGTCCTTTCATTGGAGCTTATTGGATTTATTGTTCATCGTTGTTTAAATTGCTGGCTGATCTTAATCAATTGATCCTTGCCTTTTATTTGCAACCATGCACTCATGTCATGCATAATCACGTGCACGTATCACTGTCATGCGCTAACCTCATGACATACAATTAACAACATAATCTTAGTAATTAATCAATTTAGCAAGTAATTAATAGCTAATCACTATTAGTTAATACCCTAACATACATAGGTAATTAAAGTGCCACCCTTTGCACTGGTACGTTGCCGCATGAACCTTTACATAGGTTACGACCTATATAAAGCCGTAATGCTATCAATGTACCACTAACACGTACACACGCCCTTTCCACCTACCCGCATGCATTTATCATGGTTTAGCATCTCTCATTTACATCAAAAGCCCTAGTGCTCGATGCATCACCCCTACTAGCCTCTATTAAGATAATTAGATCTTCCTAAAGTAAAACCTAATGCATCATACATGATTTGTGCCTTTTGTCTTCTTCGGTGTTCTATTGGTTCTTATGGGAGTTAATTGGATCCTGTCTGGTTCTTCTCGATCTTTATTTCCTTTGCGGTAGTTTGTTTATACGGTATCTTCTTATACGCTAGCTTACGCGAGATTCGAGGAAGAACTAAAGGAAGATTCCGAAGATACAAGCTTCTAGGAAGGACCTGAGGACCCGGATTACGAGGACGTGAAGAAGAAGACTAATTAGTGAAGGCAAGCTCTACATCTCCTTGATCATGATTGAACCTACTGTTTTCGCAATGCACCTATAGCGCCTACTCTAGTATTATGCATTACTTGCTATTTTACTGCTTGTGTAGCTATAAACCTACTTGCTTATTGATATTGATGTCTGTTACTTAGGCATTGAATATCTGAATCCTTGTTTACCCTTGTTTACCTGTCACCTTGATAACCCTAGGATAGTTCCATCATTTCTATGATGGCACCTTTACCTTGCTACTAAAATGCTTAGGACCCTTGCAATGTTTCTACATTGCTACACCTTACTCACATATATGCTTTACAACTGTGTTAAATGAGTTTGGTGGTGTGCGTGATATACTGGGTTGGGAGTAGCACAACTGTGTTAGGTGATGATGATGATGGTGACGGTGATGATGGGATGGGTTGGATTGCGGGCCAGGCCACTAGTGAATGGATGTTGGTGTTATAGGCCCCTAGTGTGGGATATGGTGCTTTCCCGGCCATATAAGGACCGGTTCTGACGCCCGTTAACATAATGATTCTCGTACAACCACGGAACTTGTATGGGAAGGACCTACCCTATCTTTCTGGTATTCTTGCAAATGCCATCTGGAGGCCAGTCGAGGCGACGAAAGCTCAGGAAAAGGACATAGGAAACGTACCTATGATCCGGCTCGCGGAACCCGTTATAGGTTACGGGAGTGCCGCCCGTCCTGGTATGTGTTACAGGATCCTGCTATATGTTACAGGAGCATGACGTACCCTTTTACAGGTGTACAGTGCCAGTGTGTGACCTTTCATGTCACAAGCCCCTGGGTGTGATTTCGTGGTGGAATTGTGAGACTACTCGGAAGATATGGACTAGGCGTTATGTACCCCCTTGCAAAGGGTGCATAGCTCGTGGGAAAAGATGTACAACCTCTGCAGAGTGTAAAATTCATCCGGATGGACGTTGTCACGGCATATGACACATTATTGTTGCGCACGTATGGATTAGCCACTTCTCTCTTTCCTTGGCGTGTGAGTGGGTTGTAGTCAGCCCGTGTTTTGGAAGTGATGGCAAGTGTGCCGGGTCGGTATGATCCTGGAGGTCAGAAGGCCCAAATAAAACTTGGGAACTGGCGGGAAGGCTCCATACTCCCCCAGGGCCAACCAACTAAAATATTGACAATCAATTCCCGGTTTTATCTATGAATCCTTGTCTTGCTATAATGAACCCTGCATAAAGCTTGCTTTGTTGCAAATAAACCATATAGCCTCCTCCTTGCTAAAACCAAGTATGCATGTATATATACCCTTGTGTAGTGTAGGGCTTGCTGAGTACCTTATGTACTCACGCGTTTGCGATTGTTGGTTTAGTAGGAGAAGACTTCGTAGAAGACGACGACGTTTGGGTTTTCGGTTCTGCCTCTCAAGCGTGCTTGTGGCTTGGGCCAAGGTTTTCCGCTGTCTGCTTCACCGTTAGCTGGTTGGTTGGACTTGGATATTTCCTTGTCATACCGCCACTAAGGGTCCTATACCTCAGGTATTATGCTTATTTACCAATTCGAAGTATGCTTTTGATTATCATATCTGTGTTTTTGTGCGTATCAGCTACTGATCCAGGGACTGATACAGGATGCACAACATATTCCAGAAATGGGGTATGGCACTTGTTTAGCCGGTAGATCAATCCAACATGGAGAGGTGAAACAATGATCGAACATGCATTTGCCATCCACTTGATTTCGCCTGCGTACGTATTATGGATCCCTCCAATCTGATATAGGGTCGTAAGCTCATCCCTCTGACTTTGCCAAGGTTGACTTGTGGATCTATCAACACGCCAACCCATCATCAACTTGGAACTCATCGAGAAATCTAGTGCGGTTGATTAAATGGTGAGTAAGGGCACATGCCCCCTCCCCCTCTTGTGAATGCTTTTAACAAAAGTTTGACAACAAACATACAAAGAAACCTTAAACAAACTACCAAAAAGATATAACAAAACAATTAAACAAGAATCAACAATGATCCTTAGTGCTTTCAAATAGACAAGTCCTGATCGAACCAGTTCACTTAAGTACAATGCTGGGAAATCTACATGATCCATGGCCTGGAGGGAAAACAATATTTATCAGTTGGAGAGTGGAAAGCAGTTTGTTGCCCAAATAAAAAAGTTGAAAAGAAATTTTGTGATACGATTAGTAGACGGAATATAAAGGCAATCGAGGATCTGTGGTCGTTAATTGTGTTGGTACCGACTTTTGTTTTCAAATCCTAAAGAGAACAAAGAGTGAAAGAGAGGAAGGCACTTGTTTTGGATTTCAGTCAGCATGCCCCTGTTCGGCTTGCTGGTAGCAGCCAGCGCTGGCTGGAATCTTCCTCAGTAACCCATGAGGGGTTCCAGCCCAGCCAGCTGGGTTTCCAGCCCAGACGAACGCGCTGCAAGTATCTGCGGGCAATGCAAATCCGAGTCTGACACCGAAGGCGGCCGATCGATCACATCACCATGTCTATATATGTACGGGTAACGGGCCCAAAGCTGCAGCGGGAAGACAGAAGCCACTCGACTCGAACATACAGCAGCGATGCCGCCACGCAAACGCCGCCGAACGACATGTGCGACGGCGTCACCATCGCCGGACACCCCTCCAGCGCTACCGGCGCGTCTCCTTGCCGAGGTCGCCGCGCGCACGGACGCCGCCACCATTTTCCGGTGCGCCGCCACCTGCAAGCTCTTCCGGCGAGAGATCCTCAACCCGTCCTTCACCGCCCGCGTCGTGCCGGCCTGCAGACTCCTGGGCTTCCTCGGCAAGACCTTCTCGCTCGTCCACCCAACGACGACACCAGCCGCCGCGTCCTTCGCCGAGAACAGCCTCGCCCCGTTCGTGTCGCGCAGCGCCGGCGGCGCCGGCTTCCTCCTGGAGCGGTACGAGGCCGTGACGTCGCGCGGCGGGCTGGTCCTCCTGGAGCGCCGCGAGATCAACCGGCGGCGGCGGTCGGAGCGGCGGTCCGACATGTGCGTGTACGACCCCATGACCAACGCCCGCGTCTTCTTCCCCTTCCCGCCGGACATCAACCGGAATCCCTTATACTTCAGCTGCGTTTACACGTACGTCGTGCTCACCGCCGCCGACGGCATCGGCTGCGCCTTCACCGTGGTCGCCGCGGACATGTCGGGGCTGCTGGATTGTTCGGGGGATATCAGTGTGCAGACGATCTCGTCATCATCGGACGCTGCGGGGGGTCATTGCGGCTGGAGCCCCATCAAGCTCGTCAGAATCCATGGGGCCCCGCCGTGGTCCACGCCCGTGGACGTCGGCAACGCCGCCGTGGTCGTCGGCGGCGTGATCCACTGGCTGATGCGCGTGTGCGAGCACATCCTCACCTACGACGTCAAGACGGGCAGAGCCGGGAAGATCGAGCTCCCGGAGGACCGCCGCCAGTTTGAAAACTGGAACGCGTCAGGTCCCAAACTGAAGTTGTCCCCGGACGGGAAGCTGACCTTGCTCTTCATGAGCGAGTTCCGAGTGTACGTTTGGGAGATGCTCCCAAATGGCGGCTGGAAGCGGAAGGCGACGATCGACACGGAGGCAGGCGTGAGGTCGCAACTAGCAGGTGAAGTTGAGTTAGTGCAGAGTGGCAAACTTGGATTAATGAACTTCGGGGACCAGAGGAGCGGCGCCGTGCTGTTGAAATATTATCATTTTTTTAAACGGGGGGCTAACTATCGTAGCGAGCTCTTGCCCTTGGTGCTCGACATGGAGACGGAAGAGATACGCCTGATCAAAGCGGCGGGAATCACCTATGAGGTGGATCTTGCATCTCGGCTATCCGCTATGAAAGCCTTCTCTTCTACTCCTACTAGCAGCAGCTTTGTGCCGGTCGAGTGAACATTTCCTTCTCTGTACTTACATAAATTATCAAACGCTACCATTAATCCTACGTTATAGTACTCATGTGCTAAGCAAAACGAGAACTTTTATTATTATACTGTGTCATTGCGCATCGTCCTAGCAAGCAGAGCTCACTGCAGCAGCCCGGATTTCAATTGCAGAACCGGTGAGCGGAGCGTACTGCAATGTATTTAGGATCCAGTCCTGATGTTCCCATGTATGACCAAGGGTTGTGTTGAGAGCTTGCGGATGATGCCAGGACACGCACGGCCTTTCTGATTTCAAAGACAATACTCTGCATCTGCAGCTATCGCGCTTCAATCCATGCCGCAAATGAAATGAACTGTCAGTTTGAGACTTGCGGCTCTCGATCCATTTCATGGAATGGTAAATCTGAACGACCAAGAGCCTCGTCTGATTTCGAGGTTTCCCGGGGCCCTCGACCGGCGGGCTCGCCGCGGCTTTGCGTGGCGCACCGGAATCCGCCATGGCGCCGCGCGTCTGCCTGACTAGAGCTTGAGCAGATACGGCACGGCGGTGATGGACGGGCGGGCGGGAGGAGCCGCCGGCGAGGTCGCCCCGGCGCCGCCGCACGCGCATCCCCCAGCGTCAGATTCAAGCGAACGCCGTGTGCTCTTCCAAAGGTTCGATCGCGTCGTACATCAGTTGAGTTGCCAGAGGCGGCGAGGCCTCAAATGGCACACACAACGAGACTGGCAGCTCAAATGGCTTCCACGGTGACGCTGGAGAAGACGACAACCATCCGGAGCGGCGGCGATGACGATCAAGGAAGGAGGCTTCACCCACGCCGGGCGCGCGTCGTCAAGGAGAACGGGGCTGGAGGAGCGAGGAAGGTGGGACGGAGTTGCTAATCGCGGCCGCACATGTTTAATCCAACCGCTAGGAAGGACCAGGGGAGGTCGCTGTTTCGAATAACGACCGCCCGGTCGTTATTCAAAATAGCGACCGCCCCTGGGGTCAACCGTCGCTGGCCGCCCGGCGGGGATCGTCGACGAGGCCCACGCCACCACGGACTCTGTACATCAGTTCACAGTGTTTTAAGTGCTCATTCTCGGCACCGCCAGTCGCAAGCTCCGACGCGCTGCTGTACATCGGCGTGCTCGCTCATCGGCGGTCTGCCCGGTTGTGACCCTCGCTGTGGGAGACGAGATCAAAGGCATCAGCTGGGCGATGCGCCGGCTGGATTCATGCCGTTGGCTACTTCTTGTCCTCGACGACGCACTGAGAGCAACTCCAGCAAGGGACCCTAAATCAAGGTTCCTATTTTCATTTTACAGGCCGGCCTGCCAAAATAGGGGTCCAAAAACTTGCTTGACCTCCAGCAGTTGTGGTTCAAAGACCCTATTTCCTGTGGGACCCACCGGTCAGAATTAAAAAAAAGTCCATCTTCTTCCTCCCACACCGCTCCCCCACGGCTCGCTACAACCCGCCTCCCGCGCGCCCGCCGCGTCGCACGCCCTCCTCGCGCGCCGCGCGCCGCACGCCCGCCTCGCGCGCCGCACGGCGGACTCCCGCCGCGCCCGCCGCGAGCCGCACACCCGCCGCGCGCCCGCGACGCCGCGTGCCGCTCCAGTGCTGCTCGGCGCTCTGCAAGGGATCAACAAGAGGTTAATTGGATCACCATCACTTTGGGAGTTGGGATCGATCTGCTGTTTCAAACATCTCTTGTAAGTACGAATTCTCCTAGCTTCTCCACACATCAATTTCATGCATATGCCCAGCCCCCTTATTTCTTTAATTACCCCAATAACACCGTACCGTGTACTGGATCCATCGATCTGCCGGCCTTGCTGTCGATGTATAGCAGATTTCAAAGACGCAGATCGAGTCGAGTCGCATAGTCCCTTCTTGACATCATACTCGTTTATCTTTGTGTGCACGAATCAAGAAGGTATCTATCAAGGAGAAAGAGAGAAAGAAGGCGAAGCAAGCAAGCAAGAAACGGTAGTTCAAACAAGCTGGCGAACCGGTGGTGGGACGAAGGGCGGCTGGGCCTCCCGGTGACAACGGAGGCGCCGCAGCTTGCCGCTTCACCAGGCTCCGTCGACAACAAGAACCCGCTGGGCAGCCAAGGCCTGGTGGGGGTGGCTCCCGGCAAAGACGACGGGGAGCATAGCCAGAGCGGCGGCGCGAGTGGCCAGCAAGACGACGACGGCCAACCGAACGGCAACGGCGCGGTGGCGTGCGGGAGGAGGAAGGAGAAGAGAGAAAAAAGGAAGGAAAAAAAAAGAAAATGAAAAGAAATGAGGTGGGGCCCACGGATGAGGGGGGAGGTGGGAGGACCCTGGGAATGAGGGCTTGGAAGTGGAATTTGAGGTGGCATGCAAAATGAGGGCTCAATTAGGGTCCCTGCTGGAGTTGATTTTTTTGACTCAAGACCCTAAAAATAGAGTAGGGTCTCAAGTAGGGTCCCTGCTGGAGTTGCTCTGAGCTAGCTCTGTGGCGAGCCAAAAGGGGAACGGCGCGCCGTTCTTACTGATGAAGAGCACCCCCGGCCCAGACGCGTCGCCGCTAGACTCGCGTCCTGCAGCTCGGCCGTGGTCAGAGATGAGCATCGACTCCGAGAGGGGGGGGGGGGGGGGGGGGGGGGGGTAATGCCTGTCTACAGAAAATTAGTCCAGAAGAAACATACTGAGATTCAGTTCATTGTTCTGAATGTTCTGACTGAGATTCAGACCATTGATCATTGCACTTTGTTTCATATTTGAAAAGAATTCAATAATACAATCCTAGGGACTTCGGTAAATCGGTATCAAAGGTCAAATCAGCTTTACAGCGTTATAAAACATAGCCTTGAAGAGCCATGGTTTCCAAATCATATCCTTATTTGCTTCAAGTGAGTTATGAACATGCTACCTGAGCTCCATTCAATTACAGTGAGTGGTTTTGATTGGCTTACTTCAGTGTTTCCCATTGACAGAAAAAATAATTGTTGTCAACTTTATTCCTTCGAATGGACTGTAAAATTGATTAAACCAGCTAATGCTAATTCTCAGTGAATGAAAACTAATAAAACCACCAGGTGCCTAATGGCGAGGTGTAGCAGCAGTTCAGTTCAGTACTATCACGGTTGTATAAATAGTGCTATAAATTGTACTATGCTATTTCTGCAAATGGATTTCCTGAAAATACAACTCGGTTAAATATTATGCTAATTCTGCAAATGGATTTCCTGAAAGTACAACTCTGTTATCATTTCAATTATATCTTCCACCTCTCTTTGCCACTACATTTTAGGCAAATTAGCAAGAAAGAGAGCTTTTAATCCACCCAAAAAAAGTGCGACAACAGCGAAGGTAATACCAACAGTTTTATCTTTAGATGTCTGATGAAACTAATCTGTATTCTTTACTAATCTCTAGTTTTATTAAATGCCTGATGCTGTATTCTTTACTAATCTGTAAAATTTGAAAATGTACCTTTTCATTTATTTATTTTTATTTTGAACCAGAATTTAGAGTGAATGGTTGTACAAACAATATACAGTTAATTATGCTGCCGGACTTGGAGACTCCTCTGCTTCATGATGATTTTAAGCCCTTGAGCTGACATCATTTTGACACTCTATTTTCAGTGTTGGCCTATTTTGGTTTCCTCTTATATTCTCTAATAAATAACAGATATTGTACTACACATAGCGGTAAACAGCATATGTTACTACTGTACGTCCCCGTGCTCAGGAAGGAGTTGTGCTAAGAACTTCATAGGCCGGCCAGACATACTTTCAGTTTGGCACGGTCACCATCGCACGTAACATAAAACTTGTGTTGTGGGTTCTGAATCATTTGGGAAATGGATTTTTTTTTTGGTTCCAATACGAACCCAATAAATCCACTGAAATTGGCTAAGTTATGACATAACCGAAGCGTCTCCAGCAGGTCAGGAGCCTGATGAAACTGTAATTTCCGCGTATTACAGTGAAGAACAGCAACCTGAGAATCTACAAATGCTTGCAGCAGGTTCAGTCCTGATGGACTTGAACGGGCAGGAGAAACGGCAAGGCTTCCTGCCGACCGAGCAAGGCTTCACCCTGCCGACTGAGTAAAGCTTCACCATGGCCCAGGCACGCGCATCCTTCACAAGCAACCTCCTAGCCGTCCTTGTGACAGCATCGTCCACGCGCAGGAAGCAGGCGCCCTCGAGGCGTTTCAGAGATACAGTTCCTGGCGTTGTTAAAGTTCCCGAGCAATGGCGCCGCGGACTAGTAATTAAGAGGACTGGAGCTCGGCGCGCCGTCACGCCAGCCTCAGCGTCCGCGGCGGGAGCGTCCTCTTCTCCCTCCCCGACCTCTTCACCTTCCCTCGTCCACCGCTCCGCGTCTACCTCCGCTCGCCGCCGCGCCCGCCGCCGCCGTGCTGTTCCACGTGCCGGGGGCCCGCCTGGGTATCGGCGCGCGGGGGGTGGCGGCCGCGGCCTCGGCCTCGGCGTCCAACCTCGTCCTCCTCGCCGTGCTGCTCGCCTACGTCGTTGTGGGCCCAAGCCCACGGCGGAGTGGCTCGCCGGGTGGGGCCCGCTCGAGCGCCTCGCCGCGCCCAGCTTCGTGTCCGTGTGCCTGGAGTGGTTGTGGTACGAGGTCATGATCCTCCTCTGCGGCCTCCTCCCGGACCCGAAGCCGACGGTGGCGTCCATGGGCGTGGTCATGCAGACCACGGCGCTGGTCTACGTGTTCCCCTCCTCGCTGGGCCTCGGCGTCTCCAAGCGCGTAGGCAACGAGCTGGGCGCCAACCGCCCGGCCAGGGCGCGCGCGTCAGACCACGTCGCCGTCGCCGGCGCGGCGTGCATGGGACTCGCGGCCATGTCGTTCGCGCCGTCACGCCAGCCTCAGCGTCCGCGGCCATGTCGGCGGCGAGGCGGGGGGCGCGCGTCATCGAGGAGAAAAGCGCTGGAGCGAGGAAGGTGGGCCGGAGTTGCTAATCGCGGCTGCACATGTTAAATCCAACCGCCAGGAAGGACCCAGGGCGCGGTCGCTATTTCAAATACTAGTGACCGCCCGGTCGTTATTCGAAATAGCGACCGCCCCTGGGGTCAGGTTGGCTGCCCGCCCGGCGGGGATCGTCGACGTGGGCCACGCCGCCACGGACTCCGTATGGAGTTACTACATCTTCTACGAGCTCGTTCTCGGAACCGCCGGCCACTAGCTCTTCATGCGCCGACGTTCAAGGTACCTCGCTCCGTCGCCGTTCTCCCTGACGACGCGCGCACCCCCTGTCGCCGCCGGATGCGGAAGCACATCCTCAGGCGCCCTTGAACGGCGAAGCGCCTAACGCCATCTCGTACACGAGCACGCCGATGGCCCACCAGTCGACGGCAAAGCCGTGGCCCTCGCCGCGCACCATCTCCGGCGCCACGCACTCCTCCGTGCATGCCGACGAAGGAGTAGGACTTGGCCGCGCCCGGCTAGCAGCCGAAGCTCGCGGGCTCGCGGCTCACCGGCGTCACCCGCGCCGACTTGGCCTTCTTGACCAGCTCGCCGCCGCCGCCGTCGCTGCTCCGGATCAGGTAGCGGACCTGGCTCCGGCGACTTTGTGGCCACCTGGCCGACGACGGAGACGCGAGTGTCGGTGAGCGTGACGTGGCCGTCGGCGCGGAGGAGCACGTTCTCGGGCTTGAGGTCGCGGTACCCGATGCCGGCGGCGTGCGCCTCGGCGGGGGAGAAGACGCAGTCGGGGAGCGCGTGGCGGAGCTCGTTGAGGTCGCCGCCGGGGCAGTAGGGGATGGCCCAGGCGAGGAGATCGTCCGTCTCGGCGCAACCCAGGAGGGAGGGCAGGTGCGGGTCTGTTCTTCATGATCATACGCAGAAATTCAGATTCATCATACTCCGGACCTGTTCAGTTGTGTCGTAACATAACCTGACCAATATCAGCTAATTTACTGATGTAGGTGCTGAGATGATTCCAGAACGCTTGGAGAACAGAAATTCACAAGTGGAGGAGACGATATTCGGCTCAAGTTTTATGTTACCTGAGGAAGGTTGGTCAGAGTGCCAAACGGAAGGAAAAGTCTGTCTGGGCGGCCTACCTGTTCACTAGTAACATGTGCTGATTATTTATACCACTTGCTATGTGAGAAACTTATCTGCCGGGGCGGCGAATGATCTGTGTCAGGAAAACCAAACATAACGGCCAACACTAACAATAGATTCCAGTCACCTGACCAGATACACTGAAATGCCACAATCAGCAGTAGCGAGCAGCACTGCAAGTCTGTAACTAGCATCGGCTAAACACACAATGCCCAGACCAATTCAATCACACATTCAGTCAAACATATATAGACAACATACCCGTATAACTTAATCAACCGTGCAAAAAAGAGAGAAAATTCACTCTCATGCATTCAGATATTTACATACATAGTCGCATACGTAGCAGCAGCAGCATCAATAATTATTCTTCACGCCCAGCATACATTAAGCATAATATGGAGCTCTGCGCATTAAAAACGAGAAAAATCAAGAATAATCCATGGCAGACGGGTCCAGTTCTTCATCTGAATTCACCACTTCCTCAAAGTCATAGTAGGCAGGTGCCTGCATAAAATGTAGAGACATGTCAAATGGTTTTTGAACTAAAGCATGATTAGCTTCTTTCTTCAACTACTTTGACATTGTTGCGTTCTTGTTGTTGTAGCAATACAGACTAAGGAATGATGTTGGAAATGAAAAATGCGACAAATCTAAAATTACAAAATTGTTGCACTTGTGTGGTAGTGACCATAAACTAAGGAATGAATGAACAGTTCGGATTCACAAATGTGACAAATCTAGAATTACCTCTGGGCGTGGTTTAGTAGCTTCAAAGCTGCAGAACATGGGCCTAGCGAAGTCTGGAGCACTAAGCACAACATATGCTCCAAGGTTGTTGTAACGGTCCTCTGAGCCGCACGCCTGCATTAAAATAGTGATGTGATGAAGTTACCCAAATGACATATTTAGTAAATGCCGAACATATTACGACAAGAAATATTAACCTGAAATTGCGGATAATCAGGTGCACTGAAGACAGTAATCAAACTTCCAGATTTCACCTTATGATCAATGGTGAATCCATTATTCATTCTGGAAAGATCAACACGTTCGTCCCGTGCATCTGGCCCTTCATGGGACCTAACAATCACCTATAAAAGATACATGAAAATATATATGAGTATAATCCAGCATTCCAGCGTATAACAAAGAATCATTAGTTTTATAAGTTCTATAACTCTTCATAACAACAGCATGACAATCCAAACATTATTTTGAGATTTACTTATACAATGAAGGCAAATAATTATATAACTTCTATCACTCTTCCTTACAAGGAAAGAACACTACGTGTAATCCCCAACAAACTGTACAAACTTATATGCATCAATCATGCCAATCCAAACATTAGTCTGCTGTATATCCATGTAGAGGACAAAAAAAGGGATGTAATTGAAAAACAAACCTTGAGATTATTTTTTGACAAAAAATCCTTGGTGATATCTGGACCCCATAATAAACCAAGTCCTCCCCTTCCTTCATTCAGCGAAAGACCCATTTCTGGGTTTTCGGTTCTGCTTCTCAAGTTTACTTGTGGCTTTGGGCCAAGATCTTCTGCTGTCTAAGGGTTCTATCCCAGGTATCCTATTTATTTACCTATTCGAAGTATGCTTTTGATTATCATATCTGTTTTCTTGTGTGTATCAGCTACTGATCCAAGGACTGATACATGATGCACAACAGATTCCAGAAATGGGGTATGACAGTCGCCATCGCACCAGAGAGAGAACGAGCTCAGCAGCATATGTCATTTGTAATAAGCTCAGGAGGAAAAAACAAATCTTGAATCTACTCGTTAGGAAAAAAAAAAACTGTAATACTATAGCCCAAAGTGTAACCATATAGTTTGATAGAAAAAATCTTGAATCTACTCATTGGGAAAAAAAATCTTGTATCTAGTACTCCCTCCGTTTCATATTATATGCAGTTTTGAGTTTGGGCACGGTAACTAAGAAGGAGTGAAAAAGGTGATGGGCACAGAAAACAATGAACAGTGAAGGAGGAGAGAGATAGAGATAGACACAGAAAACGATACACTGGGAAGTGAGAAAATTCCCTTGGGAATCGAGAACTACTTATATTTTGGCAAAAATTTTGAATGTTAAAACTACTTATATTTTAAAACAGAGGGAGTACAATAGATCAAATAGTAGGGGCACATGCCCCTTCCTCTCTTGGAAGCCTTCAACAAAAGTTTGATAGAAAACAATCATTTAAACTTTTGTGAAGGGGCTGTCTAGCTGCTACCCCACCTGGGTATATCTGCCAAAGCCAGCACCCTGGCAAACAAAACAAAAGAAATACCCAGAAACATAACAAGAACAAAATCGGGTATTTCAGCAAGGGTCAGCACCCGAATTTCAAATTCACTCCGAATTATCATGTCAGGGCCAAATCTAAATTCGGGTATTTCAAAGAAGATCAACACCCGGATTTCATGAAAACACGATGCAGAAGAAGTTATCGTCAGTGTTTTGTCCTGGTCCTCTCTAAAATCCTTGACCTCATTTGTTCCATGCAGAAACTTAAAAGAACGCATCTGGCCGTTGACTTAACACACATTAATTCAGAATTAGTGTGTTTCATTCCAAAATCCTATTGAGTTGAATCTAGTACAATAGATCAAATAGTAGGGGCACATGCCCCTCCCTCTCTTTGAAGCCTTCAACAAAAGTTTGACAAAAAAAATCATTTAAACTTTTGTGAATAGCGTTAGTGTCTATTCTTCAAAATAGAGATGTAAAGAAGAGACCGGATTTGGTTGTTCGTCGAAGTTTTACACGGAGGTTCTGCTGATGTAGAGGATTACATACGCAAAGTGGGAGGTTGCACTTTGGCCTCCAGAATTAGAGGGGCCCAAAAATTACTATCTCATGTTGTCTGTAAAACAAATTCAATATATGTTTTTATGAATTTTTTTGAAAGCTCACTTCTTGACAACAATTTTTTTTATTTTGAAAACATGAAAAATTCAATAATACTCCTATTAATTTTGTGTGTTTATTGGAGTAGCAGGCATAATAGTATAGGCTTTTTAGGGAGAACCTCGGCGCTTCTTGGGGCCTTTGGACATTTCTGATGGTGCTCTCTCGTCTTTCTTTGTTTTTCCCTTTTGCGGTGACTCTCCTCTTAGTTTCAAGTTGTACCATGGACCTATAAATATCTCTACGCCGAACCCATGGCCAACTTGAAACTCATCAAGAAATCTAGTGGAGACCAAAAATGATGAGAGTTGGGGCAACACCCCCTCCCCGTCTTGTGGATGCCTTGAACAAAAGTTTGACAACAAACAAACCATAGAATCCTTCAACATAGTACAACCAAAAAAATGTAACAATACAATTCAAACAAGAATACATCCATCAGCGATGCTTCCATCAGGGGTTGCAAGTAAACAAGTCTTGATGAAACATTGGACCCATTCACTTAAGTACAATACTGGGAAATCTACATGACCCATGGCCTGGAGAAAAAACACAAATTCATTTATCAGTTCCATACAAAAATTGAAAAGAAAAGTTGCCATCCTGTGATGGGAATTAGTTCACCGACAAAAGAAGGGCAACCCAGGGTCAAACAATCCATGGTCCGGTCGTTAAATGTATGGGTGCATCATTTTTTCTGCGAGAACGATCGAAAGTGGAAGAGAGGTACTAGGTACTCACTGGGATCGACGGTGGTTTCCACGGCAAGGCCGCCAAAGTAGCAGGCGCCGTAGTCCTCGCTGAACCTGTTCCAGTGCGCGCTGAACACATAGCTCGCGTGCGCGGCCACCGTGTTCGGCTGGAAGCACGCGCCGCCGGGCCGCACGGGGACGCACAGCCCGGCCTCGTTGACGGGCCCCTTGTCCGTCCTGACCACGCACCAAATGGGCCCCGGGTACGGCCGGTCGCGTTGAGCGCCGGCGGCAGCGGCGGGTACGTCGCCGGCGGCCGGCGCCCGGTCAGGTCCACTTCGTACACGGCGCTGCCGTTGGGGTACAAGAGGCCCCAGTGGCGCTCCGTGGTGGCGCCCCACTTGAGGTTCTCGTTGAACAGCGCGAACACCATCGCCGGCATCCGCATCCCTGGCCGGCGCCGGAGGCGAGGTGACGCGCCAGGTTGCGGTTGTAGGTGGCGGCGTTGCGCACGTTGGCGCCGAACTGGTCGAGGTCGCCGGCCGTGGGCCACCCGGTCTCGGCCAGCGCCAGCTTCACGCCGCAGTGGCCCAAGCGGCACATGACGGCCACCACCGCGTCCAGCATCTGGTCGAGCAGGTTCGTGTAGCTCAGCCCTGTACATGTGCGTGTACGACCCCATGACCAACCACCGCGCCTTCTTCCCCTTCCCGCCGGACATCAACCAGAACCCCTTCAGCTGCGTGCACACCTACGTCGTGCTCAGCGCCGCCGACGGCATTCACGGTGGTCGCCGCGGACATGTCGAAACTGCTGGATTGTTGCAGGGATATCCGTGTGCAAACGGTCTCGTCATCGGACGCGGCGTGGGCCCAATGCGGCTGCATCCCCCCATCAAGCTCGTTAGAATCCATGGGGGCCCGCCGTGACGCCCGGGGACGTCCACAACGCCGCTGTGGTCGTCGTCGGCGTGATCCACAGGCTGACGTGGTGTGCGAGCACATCCTCAGCTACGACGTCAAGACGGGCAGGGCAGGGTTGATCGAGCTCCCTGATGCTGAAAAGCTTTACTATTCCTGGTGGACTGATAAGCTTTGCTCGCATCAATTCTTTCCCTGTGCATATGCCGGAGTAGCTCGCTGACAGTGGTGTACTCTGCTTGACTGCAGCGCGTAGTCCTTCCTTATTCAGAGAGAACGTTTCCACCGTTCTGCTGCACAGATGACCGATATCTCTGTTTCCTCGTGGAGCATGCGTTATAATAGCTTTACTATTCCAAATGGACAGGCAACCGGGGTTGCATGAAACTGATTCTGCCGGTATGCAAAAACGAATTTCCCTGGTCCCTCTTCAAGTTGCAGGCTTGCATGTGTTATGAATCTGTTCCACAGATGACCAAACAGGTGTGAAAACTGAAACCTGTGCACAGGCAAATCTAGTAGCCAGGGTTATTATTTCGATGGCTCGTTTTGACAGGACACTGCTCCTTAATTTCGTCCCAAAATAAGCCAACCGGAAAACAGAGGCGACGAGCTCGCCAGCTTCCTCGACAGCGGCGTCGCCGTCCACCACCGGCGTGGTACCCACTTCTGTGGGCATCCCTCTGGCGATCCTTCAAATGCTCCAATACACCCGGGCTTGCCCTTCAAGGAAGCGCCCTCGACCATGCTCTGATCTCGCCAGTCGCTACCCAACCGGCATTGGCCTCCTCCGTGCAGGTCCCCTGGTTCAAGACGACGTTGCAGATGATGTTGTCGTCTTCGGAGAGGTCCAAGCTCTGCATGTTCCATGCCTCGTCGATGGCTTTGGCTCGGCGGCGCGATTCGTATGGCCTCCGCTCCGCCCCTTTCAGAACCATCTTCTACTCTCTTCTTGGTGGCGTTGCAGCGTACAAATGATAGAGGACTATGAGAGATGCCCTCGAGGTCCCTAAGTTCAATTCCGGATGGAGGAAACATCAATTACAAATTTGTAAGAGAGTGCCTTGTTTTAGCCCTTCAAAAAATTTCCTTCTCAAACTGCCAAGAAAAACTTTGAGTCTTTTACCCGTGTGGATTGGCCACCCCAATTATTATTACATATAACAAGCGCTCATATACTAATCAATCTTACAATCATATACTCTTCTAAGTAGCAATAGATCCTTCGAACTTCAGCACTGCTCTGCTGCAGTGGCATCATCATCCTTCAGAGTAGTCGAACCAGACCCCTTGTGACATGGAACCACGCATCTCTTCTTCCTCAAGGCTGCGCCCACTCCCGGCCTAGCAGCAATGCAGGTGGGGAGCAGCCCACTCCCCAACATGATTGGGTCTGGGAACCTAATAATTTTACCAGGTGCGTGACGGCCGTCACGTTCCCTAACTGGATGTTGGGGATGCAAAACCTAAAAAGAGAGCAAGGGCACTTCTGTGAATCCAATGGCACCTTATTTCAAAATCACAAGTTACTCCAGAAACATATACTCTAAACCACAAGCGTAACAAGTTAGTAGTTCCGTTAAGTTTTTCAACCTGCACAACAAACCTCCTAAACTAACAAACAAAATGAAAAAAATAAAGGCCCAGGAAATGAACATGTAAACGGAATCTACCAAATTGGATTTGAGGCACAACAGGCAACATCATTTGACCAATAAAGAGTAATAATCAACAAGAAATACCTCAGGCTCAGCTGCCTCATCAAAAGTCACGGGTACTGGCTTCGTATTTTCATCAATATTAGGATAAAACTTCAGCACACCATCTACATCCTTCCAAACCTGTCAAAAAGTAGGGAAAAAAGTTAGTTCTAGATATTTTGAGAGCCTCCAGAGAGCACCAGTAAGTAATTACACATGGAAGAAACACAGTCCATTAACACAAACCTTTCTCATGTCTCTTGCTTTAGTGAAGACAGTACCGGGTGCAAGGTGTGAATTCTTAGCTCTACCTGGTATGCCACCTTCCCTAACTGGTCGCATTGATTGGGGATGCAAAACCTAACAATTGGAATGGATCACAAGTTATTCCAGAAAATAGATGTTACTATGCTTTTTAATGAAATATATGCACGACAAGTTTTATGACTTTCTTGCCCAGACAGTGGAATCGAATCCAAAACTAACAAACAACAATTACCCGCAAAAATAAATAAAAAAACAAACAACAAAGATCAGAAATGGCCATGTAAACATGATCTAATGGATTAAGATGTGAGGCGCAGGCAACATTTTATTTGAAGAACAAAATACCTGCGCGCCAAAGTAGGCAAGTTCAGCAGCCTCGTCAAAAGTCAAGTAAGGTGGTGGTGGCACATTCGCATAAATGTTAGGATCACATGTCAACACACCATCTACATCCCTCCAAACCTATACAAAAAGTTAGCAGAGTTACAGCAGGCTGCAACTTTTATTTAATTGAACCTGATCCAAATACAAATCATCCGCATGCATTATATGTGGCATATTTATCACCGGTTCAGAAACAAACCTGGATTTCTCTTAAACCCAAGGCTTTGCCGATTGTCACAGCAGTCAAGTCACTACCACCCCTTCCTAAAGTGGTGACAGCACATGATTTTATACCCTGAAATTGATGTGTTCCATTATGAATCCAAACAGAGTACACCTTGACGCCGTTCGACATGATTTGTGTGGAACTACATACCTTCCCAAGAAAACCAGTGACTATCGGAATAGCAGGGTCATCCATGCAGTCTCCATGTAACCTCTTTGCGACATTAGGATAAGTGACTTCAAGAATATCCGCATTTGTGAAATCATCAGTGGTTATAAAGCCAATGTCAAATGCATCATACTGCAAAAAGGCAACAGTTAGTTTACAAGACATTGTTGGGGTGACAATGCTGATTTATTTGTTCATGATCCTGTTAGCAGCAAAAGACAACTTCTCTTTCCTTAGGTAAATAAAGTTGAAGGCGTGTATGCTACAGGTTTCGGTACTGTCCTAGAATGAAGCGAACTGTCCAAACTCTCGAAAAAAGTTTTGAATTGCTTGCTTGATTAGAATGTAAACTTTGAGTTCCAAAATTAATTTTTATGTAACACTGATCTGGTCTTAAAGGCTAGGAACTCTACCTGCCTCCTAGATATCAAATAGTGAAAAAAAAAGAGTCGTACATACGAGCAGAGAGTCAACATTTGACACACCTGGCGCGCCTTCATCCCAATTTTATTCAGATACGCAGCAAATATTCTTGTAGACATGCATTCACCGAAGGAAACAAGGTAATCTCTTGTCCTAAGAGTAAGCTCTTTCATTATAGCAATTTCTTTAAGAAGTTGCTCCAATTGATCCAGAAAACCTATGGAGTGTTGAACCCATTAGAGAAGACATTGTTGAAATGGTGATACTAATTGTGCTTCCCTTGAAAGACGAACAAGTGCTAAAAAAGTGAAATAACCAAACAAAAAGGACTGGTAATAATCATGAATGATGCCTAACATATTTGTGGTACTATTACAACTTAGGATAGACTCTGTCTCCCTTGTGTTTCCCATCTTATCGAGTTTAGATAACAGGTCGAGAGGCTTGAAAGTTAAAATTATTAAACAAATATAGACACTAACAAACATGTAAACTGACATGGTTTGTGCAGAGCTGCTAGAAGATAAACAGGCTGTGCTAACAACACAATAAAAAGGGCGTAATCTGCCGAATATTGTCTGAATCGGTGACAACGACCTTAATTAAGGCCTGTGACCACCAGTCCAGAACAGTACACATAAGAGGAACGGTCATGCTTTGCATTCAACTTGCATAGAAACTATTATTGAAACTACTGATAGAAAATCGCCATGTCCATGATTAGTAGTAGCAAGGATAGCGGAGGCGTCGGAGTCATGGTCCGGAGCAGACTAGAGCAACAATAAAACATACCTGTAACAATCGACCGATCTAATCCAAGCTCATCAATCGTACTGACCAGAGCAAACGAACAAATTGTCAGGACTGAAGGCTCCAACCAGGTCAACTGAACCAGAGAGAGCACTAATATATATATAAAGGGCTCGAGCGAAACACACCTAAGATGCAGCTCTTTTATAATGGAGAGCTCGGGGATTTCGCACGCCTTCTGGACGCCACAGGTCATCGCCTTCTCCCCGGCCTACACCATCAATCAAAGAATCCGCGTTTAGCACACACCAGTTTTGCTAGGTAAAAAAGAAGGGGGTTAAGAATTGACTATACCAGCAGGAGGTTGTTGGTTGTCTTCCCCATGGCGGAGAGGACGACGACCGGCTTCGCCTCGGGGAAGCTGAGGATGAGGTCTGCAACCTGCCTTATCCGCTCGGCTGACGTCAGCGAGGAGCCGCCGATCTTCATCACGACGGTGAACCCACTCGCGTCCTGAGCCGACGCTGCGGCCGCCTCCGCCTTCAGAATCACGGCCCCCGTCTGGTTCTGGCACCGAACCGACAGGCCCCTCCTCCTCCAGGGGCAGGATTGCCCTCCTGGCCTAGCGCTTGCACAGGCAAAACCGAGCTTGGAGGAGCCGAGCGCGGCCGGCGACACCCGCGCGACCCCAGGAAACTGCAGGGCCGCGGCCATCTCTGACCGAACGAGGCGGCTTCCGGAAGCTAGCTCACCTCCCAGCTGATAGGCAGCCGGGGAGGAATCGAAATGGGCAGAGCGGCGGCGCTGGTGGTGGAGTAGCAGGTGACGACGACACGGGGTGGCGCGCATGGATGGGGGCGCCGGTGGAGAGCTGGGCCGCTTTATATAGCGGGGCGGGAAACGGACGGCGTGGGAGGCGCGGTCCGTTGGTTTACGCCCAATGGACGGCGCGGATCGGACGGCGCGGAGATTGACGTCAAGTGGACGGAACGGCGGAAGGAACAAAGAAGCCAAGCAGGTTGCTTGCTTGGTTCGAATTGACCCCAACCCCTACGCGGACGCAGAAAAATGAATTGGAACAAGCAAGTGGCGGTCCCACGTGGAGGCCAGGTTCGTGGACTGATGGTGCTCGCGGCGGGTTTGGATTCCGCAGGATTCTTTCTTTTCTTGACCTTTTCCGTGGCCAAGCCATTTTCTAATCTAGAATGTTCCGGCGGGTGTTCGCTTCACTCTCTGTGGAGGAGGGGGTCGGCAACAATTAATGAAATTTGTCATGGCAATCATCTCTCTCTTACTAGAAAAGAGGAAAATCTTGGCCAGCAGATGGCACCCGCCGAGGTCGCGCCGGTGTTTTTCTCCGTAAGAAAGATTCAAGCGAGCGCCCCACTCTCGGCCGCAGTTGCCGCGTTGTAGGTCAGTTCATTGCCAATTTGCCAGAGACGGCCCGCGGAGGGCTTGTTTATCGCCGGAGTTGCACTGGCAGGTCCCCTGGCTTAAGACGACGTTCAACGAGTAGTAAACCCACACAAGCCTTGCCGCACAAGTCCAATCGAACGGATGGCAGTGACCGAGGGTGGTCGCTATTTGAAACAGCGACCACCCCCCTGGTTGTTGGCGCGTTCTGCCCCTCGTCCACGCCATGGCTCGCCTGAGCGTTCAGAACCCGCTCTTCCAGGCGAGACATCCGCAGTCCAAAAACGTCGATGCTAGTTCGAGGAGATCGACGCAGCAAGAGATCGAGCTCAGGATTGGACGTCTTAGCGGCTTTGTCAACGCATCCAGTCGCCGCCGCGGCTCCACTCCCTTCCGCCCCGCCCGTCTCGGAAGCATCTCGCGTCCGTCGGATGCATATGCCGAGCACCTCTTTCGGAACCATCTTCTGCTGTGTGTTCATGCTGGTGTTGCAGGCCGGGTGCAAGCAAAGATCATGGCATGACATGCATGTCGATGCGGCACAGCGAATAAATCTCGCTTTTACGCGCCAGCATCACAAACAAACTGCCGCCGAAGGCTCACTGTGTTGGATTATGCCAGGCGAGCATGAAGATGAGAAACAATGAACATATATGTGCACTGACATCCACCTGATTTCGCTTGCGTATTCACAATCCTGGTCTTTTGACACCAACTGTGTAGCATTCGTGCTTTCCTTCGTTCTATTTAATTCCGAATCTGTGCGCTCTTGAAGAACACAATTACGCAATCGATTCCTCTAGTACTCTGCTTACGGATAAGTTACAGTGCACAAGTTCAGTCTTAAATTCAGGTTCCGGTTCTTGGACTGAAAATCCAACAAGCTCGGCCAAACAGCTTTGGTTGCTTCAACTCTTTTGTACTTGTAATCATCTCTCATTCTTGTGCCTATGCATGTGCCGGAGTAGCTCGCTGACAGTGTTCAGAACGTTTCCTCCGTCCTGCTACCTAACCAACGAAAAACAATTTCTCTGCTTCCTTGTGGAGCATTAGAATAGCTTTACTACTCCAAATGGACAGGCAATTGATTGCATGAAATCGATTTTTTCCATGCAATAAAGAATTTCCCCGGTCCCTCTTCAAGTTGCAGACTTGCATGTGTTAAGAACCTGCTCCACAGGTTATCGGGCAGGTGTGAAAAAACTGAAACCCAGTCGCCAGGGGTTTGTTGCTACACTGGCATTGTTTTGATCGCTGGTTTCGAAATGAAAATCATTTGGGCAGCTCCCTCGACCACCGGCGTGCTACCCTCTGCTCTCGGCGTCCCTCTGGCGATCCACTTGGGCTCCAAGACACCCGGGGGGCTTGCCCTTGAGGAGAGCAGAGTTCGCGCACTTGAAGGACAAGGTCTCCCGCGCTCTCGACCGGCGGGCTCGCAGGTCTGAGCAGCGGAGATGAGCGGGTAGAATCCTGCTCGGATATGTAAACTCCGATGCCCGGCTCGCCGTCGATTTCCGCTGGGGCACCACGCCATGCTCTGCTCTTGCTATCCTCCCCGGCCTTGGCCTTCGCCATGTAGGTCCCCAGTCTTAAGACGACGGTCAATGATGGGACTAGTCAACCCACTTAACCTTGACCGCACAGGTCCAATCGAACGGCGGACAGTGACCCAGGGTGGTCGCTGCTAGAAATAGCGACCTCCCGAAGCATGTCGTGGCTTGCCAGAGCGCAGGCGCGTTCAGAACCTGTTCTTCCACAAGGAGATCAAACTGGCTTCTGGACGGGGGCGCTGCTAATCCGCGCGCGCGCGCCGGGACGGAACTGCGCGCATTTTCCGACCGCGGTCCCCCTGCTGTTTCCCTTTTTGTTGTCGCGCGTCCTGCCGCCCTGCCCGATTTAGCCAGCCGCCAGGATTCTCTTTTCGCTGGCGCTACCGCGCGTTTCCGCGCAATCGCCATGGGCCCGTGGGCTTTTTTTAATTGCGTTGTTTGCTATGCGTTGCAGAAGGCCTTTTTTTCTCTTTTTTTTTCCACATTTTTTTGTGTGTACACACAATGAGTGAGTGTTGATAACAAGTTACACTATGAAATAAGTTGAGTTATTTTTTTCCCTTTTCCGCGCGAAGCGCGAATCATTCAGGGACATGGGGATATTGGGGTAATATAGGGTGGGGGAATCGAATCCCACTTTTAAATAGTTTGAGCTACCAATTTTAAAAACCGTATGATTAATGGCGGTGGTGACTGCACTGTATGTCACAAAGATTGGTTTACAGTCAATGGTTGGATGTCACACTCATTGGTTACACATACAACATGTGATACTAATTCCATTGGTCAAAATAATTGGTTTACAACTTGTGCATGTCATACTGATTCCGCTGGCTGGATCGATTTTGTCCTTAAGAAAGGATCAGCACATAGCTTTCAACTTAGGTCGAACCTACATCCGTTCAAAATATCAAAAAGAAGATGTCAGTAAATGTAAGTCCAAAAATTAAGCTGGCTTGCAGGAAAGGGAAAAAGTTTGTGTAGAAAGTTGACTTTCACTTTGAAAAAAGTCCACGGAAACTCTAAAAACAAACTCATATATAGGAAAACATTTGAAGCAACTATGCACGTAACTTTGAGGAACTGTTGGAAAATATAAAACAAAAGTTAGGGAAACTATGAAGTAATTCTGCACAAAAGTTGCAGTAGAAGGTGCTTCTTATACTTGTAAAACATAAGGTTGTTGCACACTATACAGCTGAAACTACTGATGGGGGATTTGGTACTAACTCGACAACAAAAGATGATGCAGAAGTTTGGGCGTTTACAAGAACTTTTGAAATAAAACTAGAGGGAGGGAAGCTTCACCAAAAGTGAGATCCTTACAGGGAAACTTTGGCAGTAACTTGCAGGAAAAATAACTTATAAGTTTTAGCACAAAACTTTTGCACAATCTTAGAGATAAAGTCTGCTACATAAGTTTTAATGCAGAAGTTCATGAAAACTAAAAATGAAAAAATACTTGTAGGAAAACGTTAGCATCAACTTGGGCATGAAAATTGCAGCAAATTTACTTTTAAATCTTTGAACCCTGCAGAAGTTTGAAAATAAACAAACTTATGGGGAAAGTTTGGCAGTAACTAAGAAAGTTGGTGCAAAAAGGTTCGCCAAACTTTGTTAGCAAACTTATAGGGAACTTTGGCCAAGAAAGTTTGTGCAGAACTTTTAAAACGAGTGCAGAAGGTTCAACAAAACTTTACATAAAATTTGGGCCAGAAGTTTTGCAGAAGTTTTGAATCGAAATTACACATAAAGTTTGGGCAAAAGTTTTGTTCAATTTGCTTATATACAAACTTTCCAACAAAAAGTTTCAACCAGAAAGGTTCATCGAAACTTATAAAAACAAGCTTTCCAGAAAAAGTTTACGCAAAACGTTTGGGCATTAAAAAGTTTGAAAGAAAAGGTTCACCAAAAAAAGTTATATACTAACTTTCAATGAAAAGTTTACGCAAAATAAGTTTGTGGACAACTTCAACAAAAAGCCGAAACATATAAAAACAAACTTTCATAATTCTTTACGGAAAAGTTTGGGCAAAACTATGAACAAAATGGTTCACAATAAGTTATATACAAACTTTCCAACAAAAATTTGGGCAAGTTTGAACAGAAAGGTTCACCAAATGTTATATAGAAACTTTCAACAAAAAATTTACACCAAAAACGTTTGGACAAAATCATGAACAAAATGGTTCAACATAAAAGTTATATATAAACTTTTCATCATAATTTACGGAAAAAAGTTTGTGCATACTTTTATTAAAAAAATTTGTGCAGTTTTTATAAAAAAAGTTCACCGAAACTTAAATACAAAACTTTCTACAAGAAGTTTATGCAAAAGTTTTGGCCAAAAGGTTCACCGAAACTTAAATACAAGACTTTGAGAAAAGGTTCACAAAAAGTTATTATCAAACTTATGAAGAAACTTTTGGCCAAACTTTTGATGAAACTTTAAAAATGTTTTGGCAGAAACTTCCAAGAAGTTGGTGTAAAAAGTTTCGTCATAAGTTTTTCCAAAAAGAGAACTTACTGCAGAAACTTCACAAAAACTTATAAATTGATTAGAACTTGGACACATAAGAGAAGTTGCCGCAGAAGTTTATCCAAAAACAGTGAAAAAACGTGCAATTTGCCCCAAAAAAAACAATTGAGCATGAAGTTTTATCAGAACTCCTCTGTACGAGAAGCATAGGTTGAGCAAAAAAAATTTGAACAGAACTGTTGGTTAACTAACGGGAAGAGGTATATGAATACAGGGAACAAGCTACATACACTTCAGTGTCAAAGGAGTCATGCATTGAGGTCAACATTCTGTGAAAATGATAGGAAAAAAGTAAAACTGGTTTGATATATACAGACATATATTATTTCATAAAGTAAGTATGGCTTCAAGTTGGCCTACATGATTTGTCAAAATAGTTTGCACTTCTGGTAGCCAGCTTAAGTTACTGTTATACTTGTTGGCGACCAAATAGTACGTCAGACTTTCGTGAAGAGGCTTAGCATATTCCTGAAACAATTTTGAACCAAAATTTAAGATTGTGAAAGTGTGAAACCAGAATTGGTTGTTTCATTTACAATACAAAAAAGTGGAAGTACAAAAGGGGGAAAGAATCAAAACACAACAATATATTTGCTTACAGGCTTGAAGTAGATGTGAGTGTTTCCATTGTATTTTTGAACTAGTTTCATCAGAAAACCTCCACTGTCATTGCTGCTCAAAAATTTGGAGATACGAAAAATGCGATTGTTACTAATAGAGTATGGAATAAAAGTTAATACAAAGAACACAAAGGGTTTTTACTTAACTGGTTCTTAGTGCTTGAAACACTGCAGTATGCACAGCCCATGCCAAAGAAATCTACCCTGATTGACCGAGGGTAAGCAATTTTGAAAGTTCTATGAAAGTTCCAAATCACAGTTTCTGCTTCACTCTTTAGATTATCAACTTGTTCGTTGGGGCAAAAAACTGCAGTGTCTCAAGGTCCATTTCAATTTGTTATCGAAGTTAACTGGCCCACAGGAAAAAAAATAGTCAGGAATTGTGGATTTGGATCTTTATTGTACCTTAAATGCACTCAATACTCCAAGGATCTTGTAGTTTCACTGGCAAAGAAGTATGATGTTGCTAGCCGGTCAATGAAATTTGATGATAGCAACTACTTCGTGCTTCATTCTTTCACAGTTCATCAGATAGTGAGTACTCCTTATGGTGGGCTTCCAGTTGCTAGAAACAGAAATCCCAGGGCCAAGGAAGTCATAGCACGTGATACTGGTCAGGCAGTATTGGAGCAAAAATCGATGACCTCATAAACCTTGTTGACGAAGAGTTGGATGGGGATAGGTTTGCAAGAGTGTTTATGCTGATTGTGCTTTCCATCTTCTTATGCCCGACAAGCAATTCCCGAATTAGCCCGCAATTCAATTGTGCTCTGCTATATGTCAAGGATATTGCTAAATATGATTGGAGCAGTGCAATCTGTGAGTTTCTTCACTCAAAGATTAACAGTTTCTAGTCGTCTCTGCTGACCTATCCACAAGCAAACTAGATCATGTTGCGCATAAAATTAGTTACAAAAAATTCTGATTGGCAATCTGTATTAGAACAGAAGGCAACACGGGATAAACAAGCAATCTATATTAGGACAATCTGCCCCATGCTACTAGGACTTTGGCAAACTCATAGAAATAGAAAGTTGTTGCAGAAGTTTGAAGATAAGCAACTTATGGCGAAACTTTGGCAGTAACTTTCCATTAAAGTTGGAGAAAAAATTAGCTGCAGAATTTTGAAACAAACTTATTGAGGAAGTTGCTACAAAACTTTGACTGTTGAAGTTTCACCAAAATTACAAACAAACTTATGGGAAAACTTGTGGAGAAAGCTCAAGTAAAAGTTTGTGCAGAAGTTTGAGCATAAACGTTTCACCGGGACTTTTGAAGCAACATTATAACTGCATTTAAGGTACAGTAAAGATCCAAATGCACAATTCCTGACAATCCTTTTCTGTGGGCCAGTTAACTTTGATAACAAACTGTGCATCTTAGTCAAGGAAAACTGATTGTGAAAACTCTGCAACAACAAAAACAAGAAAATGACCACAAAATCACAGAATTTATGACTACAACATCGTACTGGTACTGGTAGGAATCCATATTTAATAAGAAGTATTATGTAAACAAAACACACTGTACACTATTGTGACCAGCCACTTCTAGCCTATAAGCTGTAATTTAGATTTGGTTTACAAAAATAAAAAAGTAATTTATTCCACAGAAGGATGCCATATAAAAAAAATGAATGTGATATTTAACTCATACAACAATCAATACATACACCTTGATAGTACACAATGAAAAAGGGACAAATGCATCAAATGGACTGTGCCCCCAGTAATGTTTCTTGCAATTTTCTGTAACCCTCTAGCACAATCAAAATTTACACAAAATACCTCAAAATGGCTCTCTAAAAGATGGATTGGTTTTAACAACCCAACTATGTCCTAATAGAGTTGCACATAAAACGAGATATTGCTTATTCACATAAAAGCAAAAAACCGAAAAAAAGGAATGGTCAGAACTTTGAGTAAAAAAGCAATGTATACCCACTACTTAATCAGGGTGTTGAAAAACAAAAGAATAAGTTAAAAAAAAGTGTACCTCAGTATCAGAATTGATAGCAGCGAAAGGTAACCCACTGTGATGTTCAGACACTTCATCAGATTTATGAAAACGAGACATAATTGAAAAATAATGAAATAAGTGAGCTAAAATCAATAAAACATCCATTTTACATTCAGAAAAGAGTGCCTGCAAAAATATACAATTGAGGAAAAGATCAGACCACATGGCTAGTTTGTGACTGACTTCCTTGTTCACTTGGTGACGCATCGCCATCTTCGAAGTCTCCCATTTTTCCCTGAAAGCAAGTGTGAAAGTAAAGTTTGCCATGAGTTTCATTGATTTGAAAATAACTTGTGCCAAAGGTGAAACTTGCTCAGCACCTAGGAGCTAATAATTCGGCAGATACACTCTGAGAATAGAGCTGAGAAAATTAACAATGATTTCAGCACAAAAAATCAACAGGTGCAACTGGAGAATTTGGAATGAAATTGAAAGAGCATCAACAGTTGCTCTCTGTATTCGACAGCTGCAAAAAAAAAAAATTGGGTTGCAAATGCTGCCATGCACTGAGGAGAAAAAGGAAAGGAATACAAAGAACTAGCACCATTCACGGAAACTGCTTCTAATAATTCAGATCAATGAACTCTGCCTTTGCAAACAACCAGAATTAAAAGGCTAAAAGACAGTGAAACAGTAGGCATGGAGCCACATGGAGGCAGCAATCTCCCAGCCGTCTACACGAAAGAGATAAAAGTACTGAATATAGCAAGGGTGTAGTATGACGAATTCAACCTATACCGTTCTGACCAGCCACTGCTAGCCTCTACGATTGAAACCTAGGGTTTAACGAAAAGTTGAAAACCTAAATCGAATACGACAAAGCATAAATCCAGCAGTAGGCATCAGTCTGTTACATCAGAAAGGACCTACACACTAAACAATCATGGCGCGATGCAGGAAAACTGATAGCAAAAAATCGCAGATTAAACAGAGTACTCTTTCCACGTATGAGGAACGATGCTATACAACCAAACGGATCCAAATCCCATGGGATTTGAATGGGGAAAACGAGCTAATGCAAAATCGTACCTGTGTAGCAGTCTGGAACCCTAAATCGCATAAAATCCACCGCAATCCATCCAAATGTCACCATCAAATCCTAATACTCTGCTTCAAAACCAGACCAATCAACGATTCGTACAGAGGAGAAGCCAAATCACGAAGAAAACAGGGAGAAATCGGCGCCGGATTCACCTGCGAAAGTCGAACAGGATAGAGAGAGAACGGGTGGAGTCGAATGGGTAGAGAGAGAGGGAGAAAACGAAAATGCTTTTGAAACGAGATTTCGGGGACAGGTTGCCGAAAATATGTGGGTCCCACGTGCTATTTTCCCAGCCCGCCCGGACATGAAAAGAGAAATCTAGCCCCGCGCGCTACTTGCCAGAAATAGAAGGGTACCTGTCGCCACAGCGAGCGACACGCGCATTCGCGAGCGCGCGCACGCGCTCAGATAAGGATTTCCGCACAGGTGGCCCGGCTGCCAAGCGATGGCCCTCACAAGGTCATAGTAAGGTCGCACAACACCGCCGCTCCTCATTCCTGCTGGCGCCACGACGCCAAACGTGCCGCAAGCACGCTCGCCTCCATGAGCACACCTCGCCGGGCTCGCCGCGACGCGATGCTACTCCGGGTGTCCACCCGACCTGGGCCTCCAGCCGCCATCGCCACAGAGATCGATTGAGGTCCGGTTCGGAACGTGCTCGACCGGTTTTGCACTGTCAACGATGGATGGGCATGCAGCATCCAGTCGCCGGCCTGGGAGCCGCCGAAGCTGTCGTTGCAGATGATCCTATTTATCGTCTTCCATGTCATCTCGACGATTGGGTTGGGGTGGGGGGTCAGGGCATGGCTGTGGTTCGTCAGCAGGATCCGGATGGCCTCCGCACGTTTCGGAACCATCTCTGCTTAGCTTTTGGCGCGATACGTCGGGTCCAAGTATCATACCTACAGTGAGTAGAGGCATATGTCCCCTTCGTCACTTGTGGATACCGTCAACAAAAGTTTGATAGGAAACGGAAGAGAGATGGAAAGAGGTGACGGGTGGCTTCTCATATATTTCTATCAGATTTGTTCTTCCTCGATGTCATATATAGGAAAGTGCAATCGGTGGAGTATCTCACCTTGGGCTAAGCAGGAGATGGTTCCGAAACATGCGGGAGAGGCTAACCATTTCTTGGATTGGGTCTTTGGTCCCTTCCCTGTTTCCGACGATTCAAAATGGTGGTGTTCTTCGTGTCGACGAGTCCTCTATTTTTGAACTTTTTCAGGAAGCTTTTATGCTGCATTCCCTATTTTTAGACTTTGCTCACGCGTGGGAAATGGAAACGGCGGAGAAGCTGCTCAAAGCGTTGTGTTGGATTCATCACCTCCAGGGTTGCACGACATGTCAAACTGAATTGAGGGAGTTCCACCTCAAGGTTGTGACCTAGAGTGCTCCATTAGCTCTTACTTTCAGGTTCAACTCATGATAAACTCGGTACTCATGGAGAAATCTAGTGCATTTGACCAAATGGTGAGTAAGGACACATGCCCTCTCCCTCTCTTATGAATGCCTTTAACAAAAGTTTAGCAACAAAACTGTGGGGCTGGATGCGAGATGCAAAGCGGTACAGCAGCAGAGCAGTGCACGCGTAGGCGACGTACAGACCAGCATGCAGCTACACACGCAGGCGAGCTTGAGATGCAGAGCAAACACACGCACAGGCAAAAAGCCAACCAGCACGCGGCTACATACGCAAGTGAGCTTGAAGAAAGCTTCGGAATGAGAAGAGGCTATGAGCTCTAGACTGTTTCGAAAGAAATAAAAAAGATTCATGTGCTGAGTTGTTGTTTGACGGAGTGCTACACGAAGCAATGACGGAAAAAAATGCAGTCCAGTAGCTCATCGCCTGTGCGTTTGGGGGCAATCGGGTTCCATCACAATGGTACAACAACAATTTCGCCTAACAAAAACACCAACCCATGATCAATTTGGAACTCATCGAGAAACCTAGTGCAATTGACCAAATAGTGAGTGAGGGCAGATGCCCCCTCCCTCTCTTTTGAATGCCTTTAAGAAATTGTTTTGACACCAAACATACATAGAATCCTTAAACATACCAGTATAACCCAAAATGTGATAAAAACAAGAGTCCACCATCAGCGATGGTTTCATTTAGTCCTTGCAAGTAGACATGTCTTGATCAAACATTTGAACCAGTTCACTTAAGTACAATGCTCGGAAATCTACATGATCCATGGCCTGGAAAAACAAACCATTCATCAGTTCAAGAGCAGAGACTAGCTGGTTCCATGAAGGAAAAAAAAGTTGAAAAGAAAAATAGTAATCATGTGATACGAACTAACTATTGATGCGCGATTGAGGAACAATTAATCATGTGCACCAGTTTTTGTTACTTATCTTAAGCATTAGTTCGATTGTATTTGGAGAAAAACAGGGAGGAAGCATTATCGGCGAGAATAAAGAGCGGAAGAGAGGGAGGCAACTCACTGGGATCGACGGTGGTCTCCACGGCAAGGCCGCCAAAGTAGCATCCGCCGTAGTCCTCACTGAACCTGTTCCAGTGCGCGCTGAAGACGTAGCTGGCGTGCGCGGCCACCGTGTTGGGCCGGAAGCACGCGCCGCCCGGCCGCACGGGATCGCACAGCCCGGCCTCGTCAGCGCACGCCGCCTTCACCTGCTCCATGACCGCCGTCTCGTTGACGGGCCCCTTGTCGGTCCTGACCACGCACCAAATGCGGCCCGGGTACGGCCGGTCGTTGAGCGCCGGCGGCAGCGGCGGGTACGTCGCCGGCGGGCGGCGGCCGGTGAGGTCCACCTCGTACACGGCGCTGCCGTTGGGGTAGAAGAGGCCCCAATGGCGCTCCGTGGTGGGCCCCCACTTGAGGTTCTCGTTGAAGAGCGCGAACACCATCGCCGGCATGCGCGCCCCGGGCCGCCGCGGCGTGCCGGCGCCGGAGGCGAGGTGGCGCGCCAGGTTGCGGTTGTAGGTGGCGGCGTTGCGCACGTTGGCGCCGAACTGGTCGAGGTCGCCGGCCGTGGGCCACCCGGTCTCGGCCAGCGCCAGCTTCACGCCGCAGTGGCCCAAGCGGCACATGGCGGCCACTACCGCGTCCAGCATCTGGTCGAGCAGGTTCGTGTAGCTCAGCCCCGTCCCGGGGTCGTGGTACCTGTACTCCGACGATGACGAGTCGAGCAGCGCGTAGGAGAGCGGCACGACGGTGTGGTTGTCCGACCAGGTGAAGTAGGTGTACGCGTCGACGAAGAAGTAGGAGTCGGTGCGGTCCAGGAAGGCCAGCAGCGGCCGCACCACGGCGTCGGCGATCTCCGGCTTGAACGCGGCGGCGGAGGGCGGGAACACGTTCCAGTGCTCCAGCTCGTGCATGCTGACGGTGGTGCTGACCTTGACGCGGCCGAGCCCGTGCCGACGCAGCGCGCGGCGGACGTTGGCCATGGCGGGCACGAGCTGGACCCACCGCGACTTCTGGGTCGGGTCGGAGAGCACCTCGTTGCCGACGAACAGGTATCGGAGGCCGCGGCTGCGGCGGAACGGGCGGAGCGATGAGGCCACCCACGAGTCGGCGGCGCGCTGGGACGCGGACACGGCCGGGATGAGCTCGTTGGGAAGGCTCGGGATGAAGACGAGGCCGGACGCGGCGGCCAAGGCGAGGAGCGTGGCGTTGGCGTCGTAGAAGCGCACCGCGGCGGCGGCCGCGGGAGGTTGTCGCCCAGCGTGCCGTAGGCCCGTAGTTCACGCCCAGAAAGTGATCATCATCAGTTCAACTGGGTTGCAGTCAAGGGAGCTGCTCAAACAACTATAGCATGTCTATGTCAAGCATCTGTGCCCAAATGTGTTGGAACGTGATTTTTTGAACGAACTGGTGAGGTAAAGCCTATATAGAGATTTATTAAAAAAAAATAGGAATTTACCCGTACGTTGTAACGGGTAAATTAAATAATTAGAATTCATAATATTTGTTTGTTGTATTCATACTGAATTAGTTGCCTTAGGATTTTATTTGTGTGGAAAAACACTAAGCATTCAAGTAGAAATCGATTTTTTTTGGGACAAGTAGAAATCGATTTAATTTGGTGTCCAAAATAGAAAAAGATAAAAGAAATCCTCAGGTGCTGAGGGTTGAAATCTTTATGGGCTCATTTTTTTCCCCTTCTTTACCCAACCAAACCAGCATGCTTTCCCTTTCTTCTCCTTATCCGGCCCATCCTCTCTCTTACCTGTGCCAGCCCAACACCTCTCCCTCTTACCTCCCTCTTACGTGAATTCAACACGTACGAATTCAAACGTCAGATGTCTGAAATCCTAAGATATCGACCCTTTTGAGACTTTTTAACTAGTATAAGTAGAGAAGATATTATAAAGGTCTGGACAAATCAAGGAAAAGAAAAGGAACAGCAACAAAGATCAAAGCTAAGCCCAGTCTGCAATCCATTGTGTTGGAAAGTGATTGCCGACATCTTTCAACATAACGAAACAATCGTAGTAGCATTATCCTAATTTATTTATGTCTGTATAAGGATGCTAGCAGCGTGAACAGCATCAGATGTAACTTGCGTCACGCTACAGGATGCATTCGTGTATTTTTCGAGGGTAAAAATGAGCAGCACACATAAACGCAATGCAAACACACTGAAATATGCATAGTAAGCCGCAGCGGCCGCGCGTCTGATCATATACAACTCATAAGATCACATCACTTTGTGTTCTGGAGACTAACATGTTCAGCTCCTTTGCTAGCCTATTAGCCATGATTTTTGAGATTAACTTTGCAATGCTATGTGTAAGGCTTATTGGCCTGTAATCTGCCATGCTACTCGCCCCTTCATTTTTTGGTATGAGAACAAATGAGTCCTGAGTTTAACAGGTGAGGTTGATGACGACTCAAAAAAGTAGTTGACTGCCTGCAATATGTCCTCCTTAATTATTTTCCAACTTGTTTTGAAGAAAATTCCTATAAAGCCGTCTGGCCCTGGAGATTTCTCATTTGGCAGCTCTCTGATCACGCCATGTATTTCTTCTTCAGTGAAAGGCAGCTGAAGGTGCTCTAGGTCTTGTCTCTGCAAGCCTATTTGCGCCCAGTCCAAGTGGTGGTTCTTTGCTCGGGTACTCCTAGAAGCTCTGAAAAATGATTGTAACACCACCTGCTCCTTCTGCTGATGTGTGTGAACTAGCCCCTCCTGAGTTTGCAACGATTGTATGTAGTGTTTCCTCTTTCTGCCATTTGCTCTGAGAAAGAATAGTTTTGAATGAGCTTCTCCCGCCTTTATGTTTGTCAAACTCGATCGCTGCCTTATCCTCAGTTTTTCGATGGCTGCAAGTCCTAGCACCTTTTGCTTGAGATCTCTTTTTAGATTTATTTCTTCCACGCTCAGCTGCCTGTATTCTTGGACTACATCCAAAACTGCAATTAGTTTCCTAGCTGCTATAAGCAGCAGCTTATTATTTCCAGTTTTGCTTCTGGCCCATTGCTTTAGGCTTTTCCCTGTCTTCTCTAGCTTTATATGCAAGTTCAGGAATTTGTTGTCAGTGCTGGTAGGCTGACTCCATGCCTGCTGCACTATATCATGGTAGTCATCTATTTTCGGCCAGAAGTACATAGAGCCAAGCTGCCAACTTTGTTCTTGAAGCTTGATATCGCAAAAGCATTTGACTCGGTTAGGTGGGATTCTCTACTTGAAGTTCTTCAACATATGGGGTTTGGCAGAAGATGGCGAGAATGGATATCAGCCTTGCTTGCAACAGCAAATTCGTCGGTGTTACTCAATGGGGTAAGAGGAAAGAGTTTCCATCACAGAAATGGACCCACTCTCCCCAATGATTTTTATCTTAGGCATGGAACCCCTACAGAGAATCCTAAAACTAGCAACAGAAGCATCCCTTCCGAAACCAATCAACAACAGAACGGCCAAACACACTGAAATATGCATAGTAATCTGCAGCGGCCGCGCGTCTGATCATATATAACTCATAAGATCACATCACACAACAGAGTAGAGTTCCAATGAGGCAATGACAGAACAACAACAACAACACGTAAAAACAAGTATGCGATTGACCACCCCAATTATTACATACAAGAAGCACTTATATACTAATCAAATTCATCATATACTGCTTAATGAAACAGAGAGAACAGCTCACATGACTCTTCTAGCAACGGTAGATCCGTCGAACTTTAGCAGCACTGCTCTGCTGTGGTGGCATCACCATTCTTCTGAGTGGTCGAAGTCGACCCCTTCTGGCATGGGACCACCCATCTCTTCTTCCTCAAGGATGCCCCGCCCGGCCTAGCAGCCACGCAAGTAGGGAGCAGCCCCTTCCCGAGCGAGAGGGGGGCTGGGAACCTGACAATTTTACCAGGTGCCTGACGACTGTCATGTTCCTAAAAAAGAGAGAGACCATTTCTGTTAATGCAATGACATTTTCTACATCACAAGTTAAACCTAAACCACAATTATAGCAAGTTACTAGTTCTGTAAAGTTTCAACCTGCACAAGTGCACAGCTGACTTCTAAACCAACAAACAACATGAAGAAAAAAAAAAGACAAAACAAATAAAGGCCCCTCAAAAAGAAAATGTAAGCAGAATCTACTAAATTGGAGTTGAGGCACAATAGGAAACATTATCCGATCAATAAACAGTAACATGTCGCATTTGTTCAAAAACACGAACTGAAAAGATGTGTTTTTGGTGCTGCGGGAGCTGCATCGTTTTCGGTTTTTTATTGCAGTATATAAAGCCTAATACAAACTACCTCCCGGTGATGGGAATCATGGTCGAGTTCCAGAACTTAGTGGCCGAACAAACTGCATAGTGGAAGGCCATAGTGGCCTGCAAGACTCGGACAGCATCCTATAGACACTTGCCGGGTACTGCCGTCTAACTGAAAATGACTGACAAACAGAAAAACAAAACATCACACTGACTGAAACTGAAACTAACAAAAGGTTTATCTAACAAACCTTTTATCGTTAGATAAACTGGCCATGTGAATGTGATCTTCTTGATTAAGATGCGAGGTGCAGGCAACATTTTATTGTTTGATTAACAGACCGTAAGGAGCAACAAAACATACCTGTGCGCGAAAGTAGGCAAGTTCAGCAGACTCGTCAGAAGTCAAGTAGGGCGCAGGTGTCAAATTCGCATAGATATTAGGAACATAAGTGAACATGCCATCTACATCCTTCCAAACCTATGCAAAAAGTTAGCAGAGTTACAGCGGGCTGCAACTTTTATTTAATTGAGCCTCATCCAAATACAAATCATCCGCATGCATTATATGTGGCATTTATCACCGGTTCAGAAACAAACCTGCATTTCTCTTAAACCCAAGGCTTTCCCGATTGTCACAGCAGTCAAGTCACTACCACCCCTTCCTAAAGTGGTGACAGCACCTGATTTTGTACCCTGAAATTGATGTGTTCCATTATGAATCCAAACAGAGTACATCTTGACACCGTTCGACATGATTTGTGTGGAACTACATACCTTCCCAAGAAAACCAGTGACTATCGGAATAGCCGGGTAATCCATCCAGTCTCCATGTAACCTCTTTGCGACATTAGGATAAGTGACTTCAAGAATATCCGCATTTGTGAAATCATCAGTGGTTATAAAGCCAATGTCAAATGCATCATACTACAAAAAGGCAACAGTTAGTTTACAAGACATTGTTGGCTGACAATGCTGATTTATTTGTTCATGATCCTGTTAGCAGCAAAAGACAACTTCTCTTTCCTTAGGTAAATAAAGTGGAAGGCGTGTATGCTACAGGTTTCGGTTCTGTCCTAGAATGAAGCGAGCTGTCCAAATTCTCGACAAAAGTTTTGAATTGCTTGCTTGACTAGAATGTAAACTTTGAGTTCCAATAGTAATTTTATGTAACACTGATCTGGTCTTAAAGGCTAGGAACTCTACCTGCCTCCTAGATATCAAATAGTGAAAAAAAAAAAGAGTCGTACATACGAGCAGAGAGCCAACATTTGACACACCTGGCGCGCCTTCATCCCAATTTTATTCAGATATGCAGCAAATATTCTTGTAGACATGCATTCACCGAAGGAAACAAGGTAATCTCTTGTCCTAGGAGTAAGCTCTTTCATCATAGCAATTCCTTTAAGAAGTTGCTCCAGTTGATACAACAAATCTGTGGAAATAAACATAAAATGTTTAAATGCCGCTGCTGAAAGGTAATTCCACTGTAAGACGAAGGAATGCTAAAAGGAGAAGAGCCAAAAAGAAAAAGAGAGATAAAAATTCCCAAGTTTATCTTTCCCAAATTATCCACTAAGATAACAAGTGTGGAGAGTGGCAGCAGGTTAAAATTACTGAACAAGTCGAGAGCCTAGCAAGTATTAACAGGTTGTGGTAGAGACGCAGAACTATAAACAAGCTGTCATGTTGCACACTAAAGAATCGAGACCTCAGGGGCTGCCACCACCATATACATTTTAAAACGAATCGTTAAGCTTACATTCAGCTTCCACCAGAAATATTGTTCAAATTATTTAAACACAATTTTGGCGCATCAAAGAGATTGTGGACTCATTGTATAGCTAATAAAAGCATCCCCAAAAGAGCATGAGGATAGCCGAGGACCTTGTGTTTTACAGTCCCGAGCAGAGTAGAGGGTGAGAACACCATACCTGAAATGATAAACCTATCCAATCCAAGATCATCAATCGTCCTGACAGGGGAAAGAAACAACAAAATGTCAGGACCAAATTAATGCTTCAAACCAACGGCGAAACCAGAGAGCAGAATGAAACACACCCAAGATGCAGTTCCTTTATGACGGAGAGCTCATGGATTTCGCTCACCTGCGGAGCGCCACAGCTCACTGCCTTCTCACCAGCCTGCTCGATCAATCAAAGAAACCACACACGTTAGATAAAATCGTATGAACGTTTCGCACATGATTTTTGCTCGGGGAAAAAAACTGAATCTGACTATTTCTCGGCTTTTGATTTCCCCCTCCCTCTCTAAGTCGACAATGCTCAACCGTTGGGCCATCCTTCTTTCTCGGTCCTCCAGCCTTTGCGACCTTCCTCTCCTGCGCAACGCCGAGGTCCCCTGCATGCCTCCCGTCTCCGGCGGCAGGGATCCGCAAACACGGCTCCCCGCGGCGCTAACCTCTAGCTTCTGCACTCCCCCGCCGCCCCGGTCTCCGCCCCCCCCCCCCCCCCCCCCCCACACAACACACACACCCACCCACCCCGCACACACCCTAATGTAACCCGAAACTAGAGGAGGGGCGCGAAAGCAAATTATCGAGAAAACAAAAGGGGACGACTATCTCTATCCGGGATATACAACTCGTTGACTCAACCATCTGGACCGTCCAAAACAAAGGCAACCGTCAGATTGTCGTCTTCTTCCTCACATCACCCTAACCCGCACGCGCGCACCTCCTCCCGCCCTCCCCAGGCCAACTCCCTTTCCAAGTCCCTTTCTAAGTCCGGATGACACAGAAGCCCGAAACCCTAAGCCCTCCTCCCCTAACTCCGGTGGAGATCTTCATCAGTTGATTGGTATAGAGTGAATACGAAAGGGGGAAAATGATTACCAGCAGGAGGTTGTCGGTGGTCTCCGCCATGGCGGAGACCACGACGACAGGCTTCTCGTCGGGAAAGTTGAGGATGCGTTCGGCCGCATCCCTCATCAGCTGGGCCGACGCCACGGAGGATCCACCGAACTTCATCACTACCGTGAACCCCGTCGCGGCCTTCTCCTGGTAGCCCCGCGCCGGCGCCAGAGCAGTGGCATCGTGCTTCTCTGCTTTAACCTGAGCCACGGTCTCGCCTTGACACCGCACCGCAACCAATCTCGTGTTCTTGCATGAACTAGCGCGCATCCAAAGGCTCGAGGAAGGAGGGCCTGAGAGGAAAGAGACCGAAGGCAACTTCGGTGCTCCGGCCGGTTGGGTCAGCTTCAAGGCCTCCATCTCCGACGAGGTGAACTACGAGGGATCTAGAAGCTCTTTCGGATAAGCTGAGTTGAGGAAGCAGCGGAATTGAGCAGGGGGCAGGGAATAGCAGGGCGGCGGGTGAGAGCCTGGATCAATGAGCGTTTATATGTGTCGGAAGCGATCGTGGCGAGCGGAAATTGACGGTGAGCGATGGCCACATGGACGGCCGGATCGAGCGCCTCGTGGCCGGATCGACGAACGCACTGCTTTCTTTGCTCGGCACACTACTGACAAACGGAGATTGAACATGCCAGGGAGCACGACCTCTTGCCCAATTTCCTAGCCCAAGTTTTCGTTTTACAACCATGCTTTCCTCTTGGCTTCTTGTCCGATTTCATTTTCCCACATCCACATTGTGCTAGTTTACTTGGGTCTCGCAGACATCCGAGGAAAAAGAGTCGACGGCAAGCCAGCACATGAACTCGCACGTTTCTTTCTTCGTAAAAGGTAGCACGTACTCATGTTTTGTCACTGTGAATTAGCAGCATTTACATTTTGCCTCACCGATAAAAGTCTGTGCCATTTTAAAATGTTCCTTTCTCCTAATCAATAAAATAATAGATTGGTGAGGGTTCGTGAAAAACACACACACACACGCGGTGTCCCACATCAAAATTCGCCAAAAGCAAAATGGTTCCAAACAAAGTACAAGCCTAAGCTCAGTATTTGTTACAAGGGAAAGTTCTCGTCTTTTGAAACCGTCTGTTAAATCAAAAGCTTGGTGAGCATTTCCAGTGCCATAATCATCTTACGCTTTACACCTGTAGAAGAAAGCTGAAACATAACAATGTAACGTGATACAAGATCAGCATTATTAAATAATAACACACGGGATGTATAGTGCCTGAAAACAGTCATAAGATCTTCCCTCCGTTCATAAATAATTGGCAATTTTGACTTTCTAATTCATCATTTGACCACTCGCCTTTTCTATGTCTTTTTTTTTGCAATTACATAAAAATGTAATACATGCTTAAAATATCTTTGGTTACAAGTCTATTAGTACCATTGTTAGTACAGATAATTATATATTAGAAAATCATTGTCAGTCAAAGTATGAATAATAAAAGTAAAAAATGCCAAGTATTTGTGAACAGAGGTGTCAGTGTTTTGAACTGAAGATACTAGTTAGTGTCACGCCTCTGTAAGAGTTTGATGGTAGCACAAGTTGACAAAAGAGTGTATATTGTTTTCGGGCAAGACGTCCAGTTCAAACTATATATGATTTCGTGTGTTCCTCCTCATGAAAACCTAGCGTCAGATTCAAGCGAACGCTCCACACTCGTGGCCAGCGGTTTCTCACCGGAGCGCCGCCGCATTCCAAGTGCTGCCTATCCATCTTCTCCGAGACGGAGGCCTCTGCATCTCCGCCCACGATGCTTCCTCTCGCACTGACCATGACCGGAGAAATGTAAAAGGTCCTAACCTGAAAATCACATGCTTACCACAGTCAGACAGATTATCTTCAGGCGAGCATGAAGTGGAGAAACAATGAACATGGTCATTGCCATCCACCTGATTTCGCCCCGCGTATTTACAGTCCTGGTCTTTTGGCTTTTTGCCACCAACTGTGTAGCATTTGTGCGTTCCTTCGTTCTATTTCACTTTCCCACATCCACATTGTGCTAGTTTACTTGGGTCACGCAGACATCGGAGGAAAAAGAGTCGACGGCAAGCTGAACAGCTTTTTTTTTTTTGACTGTCAACGGGGGGGAGAGGATCCCCACCTGATTTCCATTAATTATAATGGCTGGCCATAAATCGGCCCGTTACATTGCTTGATTGGGTACAAGAGTGTTGTCTATTTAGTTGTGGTTCTACATGATTGAACTAAACAACTGACACCAAGATTCAGATACATGTACATCAGCACGAGGCAAGCGACAGCGCCACAGGTATGCTTCTTCCTTGCAGGAGATCAGTAGACGTCGGAGGCATGGCGTCTCATGGCGAAAGACAACCTCATTCCTGTGCTTCCAAATTTGCCAGCTACACAGCTGAAGGAAACATTGATAGTGCAGCGAGGGAACTGTAGGGGGGCGAGGTAGTTCCCATAGAGCCGAGGTGGATCCCGTTCCTTGGTTGTAGCCCAGCCGTTGCCAGAATTGTTGGACGAAAGGGCAATGAAGAATCAGATGATCAGGCGTCTCATGGGGTGCGCCACAGATGTCGCAGTCGTCATCGTCTACTATGTGCCTCATGAGCAGGTTGGTTTTGCACTGGATACGTCCTTGGGCGAGTAGCCATGAGAAGAATTGAACTTTGGGGGGAGCTCTGTTCTTCCACACAAACTGTGAGAAAGCACTTTCAGAGTCGGAGCCACAGAGCAGAAGTTGATACAACGGCGCTATGTGCAATTTGTCCTCATGATCGAGTAGCGGGCTCATGCGCTTGTCCGGGCTCTCTGATAACTGAACATCTTGGAGGAGTGCTGTCAGCTCAGTTAGCTCGTTGGTGGCAGCCTGTGTGAGGCGCGGTACAAGCTTGGACTGGATCCCATCCTGCATGAGGCGGTGCACACTGATATCTGGTACTGTGGTGTGGCTGAAGAGTGCCGGGTAGGCGTCCTCCAGTCGCCCATGTTCATGCCAGTCATCCTTCCAGAAAGAGGTGCGCATGCCGTCACCTAGCTGAACAGTGGTTAGTTCTCGATACGCTGGCAGCAGCTGTCTAAGTGCATCCCAGTGATCACCAGAGAGATTGCCCTCCATTGTGACAAGGTCGGCGTTCTCGTTGACCCAAGCTGCCCATGAGGAGCTGTCAGGACAGTGTAGCCGGTGTATGAGCTTAAGGAGCAGGCACCTGTTCTGGACATTGAGTTCTTTGATGCCAAGGCCACCATGCGACAGCGGTTGCATAATGTTTTCCCAGGACACTAGGCACTGTGCTCCACTGACCTTGTCATCTCCCGCCCATAAGAAAGCACGGCGCCGAGAGTCGTAAGTTTTGATGAAGCCCGGAGGAAGGAGCATAGACATCATGACATAAGTTGGGATTGCATCCAGAACAGAGTTGACCAAAGTGGCTCGAGCTTTGTAATTGAGAAGTGACGCCTTCCAACCAGCAAGGTATTTATCAGATGAACTTAGCAGCGGCGTGAAGGCAGATAGACGTAGCTTCTCATTGGAAAGTGGAAGCCCGAGATACGTTTGTGGGAAACCTTCCAATTTGCAGCCTAAAACAGACACACATCGTGGCACTAAGTCTGGGTCCATGTGCATAGGCACCATGGTACTCTTGTTGAAATTGATCTTCAGACCAGTTGCTGCAAAGAAAGTGTCAAGCAAGAATTTTAGACGCTGCACATCAGCCAGCTCTCCTCTCAGGATTATGAGTGTGTCATCCGCATATTGGATGATGGGGCACGGTCTATCGTCAACAATAGGGTGTCTCACTCCTCCATCCTTCTGTATGAGACGTTGCAGTACATCAGCAACCAGCAAGAATAAGTATGGCGACATGGGATCACCCTGTCGCAGTCCTCTTTTGCATTGCAGCCAAGGGCCTGGGCATCCATTCAGAAGCACAGCTGATCGAGATGTGGCGAGCAGGTCACGTACCCAGGCTGACCATTCGGCTGGGAATCCGCGGGCTTCCATAATGGTGAATAAGCTGCTCCATTCAACTGAATCAAAGGCCTTGGCAAAATCAAGCTTGAGAACTAGTGTTGGCACTGACCGCTTATGACAGCACTGAACCATTTCCATGGCGTACACAAAATTTTCAGATATGGAGCGTCCCCTTATGAATCCAGTTTGGTCAATGTCAATGAGCTTTGTGATCTGTTGCTGCAGCCTGGAGGTCAGTATTTTGGAAGGCACTTTCACACTGCAATTTTGGAGACAAATCGGCCGGAAGGCGTCAGCAGTTTGAGCACCCGTCCGCTTTGGTAGGAGCACAATGTAAGACCTGTTGACACGCTCAAGCTCTGTAGTTCGCGAGTGGAAAGAGTGCAGGAACGTCATGACCTTGTCTTCAATGTCCGACCATGTTGCCTGGTAAAAGCTTGGGCCGAAGCCATCAGGCCCTGGTGCGCTAGCTTTGTTCATTGACTGGATTGTGGCTTTTGCTTCAGCAACTGTGAACGGTGCAGTCAGGGCTTCCCCACACACCACAGGTGAGTTTGCGTAGAGCTCATGAAGATCAAAACCCCAGCTGATTGGTTGCACCGTGCCAAGAATGGACATAAAGTGATCAGTCAGCGCCTTCACCTTGTCATCATGTGATGTCACTATCGTGCCATTGACTTCCAAGCTTCTAATCTAATTTTTCCGCAGACGTTGAGTGGCTCTTGCATGCAGGTACTCTGTATTGGAGTCATCTTCCTTGAGCTTCTTGAATTTCCCACGTTGTTTCCAGTAGGCTGCACGTTCCCGGATTGCCACATCAAGGCGATCATGGCATAGCTTCCGTAAAGCGAATTCTCCTGGGGACAAGACACGACCTTCCTCAAGAACATCAAGCAGGTTGATAATAAACTTGCAATTTGTGTGAATGAGTGGTAGTGATCGTTTAGCCTTTGACCATACCTTGGCCGCGCACCGCACGGCTTTGAAGCTGGCCGCGAGAACTCCTGCGGCGTCGCCGTCGTTAGGAACAGTGTGCCATTCCGGGACGACCGTCGGCAGGAAATCAGAGTGGTGGAGCCAGCTATTTTCAAAGCGGAAGCCGAACAGCTTTTCTTGCTGCAACTCTTAAACAAAGAAAAGATATAATAAAACAATTAAACAAAAGTTTGACAACAAACATACAAAGAAACCTTAAATAAACTACAGAAAAGATATAATAAAACATTTAAACAAGAATCAATAATGAGTGGTTCTTCCTTTGTGCTTGCAAATAGACAGGTCAATCAAACAGTAAACCAGTTCACTTAAGTACAATGCTGGGAATTCTGCATGATCCATGGCCTGGAGAGAGAGAAAAAAAAATTTATCAGTTCAAATAGTGGAAACCGGTTCGACGAAGAAAAAAGTTGAAATTAAAATTGTCATCCTGTGATACGATTAGTAGACCGATCGTGGAAGGGTAATCGAGGATGAAACAAGCCACGGTCCGGTCGTTAATTGTGTGCGTACACCAACCAACTTTTGTTTCAACTCCTAAAGATTTAATTCGAAATGTATGTAGAGGAAAGGGAACATCTTCTGGCAGAACATGAGAGTAGGAGAAAGGAAGGCAACTCAATGGGATCGACGGTGGTCTCCACGGCAAAGCCTCCAAAGTAGCATCCGCCGTAGTCCTCACTGAATCTGTTCCAGTGCACGCTGAACACGTAGCTGGCGTGCGCCGCCACCGTATTCGGCCGGAAGCACGCGACGCCCGGCCGCACGGGGTCGCAGAGCCCGGCCTCGTCAGCGCACGCCGTCGCCACCGGCTCCATCACCGCCTTCTCGTTGACGGGCCCCTTGTTTGTCCCGACCACGCACCAAATGCAGCCCGGGTGTTAGGAATAAAACCACGCCGTGTGTGTTTGGTCATGGCGTGTGTTGTGCGTTGTGTTTAGTTGGCGCACGAGTTGTTGCTTGTGTTTGCGTCCAGTTCGAGTTCGTGTCAGGCTGGGACAGCGGTGTGGCCGCGTTCTAGGCTGAGTCTGATGGCGCGCGGGTGTGTGCCTGCGTCTGCGTCCATAGTGTTTAGTTGTGCTGGGTCCAGCATGTTGTGTGGCGCGTGCTGGCGAGCCAGGGAGTCGCGCCGAGCCGGCTGTGTCTTCGATCGTGTGGAGGCGGAGACGGGTGCATCGTGCGCAGGGATCACGGTCAAGGCTGGAGACCCATTCTCGTGGAGAGCAGTGGCTCGGAGCGAGAGAAGTCCGGTTCGTCAGGAAGTGCGTTCGTGCGCGTGAAGATCAGCGAGTAGGTTGCGTGGGGCTGCATTGCGATGGGCTATAAGTCCGGTTGTAATCATTGTGGAGTGGTTGTTCCGAGTCTTTGAGTTCAATAGAAGCCAACATACGGGCCATGTGCGCGGCCGGGGCGTTCGGCGGCGGCGCCAACAAAGCTATCTACTGTTCATCTTCCACCTCCGTCCGGCGAGAGAGTGAGAGCGTGTGAGCGTTCCTCGGTTCCAACACGGGATACGGCCGGTCGTTGAGCACCCGCGGGCGGTGCCCGGTCAGGTCCACCTCGTAAACCGCGCTGCCGTTGGGGACTTGGGGTAGAAGAGGCCCCAGTGCCGCTCCGTGGTGGCGCCCCACTTGAGGTTCTCGTTGAACAGCGCGAACACCATCGCCGGCATCCGCGTCCCCGGCCGCCGAGGCGTGCCGGCTCCGGAGGCGAGGTGGCGCGCCAGGCCGCGGTCCAGGAAGACGAGTAGCGGGCGCACGACGACGGCATCGGCAATCTCCAGCTTGAACGCGGCGGCGGAGGGCGGGAACGCGTTCCAGTGCTCCAGCTCGTGCGTGCTCACCGTGGTGCTCACCTTGACGCGGCCGAGCCCGTGGCGGCTCAGCGCGCGGTGGACGTTGGCCATGGCCGGGACGATCTGGACCCAGCGCGGCTTCTGGGTCGGGTCGGAGAGCACCTCGTTGCCGACGAAGAGGTACCGGAGGCGGTGGCCGCGCCGTGGAGCGTGGCGTTGGCGTCGTAGAAGCGTACAGCGGCAGCAACCGCCGAGCGGGCGAGCTCGAGACCGCGGTGCGGCGGCAGGAGGTTGTCGCCCAGCGTGCCGTAGCTCACGCCCAGGAAGTGTTCTCATCAGTTCCCGGCGCCGGCGTGGATGCGGCACCCATCGTCGGCATCGCCGCAGCGATGGTGCCCATGACCACCACGAGGAGCAGCCGGAGCCGGAGCGGGAGGAGGGACGCCATTGCCATGAGTGACTGAGGCTGACTAGTTCAGTGCCTGGATCAGTGAAGAGTTTTATAAAGCAAAGGACAAGCTGCTGAAACTAGTCAGCAGCTTGCCAGGTGGGTGGGACTGGACCTGCGATGGTGGCTGCTCCGACTCGCGTCTTCAAAAGATTCCGAGCCCAACGAACGCACCTATTTTTATTCTCACATGCTGCCAACTTGCCAGGTGGTACTCCAGTAAAACAAAGCAGAGCACTTTTATCGGTTTATCCACGAACAAAGCCATGATAAGCTTCCATCCATGTGCCTTCACCTATCTCAAAAAAACGGCCAGTAGTGTAATACTCTCGGAGCTCCTACGCTGCCGTAGGCTCATCAGAGCTGCTTAGCATACGCAACAATTGAAGCAAACGACAGGCTACCTGTTGTGGTATATCTACTAACCACGATGTAACAGAAATGGTCATGGATATGGTATAGTCAGTTTGCCAACTTTTCTTTTTCTTTTTTGGAAAGTCGACCGGGGGGGGGGGGGGGGGGGGTGGAGTCCCCACCACCTGAATTTCCCCGACGGCCCGGTTCAGGGGTACAGAGTAGTTTTTTTTTTTTTTTTTTTTTTTAGGGAAAGGGGTACAGAGTAGTTGAAATAAGCAACAAGGGAACAGAGGTTTTGCTACATGGGGTCAGTTTGCCAACTGGCCCCTAAAGCGTTCAGATTTGTCACGTTTCAGGTCCAGGAGCGGCAGTTCTATTTAATCCGTGTTTCAATGACCAGTGAGTTGTCACCAATGTTGACTTCACGCATCTCTTTCATGCGTCGCCCTGCAAAAATCGATTTCCTTCCATAGTTCGACCCCTGCAGCGTTGGTTAGGTTGGTAGGACCCACGCTAGCAATTAAAAAACACTAAAAGTTTTGTGATGGCCGAAGGCACATGCACCACCTGGCCGCAGCACCAAAGCCCCCTTGGTCATTTGATTTGACTAGCAGTTTGCCCGTGCGTTGCTACGGAAGAGCCATGCAAGCATGTGACATCCAATCTACAATGTCATAATTAGATACTGAAAAAGAATTCTAGATTGCTCATAAGAACAGACCAAGGAAAAACTTTTTTGAGTAGTGGAAACTTAACTTTTGTTTTAAAAAAATCATTCATAAACCAAGAATTAGGAAGGCCCGAAATCCCAATGAAAAGAAGAAGGCAGGCAAACACAATCCTCTTTAATTTAAGTCCTACCCAGTCAGCAAATGGAGCAAAAAAATATGCGTCATCTCATTGCACAATTCTTTTTTCGAAAGATCCTCATTGCACAATTCTAAATGGAACTTGGAATGCACTTATGCATCGATCAACATGAACTAAACTGGTTGCATATTAGTTTATCTTTCAGACATCTTGTGAGTCAGTTGTAACAAAGTATCAATCCGTGGAATAAAAATTCAACTGATCTCCAAAAAAATTCAAAGTCTGTTACATATTGTGAGGCACTACAACAAAGTAATCGAAACAAAATCACAGGATGCATATATGCATATATAGTTAAAAATGCCATATTTCTGCACACTCATTATTAACATAAGAAGAGATAAGTACAAATTGGCCTAGATACTAACGGACACAGATTTGCTAATGTAAATGACGAGAATAACAAAATAACACACGTGGCTGTGCCAGAAAACTGTCTGGTGATAACAACAAGAAGACTCTCAAGCAAAGGAAAAAAGAAAGAAAGAAAGAAGCAGATGAGCAGACGGGGCCTCCTATGCGTAGAATGTCCGATGGTTTAGGTTCTATCAGGTTCGATAGAACGGCCCACGTAGCCCACGATGAAGAAGCCAGCCTTTTTCCCACTGCGCGGCCCAGTACGAGGAAGCTTGACTTTTTTTCGCGCGCGCGCTCGCCTGGAGCCTTTCTCGCGCGCCGTGGCAGGAACGCTCCTGCGCGCCAGACTTTTTTTCGGGCGACGTGGGTCCCAGGGGGAAAACAACAGGTGGGGGCCACAACTTACAATTAGAAAACTGAACTTCCATTGTGGAAATGAAACTTCCATTTGCGTTACACTGTCATCACAGTATTATTACCACAAAAATTTCTCGGTACCGAATTCAAGTATTATTAGTACAAAAAATTATGTACTCTCTTCAAAGCCAACTCAACAATTACCAGCACACTAATTTCTATTCTTCGGCAATGAAAGCCAACTCAACAAAGCCATCTCAGTATTTGAATTACATTGTATTTCAATTAACTAACATTAGACTACAGCCACAATGAAATGATTACACTACATCAGGTTCTTTTTGAAAATCCTTGAGGAACTTCTTGAAAATGAAACCAACTCTGTACAAATCCCATTGCTATCTTGAAATTTCTTGAAGAACTCCCTGAAAAAGTAGTATGCTCGTAATTCTGATATTATAACAAATATAGCTAGTATATTTATGATTTTATTTTTTCAGGAATAATACCTTAATCAACATGATGTAACCAGATCAATAAATTTTCCATAAAATTTGTTGGACTTGAACGAAAGTAACTGAACAATAATTTGGCACGAAGCGCAGTAAGATCAACCTGGCAACAAGGTAAAACAAAAATCCTTAGACTGAACAATTGTGTGACACATCAAAATAAATAGATTCAGTTAAATAAATATTAATTTATTACATTGCCAAACTTTTGGACAGAAGTTCTGTTATATGTCTGCATGAATTGGACATAAAAAATGCCTGAGTCATATCTGCAAAACAATAAAAATGCATATAATGCATTCAGACAAGTGTGCTTTAGATTTGTTTCGACTGAACTGAAAAGTCATCTAAAATATATTATGCCATACATTCACCTGAAGTTTTGTTTAGGCTCATCAATATAATTTGTTTCAAAGTCTCGAATATTAAATGACCATGGAATAAATGTGATATTCACATGTGCACTTTTAGAGGATCAGACTGCTGAAACAATTGAATGGGTACGGTGTTGCAAACTTTCCTAGATGTCATGAATTGGAAATGACCAAAGGTCATTATGACAGACCAAGACACAACAATGAAAAAGGCGAAAGCAAATGTACTACGAACCACAGTTCACAGATTATGCATAGGGCATATTATGCAAAAAATAGTAACCAAGTGTGGAGCATTTATGAGTCAAAGGAAAAGCATGGTTGAGAAGCTAAATGCTCTTGTATATGATTCCATCTCTGTTGCAAAATTCTTAAATGACTGGAAAGATATGTCACAAGAACAGTCTGAATGATCATTTGACAATGATGTATGGGTCAAAAGAAATATGGGTTCCAGTTTTCTTCATTGACATCTTATGTCCATTCACACATTCCACTTCAAGAAGTGAAAGCACAAACTCACACTTCAAGGACTAGTCAACATTTTTGTAGCCCTGAATCAATATTTTCTTAAAACTAATCAACATTTTTATAACCCATAATCAACATTTTCTGAAATAAGGAAAATTTGTAAATTTACTGGGTCAACATTTTCATAACACTTCCAATTGTCGTGAGAATCTGCTAGTGCCTGCATCAACATTTTGTAACAATGAATCAACATTTTGACTGAATCAACATTTTTGTAACAGTGAATCAACATTTTGACTGAATCAACATTTTTGTAACAGTGAATCAACATTTTTTAAAATATGTATCAACATTTTTTTAACCCTGAATCAATAATTTATGAAAATGAGCAAACATTTAAATTTCCAGGTCAACAAATGTTGTCACATGGTGTCAACATTTTCGTAACCCTGAATCAACATTTTCTTTTTTCAAAGCTGTATCAACAATTTTGTTACTCTCAATCAACAACTCTGAAACAAGCAAAATTCATTAAATCCAATATCATCTAAAAGTGGTACATGTGTCAACATTTGGAAACACTAAATCAACATTTCCTTCAACATGTATCAACAATTTTTGTAATCATGAATCAACGATTTCTGAAAATAAGGAAAAAATTTTAAATTTCCATGTCAACAAATGTTGTCACATGTGTCAACATTTTTGTAACTTTGAATCAACATTTTTTTAAATTTGTATAAACAATTTTGTAACTCTGAATCAACAGTTATGAAATGAGCAAAATTCATAAATCCATATTAACAAAGAGAGTTACACCTGTCAGCATTTTGAAACACTAAATCAACATCTCTTTAACGTGTATCAACATTTATAGTTCTCCGAGATTCCCTAGAGAAAAGCACGAATGCAATTGAAAACATTGTATAGTTACTAGCATCCAACCTTGCAGCCTAAAATCATGACAAAACTCCTAGAAAATAGACAGCTACCAGTACGGTTACTAGCATTATGGCCGATAAATGAATGACACATCTTACCTCCACTTGCAGATTTGGGACCAGATATTTAAGGCTTCTTCACTGGTCGACAGCCAGAAACTGCTTGCGGAAGCAAATCCACTAGCCCTAACACCAGAACGAGTAGGCTGAGAACGAGTTGTAGGACCAGAACCAGCAGCTCAAGAACAAAATCTATGCTCATCACAGACAGAGGAAGCCATTGCAAACTGGGTACCTGAAGACAAAAACCTGAAAAAGGGGTGATATAGTAAGAGCACAAAAAAAAAATGAAATAGAGACATTGGAGCCTCAATTTATTTCCTGGCTCCCCAAGTACATTATTGGACAGATTGCAGTTCAGTATTTCTTGTAAGCACTTGAGCTTAGCTTTGTGGTCAATCATGATTACTAGAAGATGACAGTGATTCTATCTTAGTAGTAACCTGACCATCATTTCTGGCCCTTGGAACTAGATAGTGGTTGCCTTTTGGCGTGAAAAGTTAGCTCGCTCTTTTAGTGATCCACTAACCAAATGCAATTCCAGTCTTGGATCGCAGAAGATATCGGAAGACTCATCACAAAAAGATGTAACCTTTTTAGCCTAGAAAGTTGGTCATAACGACAAACTTTGGGAGCCCCAAAACGCAATTTTTTCACTGCTAAAACCAATGAAGCACTACTAGTACTTGATCTACTGCGTTGATGCCTGACGTGCAAATCACAATGTCACATTGGTTATTAATAAAATAAACTAGTCACTTAAAAATGGTCATGATGATAGCGTCAAGATTTGACATGGAATGCCTAGGAGTACCTTTGGATAAGCCATAGCGTGTTGGAGTCGGAGCCTATGACGTCGTGGAGCGAGTGGTTGAGCCAGTGGACGGCAACTGCCTCGCGGGCGCTTGACGCCTAGCTTTCTCCGAGTCCACATCACACTGGCCTTCTCTGCGACGGCGCAGAACTCGAATGGCAGGCCGAACCGTTTCGGCGAAGTCGGAGAGGGAGCTTCCCGTGGCCTCAAGCGCCTCGACGGAGGAGCCCTGCGGGGCGGAGGTCCGGTTGGCGACGGGGCGCATGTCGAGCCGGAGGAGCGGCGGAGCAGGTTGCGGCGGCACACCCTCATACGCCTCGTTCTCCTGCGGGTCGTATCCATGAATACGCGGAACGTCTCTCATGCCGGCGGCGGATGGAAGCGCTTTGTAGCGGGGAAGGGGGAAGAAGAAGACGCACGCGAACCGCCGTGGAAACTGGACGGCGGAAAAAACAGCGCCCGAATCTCAAACACCGTTCTAACGAAACAATCCCGTCGCCCGCCCTACATATAGGATCCGCCTGAGGGGACGTCCTATCCATAGGGTGTCCGACGGGATCGACGAGGTAGGTCAGCCCACGGCCTGCTCCGCGTCGGCCCACGGCCCGCACTAGCTTCTTCAACCTAGAGCCGCCGCCGCCGCACCAAGCTCGCCCCGCCGCCATCGTCGTCGTCCTGCTCGCCCCCGCCGCCTCCGCCGCGCCCTCGACCGCCGCCACGCTAACCACTCCGACGCGTGACGCCCCCGCCCCTACACCGCCCACCGCCGGCGGCCACCACCGCGGCCGGCGGCGTCCCCGCCGCCTCGCCGCCCGCCCGCATCGCGCGGCCCACCGCCGGTCCGGCTTGCCGCCCCTTTTCTATGTCCGGAGGGAGGAGGAGATCTTTGGGGGTACAAACCCCGCGCACTAAGGGATTCTCCGGCGAGACGCCCCCGCCCCGCCCTCCTCCATCGTCTCCAGCGGCTCCCGCCGCCAGATCCGCGGCCACCGCCCTCCGCCGCGCTAACCCGGCTTCGCCGGGCTCGTCGCCGTCGTTGTCGCCGCGGGGAGGCAGGAGGAGGAAGAAAGAAGCATGGCCA